>CM059279.1:2744107-2754107 GCA_030347295.1 Setipinna tenuifilis
GGGTGCTGTGAAGAAGAAGCTTGAGCTGTCTTGTGTTGTTCATTAGCGCCTGACCCCTTCTCTCTCCTGGCGACGGTTGGGGAGACCACGGGTCATTTACAGTCTGTCCCCTCAGCCTGCTTTTCAGATGCATTATCGCTCTCCACCATGGCTGCAAACTAATAATGCCAACCGCCACCCCCACCCCCTCCATCACCTCCACCACCGTGCTCTTGCTCCTGCAGTCGCTGCCACTACCATATGCTGGTACTGAGAAAAGTAAAAAGTGCAGGCAAGGACACACAGTGGTCCTCATTTAATAAATTACACCTCCTTAAAAGCTTAATCTCTCCTGCCCATGGGTTAGGGATTTTGCTCCTGCAGGACATCATTCTTGGAAATTGAACTGTACAGTCAGGGATGGTGTGTGGAAGGGCTGGGGGTGGGGGGGGGTGGCAGGAGGAGGTGGTGATGTGGTGTGTGTGTGTGTGTGTGTGGTGTGTGTGTGTGTGTGTGTGTGTGTGTGTTGGGGTTTGGGGAAGGAAGTGAGTTCTGGCATCTGCTCTTTTTCCTCCTGGTTGGTCTATTTTTCCCCGGCTCGGCTGGAAGCTACGTGACTGGTTAATTCTTTGCGGGGAGTGGCACCTTTGCACCTTTGTGTAGCTGTGCCGGGTTATTGATCAAGGTCTGGTCTGTCTCGCAAATCTAGACATCATTTTGCCTCCTCTTTGTATTCTCCGCCAGAGTTTCACACTCTCCAAAATAGCTACTATTTTGTTGCTTAACAAAATACAGGCCTCTGCATTTTGCAGTGACAGAGGCACAAAGCTTTTTGGAGCTCTGTGTGTGCCTGTCTGTGTGCATGTGTGTGTGTGGGTGTGTGGGTGCGTGTGTGTGTGTGTGTGTGTCCGTGTGTGCGTGTGTGTGTGTGTGTGTGTGTGTGTGTGTGTGTGTATGTGTGTGTTTGTCTGTGTGTGTGTGTGTCTTTGTGTGCATGTGTGTCTGTGTGTATGGAATTTCCACATTTTCAAAACCTGCTCTCATAACGGAAAAAACAGATACCCAACCACCCTCCCTCTTCCCTCACCACCACCACCACTCCACATCCCCTAAAACCCACCCACCCCTCCAGCTCATGAAATGACCAACCCTGGACATACCCATTTTATCCCTCACATCCGTACACACAGCCCAAATTCCCTCTAAGCCCACCCTCCCACAACATCCCACCCCACCCCACCCCACCCTCCCACCCCATTCCACTTCACCACACCACCACACCACCACCACGACCCAAGAAAAGACGGATAAAAAGAAAGGGCTAAAAAAAGGGAAGAGACACATTGTGGTTTGTGTGGCGCATGAAAGGGATGTGAGCCAAGCCTTGTGCCAGTGGCAGACACGGGCGGCTACAGCAGCATCAGCAGCAGCAGAGGCAGCATCAGCAGCAGATGCCTGGGGGGGGGGGGGGGGGGGGGCTGTGTGTGTGTGTGTGGGGGGGGGGGGGGTGCTTTGGCTCAGCAGCCCCGGCAGACGCTGAATAAAGGCGGCGGCAGTGGCAGTGGCAGCAGCAGCAGCGGTAAGGTGATCAGGTTGGAGGCAACACTGCGAGCAGCAAGCAGGGCTCTAAGATAGTGCAGAGGCAAATCCCACTGAGGCACACGAAGGGGAGGGGGGGTGGGGGGGGGGGGTGCGGGATGTGGTTGGGTTGGGTGGGGGGAGGGGTGTGTGTGGGGGTGGGGATCAAAGCCTTGGATGAGATGACACACTTCCACTTCCACTGGCCTACATCTCCTGTATCTCGCAGAACCACAGAGGGAAGAGGAGGAGGAGGAGGAGGAGGAGGAGGAGGAGGAGGAGGAGGAGGAGGAAGGCTGTGCAAAGCCTTTGTGTTTTTCTTTTTCTCTTTTTTGCTCCCACGTTTTTTTTTGTTGCCCCTTCTCTCTGTTTCTCTCTTCCTCTCTTTCTGTCTCTCTCTCTATCTCTCTCTCTTCTCTCTGTTCCCTTGTTCTGTCTACAATAAGAAAAAAAGAATGGGTAGAGAAAAAAAGGATGGATTGAACATAACAAAATTCCTGATAAGCCTCCGAGGATCCTGGGTAGGGGGGCTTTCCGTCTGTATTGCGACTGACCGGTTCTGATGGCAAAACACGGAGAGTGAGAAGATTGCAAAAATGCCTGGCTTCTGTACAAGATATTTTGTTAAGGAGTGTGTGAGCGTGGGAAGTTGTAGGGGATGAAATAGAAAACACCATTCTTAACCTACCGTAAAATAAGCTTTACACAACCGTATTTTTCTTCACCCCTCTTTTGCGGCACTGTATAGCAGCAGAATATTTGACTGTGGTTTCTGGATCAACGTTGCCGTGCTTCTGTTCAGCAGCAGCATCACACAAACTGATTGACGGATGTGGAGAAAGATTTCAACAACCTTGAAACAGCACTCAACCATTTAATTGGGAGCAACGTGGCATCGTATAGGCACCTGATCCCTTTTGGATCGACCGACTGCTGGGGGGGTTGGTTGGCATTGGGGGGGGGGGGTTGAAGATGCACGGAAGTTGAGCCAGGTCCACCACTACCCAGAATTCAAAGCGGCAGCGCGGCTGACAAAGCTCTTTTTCCGGATGCTTTAGGAAATCAACTTGATGAAAAGCTTCATTTCCCTCTCTTTCTCTCTCACTCTCTCTCTCGCTTGTTCTCTCGCTCTTTCCCCTCTGGACAGCTAGCCAGATGCTTAGTTCCACAGAAGCAAAAGGATAAATGGACGCTTTGACCTTGCAGTCCAGGGACACACGGGGTGATGGGGGTGGGTGGGGTGGGGTGATGTGGGGGGCGGCTCACAGGCGGGCTAAATATGTGGCACATCCTGTGTGATCGAGGCCTCCGTTCCAAGGCCTCTTCAAATCAGCCACCTTTCGATACCCCCCAGCACTCTCCTGGGTGTCGTAGAGTGAAGCAGTTTTACAGCAGGAGCCAAGATCAAATGCAAGCTTTTTATTTATTTTTTTTCTTCTTCTCCTCCCTTCCTCCCTTTCGTTTCCTGACCTTTCCCCATGCCTACTCGATGGCTTCTGTGAAGAGGGCCCTTGTAATCAAAGTGCCTTGTTAATTTGCATCACTGACCTGAAGTGTCGAAGCGTGTGATTACCTCTTGCGGAGGGGGGCGGGGAGAATGGGGGGGGGGGGGGTCGTCTGTGTAAATAAAAATAAATACATGTAGATAACCTCGAAAGTAGGCAGCGCAGGCCAGAGGCATTTTGCTTGGTGAGCCTCTGGGAAACCGAAACACATCTGCCCGCGTTCAAAAAAAAAAAAAAAGGTAAATGCGAGCACGAGAGTCTGAGTCAAACAGATTGGATTGGACCGATGGCAAAGGGCTCGCTTGCCAATACAAGCCAGACATCCGCTTTAATTTATGCCATGAACATTTTTCCATCGACAGCATTTTATTTGTCTGGCGTTGTAATAACAGTGAACCTCCATTAAGAATCCATTAGACTCAAGGGAGGCAGTGGCCTAAGAATCCCATTAAACTGAGATGGCTACAGACACGTGAAAGGCCCCTTTTCTGCTCTCCTGCCATGAGATGGAGGATAGGATAGAGGATGGAGGATGGGGGAGGGGAGGGGAGGGGGGTCTGTGGGCTTTTGTGGAGTAAACAAAGCACTTGAAAAACTTCAGCCTTCACCACTCCACCAGGCAGACGAATGGAGCACTCCATTTCAAAAATAAATCTCGCGTGGGCACCGGGTGCTCAGCCTCGCCATTGACTTAAATGCATCCACAGCCTCGAATAACCATGTCCAGGGCGATGGCTGTCTCCATGAAGACATCGATTTAAACTGAGGCTCTCATTTAGCCGGCCAGATCAATGTGACACGGCCTCCAGATAGATCTCCTTCATCCAGCATAACCAATATCACAGCACACACACACACACACACACACACACACACTCACACACACACACACACACAACCTTTATCACTGGGGCAGCACATCAGGATCTTTTACACATAGGGCCCGCTGATCGGCACAAAGGGATATCCGTTGCTATATCACCACTCCATCCACTTCGCCTTCGCCTGATCAATTTCCTTTTTTTTTCCTTTTCTTTCCAAGGCACACACACACACTGTCTACCTGCTTCACCTGTTCAATGCGATTGATGCTGGGGGGTGGGGGGGTTGCGGGTTAACCATTAGTTACCAATTACTCCCTGCCGCGCCCTGGTAAACATGACCTTGCTTATTGGTTGTGAAAGGTTAAGATAAGCAGGGTGTGTGTGCAAACAAAAGAGAGTACGCATCAATAAAGCACCCATCTGCTATGGCGCATTAGTCTAGCCATAGAAAATATTACTCGTTTGGCCAGGGCTCTGGGGTTGGTCGAGGGGGGCTCCGGAATGTTCTGTGTTGTAATGGCGGTGTAATTGCCATTGCATCTGTGCTCTTCAAAAATAAATGCCTCCTTCATGATTATCTTGCAATCTCTTGGCCTAATGATCGTTTTAATGAACACATTTAAACGCTCATTAACCGCCTAGCATCTTTTTGTTTGCTACAAGCCATTTCACTCCATTCGATTGTATCGTGACCTTTGCAATCTCAGCTCAGTGACACCAATAAAAATCACAATTTATGAACCATTATGAAACATTGTCGGATTAAAACAAGAGAAACCGATTGAGGATTTAACACTGACCATGCCAGAACTACACAATGAGCTGCAATTATACAAGCAACTGCACACCCACACACATACACAAATACAGAAGCACATATTGCACACACACACACACACACACACACCCACACACACACACACACAATCACATACAGGCACACACACACTCCCATACAGACACACACACGGGCACACACACAAACATACACATATATGCACCCACACACGTCGACACTTGATACCAATATTATAGTGCCATAGACCTGCTGGAGTAATGTGGATAAAAACTAGCAGTTTCCAGCTCTGCCTCCCAGCATAGATACACTGTTTGTTAAACGCACTCAAAAAGCAATGACAAATATTACTTACACTTCACATTTCAACTCCTCGTTTTTTTTTTTTTCCGCACAGCTCAGCCCATGCACAGAATCGGTTCAAACAAATGCGTTTCCCTCTCACCGCTTCCCAAACAGCGGTAAATCATTCAGCCAGAAGTCTAATTTGTCCCTTGCCCTCTGTGATAAATCATCGCTTTGGGTTTTTTTTTTCTTTCTTTCGTTCTCTCTTTCTTTCTTTCTTTCTTTCTTTCTTTTTTTATTTTTTCTTTCCTTTAAAGAATGCTAAAACGGAGGAAAACTAAAGAAGACGTATGGTCCGTATCGATTTTTTTTCAACGGAAGTAACTCATCACCGTGGCCCCCCCCCTACCAACTTTCGAGCGTTTCCCATCCCCTAATTGATCGGATGCATGATTGATGTGTTGCTGTGGTCCCCTCTGGGGGAATCTGCATGCCAGCCGGAGGTGTGAGGGTGTGAGGGGTGGGAGGTGGTCATGAGGGTGTGGCGGGTGGTGGTGGTGGTGGTGGTGGGGGGGGGGGGGAATAAGCGAGACAGCCAGCCAGCCAGCAGCGGGCACTGAGGTGGCCCTCATCATGGCCGACCCAACTGATGCATAATGCATGGCCTGGCAGGAGGGAGTGGTGGAGGTGGCGGACGTGGCTGTGGTGTTAGGGTAGGGAAAGCGAGGGGTGGGGGGTGGGACGAGGAGTACGGGGAGGGGGGAGGTGGCGGACGTGGCTGTGGTGTTAGGGTCGGGAAAGCGAGGGGTGGGGGGGTGGTACGAGGAGTCGGGGGTGGGGAGGTGAAGTCAGTGGAGCGGGCGGGCCTTAGACAGACGGGTCGCTGTTCAGGCTCTGGTGCGTGCCCCACGAAGAGATGCCTCCATCCATATGGATAAGAGCTGCTGTGTGGAGAAGAGCAGAGGAGAGGAGCGGAGAGGAGAGGAGGCAAGCGAGGAGCGGGGGTTGGGGTGGGGTGGGGGAGGTGTGTATATATGTGTGTGTGTGTGTGTGTGTGTTGGTGGGGGGGGGGGGGTGTCGATGGGAGGAAGCGTGTGACAACACCGTCACACACACACTCTCCGCACCCCCAGACTGCCCGTCTCAGCCTTAAGTAGCCCAAGCAGACTTCTGCAACACCAGCATACCAGAACTTTCTTTTTTAACTTATTTTTCTTTCCCTATTTCTTTCTCGCTTGTGTGTGTGTTTTTTTTTTTTGCCCTTATTTTTCTCCCCCATTCCACAGCGAGCGTCACGAGTGAGATGATGTCGCGCAGGCTGTTGCGAGAAAAGCCGGTTGTCTGTGTAGGCGCTGCTACCTCACCCACATCACCACACACTGAGACAGCAGGGCCACATGGCAACAGTAGACGTGTGTAGTCATCCCTTACTTCCTCTCCACCTCCACCCCCTGCTTCCATATCCATCTCTCTCTCTTGTCCTCCTCTCTCTCTCTCTTTCTCTCTCTCTCTTTCTGTCTCTGTCTCTCTCTCTCTTTCTCTGCTTCTTCTCCTCCATCCCCCATCGCTCTGGGTGGCAGTGATAGTGGTCTAACAGTTAAAGTTTGCTGTTTGGGACTGTTAATAAATGGCTGCTCCTTCCTTCCCCCCCGCCCCCATCACCAACACCAACACCACCACCACCTTCAGCACCACCATCACTGTTCCCAGGGCCTGGAGCGCTGTTCCATCTGTGGACACCCGGAACGCCCACCTGCGATCGCTCAGACGTGTGCTAGGAAGAAAGTTCGAACCTTTTCTCCGGAAACCCCGCAGAGAGACCGAAAAAAAAAATGACGAGACACGAGAAATCGAAAAGAAGCCTCTACATTTCAACCGTCTTCTTCTCTCCTCTCCCGTGGGTGAGGCAGAGAGAATGTCTCCGTTGCTCACACTCAGAGAACGGAGAGAGATGGAGAGAGAGAGAGAGAGAGAGAGAGAGAGAGAGAGAGGAAGAGGGAGAAAGGGAGAGAATGATGAAAACAAAGGGAGATCAGAATATTACCACTGCTAATCTTCTCAGCAATCAGACAAGGATTGGAAAGAAAGAAAGAAAGAAAATAGAAAAATGACTTCATGCAAATTGAAAATTGACTGTGATTTAGACTGAGAAAGAGAGCGTCTGTGTGAGAGAGAGAGAGAGAGAAGGCGAGAGAGAGAGAGAGAGAAATTGTGGTGTGAGGCAAGGCATTCGTTGCAGAACTCCTCCTCAGATAACAACTCACTTATTGATGGTTGGATAGTTGTGTGAGAACTATTCTCCTGCTCTGGACATCAATAAGACATTAATACTGAACGGGCCGTGCATGGGAGCCCCGCTTGATATTTACCATTGACTTTGCATCAAGATTTATTCTCCAATTGCTTGGCGAGGCCCCCGTGCGGAGTCAGAGTAACACTGTTTGTACGTGCCCCAACCCAACAAGTTCTTCCTGAGCCTAATAAAACACGTCTCCAGATTACAGCTTGTATTTCCATTTCTTGGGGAAAACTACTAGTACAAGGGCGCTACAAGGGGAAGACAGAGAACTTCACCTAGCTTCTTTTCACTGTCTCGATGTGTGTGTGTGTGTGTGTGTGCAAGGGGTGGTTTGTGGGGCAACAAATTGTGTTCCCCACTAGTCTAACAGTGTTTTTCTTGGTTATGTAGTTATTATTGATTTTAAAAAGTGCCAAAACATTGCTTTACCTGTTAGGGTTAGGTTTAGGGTTAGGGATGGGTTTGGTGTAGGCACAGTTTAGTATTCTTTAGTTATATAATGATAGGAGCCAATGGGAGTACCCCATAAGGATAGAAATAAAAGGTTGTGTGTGTGTGGGTGTGTGTGTGTTTGTGTGTGTGTGTGTGTGTGTGTGTGTGTGTGTGTGTGTGTGTGTGTGTTTGGGTGTGTGTGTGTGTGTGTGTGTGTGTGTGTGTGTGTGTCTGTGCGTCTCCAAGAACAGCAGCAAAGGAAGCATAAATCCTTCTCACATTACAATTTAAGGGATGCAATCTTTAATCATTATATGCTGTATAAGAATCAACAAGAACAAACCATGTTTATTTTTTTGGTGACAGACAAAATGCAAAAAACCTTCCCACTGGGGACGTTGCTTGTGACTGCTAACTACTGTTATCCACACGTTTAAAGGTCAAGGTTTGTCCATCAGCTAATTTCAGCGCCTGCCGTCTGGTCGGCTTGAAAGAGCGGATGATAAACAGTTGAGAGTCGATAGATGAGAAATATCTACAACTGCGCTGGGGAGGTGATTTACTGCATGACTAATGCGCTATGATTGGGCTTTTAAGTTGGGACAGCACATCTATCCCCCGTGTCAGTTCTGAGGGAGGCAAGGCTGACGAGCTGCCAGGCAATTAAGGGGCCGGGGTTTGGCACGGCTGAAAGATCTTCCCCATCCCATCGCATCGCAAAACCACCCCCCCCCCCTCACCTCCCCACATCCAGCCATCCACCCACCCACCCACCCACCCTTCTCCCAGGCTGCCTCAGTGTTGTTTCTGGCACTCTCTGCGCTTCGCTTGCCTCTCTCTTTCTCTCTCTCTTTCACTCTCCATCTCTGTCTTTTTCCTTCTCTCTCTCTCTGTTTCTCTGATTCCTTCACCTGCTTCGTCTTCTTCTGTCCTTCCCTCACAACGGCCCCATTATTCCACGATTTTCTTCCTCTCTCGCTCTCTCTTTCTCTCTCTCACCTCTCACTCCCTCCAGCTTTCTTCTTCTGTTTCCATTACTCTCCCTCTCTGTTTCCTTATGCTCTCTCTATCTCTCTCGTTCCCTGTCTCTCCTTTCTCTCTCTCCCTCCTCCTCCTTTCCTTACTCTCTCATCACTCCGTCTCCTCTTCTCTCTCCAACTCCATCTTACTTTTTGTACCTTTCTCCATCTCCACCACCTCTCTCTCTATCTCTCTCCCTCCCTCCCTCCCTCCCCCCCTCCCTCTCTCTCTCTTTCACTCTTTCTCACTCTGCCACACTACCACCATTTATTTCTCTGGGCCATTGCATTAGTGTTTCCAGTGAAGCTTTTCATTGGGCTCCTTAGAAAATAGAGGGAGGGAAAATGGCTTTTCTACATTTTTCGTTTGAGTCACCCCCTTTCCCTTTCAGGGGACCCCGTGGCTTCGTCCTCTTCAGCTCCATGTGGCCGACGCGCTTTCAGGAAATTACAAAAATGGACAGCTGAATTGAGCCTGGCCATTACTCACACACTGGTTATGCCTCCTGTCAGCATTGTATGCTGCACTTCCGTGGTCACGGTGGGTTGACTGTATGTTTTAGTGTGTGTGTGTGCCTGTGTGTCTGTGCGTGTGTGTGTGTGTGTGTGTGTGTGTGTGTGTGTATGTGTGTGTGTGTGTGTGTGCGCATTCGTGTTTATGTGTGTGCCTGTGTGTGTGTGTGTGTGTGTGTTTGTCTGTGCATCTGAGTGTATGTTTACCTACGTGTAACTGTCTAAGGCTGTGTGTGTGTGTGTGTCTGTGTGTGTGTGTGCATCTGAGTGTATGCTTACCTACGTGTAACTGTGTATGGCTATGTTTGTGTGTGTGTGTGTGTGTGTTTGACTGTGTGTGCATGTGTCCATGTGTGTGTGTACGTGTGTGAGTACACATGAATTTCATAGGCTGCCGCAAGTATAGTGTGTCACCCGCGGAGCAGTCAGATTGACACGTTAAAGCTTGTAAGCACCTTATATGGATTTTTGTGTCACAACCGCACAAAGCAAAGAAGTCTCCGCAAGATTATTGAGCATTCTTTTTGGGTCGGCTAAAACCTTATGTAGAAAATGTGTTGAAAATGTCAAATAAAATCTTTAGTCATCACCTGGATATATTTTCTCTCTCTCTCTCTCTCTCTCTCTCTCTCTCTTTTCTCCTCTACCACCCACTCTTTTTCCCCTGCTCGAGTGCATCCGGCTCCTTCCAATGAGAGATAGAGGGAAGCGAAAGGGCCGGGTCTATAGAAGCTGCTGGAAGTGGATTGGGAGAGGATTTACATGTCTTT
>CM059279.1:2761607-2764107 GCA_030347295.1 Setipinna tenuifilis
CATGTATTAAGGTTCTCCATCATGTCACGGTCAGTGCAGTGACGGTTATGGGAAATGGAGGTTTTATGCAGAGTGCGAGTATGACTCATTAGTGGCAGGACTAAATGAGGTAGATGATTTCCTTGTCTTCAATGATCTATATCATAATGAGATCAATCACAGTTCAATCACAGTTCAACATAATCTCCAGTGATTAATCATGTCATGTATGGCTGGAGGGACAATTTGTCTCAGTAGCAGTGAATGGAAATAAAACACACACACACACACACACACACACACACACACACACACACGCACACACACACACACACGGATACACACACACACATGGACACACACACACACACCAAAGACACATACACACACACCAAACACACACACACACACATATACACAACACACACACACCAAACACACACACACACACACACACAAGAGTAGCCTCCAACCGCGTGCTACAACTGTTAAATCCCAGATGAAAGGCACATCTGGTGAGAAAGGAACATTTTGTTGGCCTCCAGCTTAATCCTTATTCTGGGCGGACACATTTCATAAACGTGTAGCCCACTTTGCCCACTCGTATGGGGACTTGCATGCCAAAAGGTAGCCCCGCATGTGGGCGAAACAGTACTGTGATAAGCCCTAAAACCCTACAATAAATAATTAAAATAAACAAATACAAATGTAAGAGGTGTGCCGAAGCTATGCTAACAAGAGCCAAAGGAACAATGGTCAATTAAACAGTCATTTCCTCATCATTTCATTTAGGAATCAATTTCAGATTCATGGTTCAGTGAAATAAAAAATATCTCGCTCGCGCTGAATAAAATAGGCTTCCTCTACACTTGAAAGATTTCAGTATTCTCCTCCTCTTCTCCTCAGAATGCACACCAAATGAGGAACCTCAATAGTGTTGTGAGGCAGCCATGCAAAACATTAACAGGGCTTTGCACGCACGCAACTCACATTTTTTATTTATTTATCTTTTTTTTTTACATTTCAATACATTGAGTCTCACAATTTCCACACACACACCGGTATTCACTTTAGTATGCCTGAGTGAGGGTTACGAGGAACTGTGTGTGGATGATGGTAAAAAAAAAAGAAAGAAAAAAAAATGTAAAGCAGATTCCAGGGCGGATAACGGGGTGTGTGTGTGTGTGTGTGTGTGTGTGTGTGTGTGTGTGTGCACGTGTGTTAGTCTGTGGGAGGGGAGGGGGACATGATGAGGTAGGGGCAGTGGGGTGTAGTGTGTGTGTGTGCGTGTGTGTGCGTGTGTGTGTGTGTGTGTGTGTGTGTGTGTGCGCAGGGCTGAGGCCCTGATAACATGAGAGAGAAGGGAGTAGAAGATGCAGGCATCCGCTATATGATAATGTGAACGCGTGACTGTATAATATCCGGCAGGCTGAGGCTGAGGCTGAGGCTGAGGCTGAGGCTGTGAGGCTGAGGCGTTGAGCACCTGAGAGCGTCTCCTCCGCTGGCCTCCAGATGATGATGATTTAGAATTCATCCTCTAGCCCAAAGCGGGCCCCATGCTGGGGTAATAACCCAGCAGATAAATTAGTTTTCATGCACAGTTTCATTTCAGCCTTTAAAAAAAATGACACATGACAAACACACACAGGAACATCCACACAATCGCATACATGCATACACACACACACATACACATTCAAACACGCATGCACACATACACACATTGATATACTCTCTCGCTGTCTCTCTCTCACACACACATTCACATTCACACATATGCACACATATGCACACGGGTACAAACTCACACAAATACTCACACACACAAACAAACACTGACATCCTCACAACACAAGTGGGTAGGCACACAAGTAGATACACACTCGCATCCTTGCCACAAAAGTGGTTAAACACACAAGCACACAAGCATACACACACACACACACACACACACACACATACGCACACATGCACACACGTACAAACTCACACAAATACTCACACACACAAACAAACACCAACATCGTCACAACACAAGTGGGTAAGCACACAAATAGACACACACTCGCATCCTTGCCACAGAAGTAGTTAAACACACACACACACACACACACATGCACACACGCACAAACTCACACAAACACTGACATCCTCACAACACAAGTGGGTAAGCACACAAATAGACACACACTCACATCCTTGCCACAGAAGTAGTTAAACACACACACACACACATACACACGCACGCATACACACACGCATACACACAAATCCCTAGCCTAATCTCTCTTCACCAAAAAAGCAAAGACATTAGTCCCTCGCATATCCCATTTTCAGGATCCTTAAGAGAAAGTGAACCACAAATTACTCCATTAACTTTCCAACTCACTGTTTTTGTTTTCCGAGATTGCCCATTATGTTCCGAAACAGAATTACACCTTTTATGATAGGAGGTGACAGTTTGGCTATTCCTAGTATGGACAAAAAAAAATCACAATTCTGCTCAAGTCTTCACACTGGG
>CM059279.1:2769107-2786607 GCA_030347295.1 Setipinna tenuifilis
TTTTCTTTTCCTTTTTTTTCTTTTCTTCCCCCCCCCCCCCCCCCCCCCCCCCCACCCACCTACCCAACCCATGACTAGCAACATTTCCTAATCTATTCTTCCATGGTTTGTGTTTCATTGTGTGTAACAGAATACCTCTATTAGATCACAAGAGGGTGAGGGGAAATCTCCAAAAACAATCGGTTTATTTTACGCTTTTTTGGCATTGGTTATGAAAAATTCAGAATGACCAAAAACTGTGATCAGACAGCAAGAAGTAATAATATCAATTATGTATCTTTTTTGTTAAGATTCAATCTGTTTTATTAGTTTTTTTGGGGGGGTGTGAGAATCGTGAAAGTGAATCTTGTGGACCACTGTTATCTTTCGCCGTTGGGCACATACATCTATGAATTGTTAAAACAGCACAGAGGCATCTTACGCTCCCTGGCTGGCTGTGAGCCCCAAGAAGCACTCCACCTTCCATTAAAGACACAATTTCATGGAGGAACAGGAAAAGGAGCGATTTCAGGGAAGGGGGAATCTAGATTATCATCTCTGGGGTCACGGAATAGAGGGTCACGGCAGAATGTGATCTTTGGGTCATCACCTGTCTGTGTCTGTGTCTGTGTTTCTGCGCTGTGTGTCCAAGCTTAAATAAACCAGATAGAAATAGGCTCCTTAACCAATGCATGATCAGAATAGGGAGGGAAAAAAGGCCTACGTCAAGGTGTGGGTTTTGCAGTAATAGCATGTTAAGGCTGATTTCTGAGGTCTAAAAACAAGGGGGATGTTGGTGACAATTTTTGGGCATATCATTTTCAGTGACCGTGGAAAAGAAAATAACAATTTCAAAACTGACAGCCTACATATTTTCCAACAAAAAGGTTATATCTGAGCCCTTGAAACCTAATTTGGACTGAATTGAAAACGCAATAAAAATGTTAGATAGATAGATGTTGTCATTACCAGGACCGATTTGGCTTAATTTTCTTTTCCTTCACCTTTTAAGCCTAAAAAATACCACGTTAGCATCCTCTACTCCCTGGCTCCCCTCAGTCCTTCCTATATACACATGCATCCTCCATCTGTGCAGGCACATAAATTAGATAACAGGTTTCATCCTAATTAAACAAAGGACAGAGTTGAGCAAAGCAAGGGGATGTTGAGAGCGCCATCTCCCATTAGTCTGTACCTGCGCGCCATCATAATTACTCATAGCCTAATTAGAACACACCGAAGCTCCAAAACCACTAGCCAAGCTCATCCATTTTGTGCGTCCTCATTGTGTCCATCACTGTCGATCTGCCCGCCTTGCACCTGTGTAGTGCGTGTGTGTTTAGTGTGCGTGTGTGTGTGCGTAGTGTGTGTAGTCTGTGTGTGTGTGTGTGTGTAGTGTGTGTGTGTGCGGTGTGTGTGCGTGTGTGTGTGTGTGTAGTATGAGTGTGTGTGTGTGTGTCTGTGTGTGTGTGTCTGTGTCTGTGTCTGTGTGTGTGTAAGAGAGTGAGAGAGAGGGACAGTGTGTATGTATGCGTGTGTGTGTGTATGTGCATGTGTGTGTGTGTGTGTGTGTGTGTGTGTGTGTGTGTGTGTGTGTAGTGTGTGTGTGCTAGTGTGTGTGTAGGTATGTGTGTGTGTGTGTGTGCGTGCGTGCGCACACGCATGTTCATACATGTGTGTTAATCACTCAAGGTCCAATGTAAGATTAGTTTGCAGAGTTTGAGGGCAGACCTGAAAAAGATCTCTTGCCACACTGAAGCAAAAAAAAAATTAAAAAAAAATAAAACGGCAAGAGCAGACACCTACTAAAAAGCTTTGTTCTTCCTCTTCCTTTTTATTCTTTAAAAAAGATGTCCAATGTCACAAGGTCACAAGTGGTGGTAATCTTTCTTTTAAAAAAGCCATAAACACTGAACATGGATGCACTCTGTATCATGGATAACCCCGACAGCCAAATGTATCAGCCATCCTGGGGGTGATAGGCTTTCTCTCATACTGCTACTGTATGTTAATGGCTGACAGACTGCAGCTGGTAAGATAAAAACAAAGGGGCCTGATCTGGACATTGCTTAATAGGGGCCTGTGTTCGACATAAATCACGTCACACAGCCGAGAGACAGGAGAAAAGATAACTCACCTTTCACTTTGTTTTTCGTTGCAGCCTCTGCACAGGAAGCAGAAAAAATGGGGTGGGCGTCCGGAAGGGTGAGGTGGTGGAGGAGGAGGAGGAGGAGGAGGGGGAGGAGGAGGAGAGGATGGGGGGTGAAGAAGGGAGAGAGGGGAGAAAGAGAAAGAAAGGGGAAAAAGAGACAGAGAGAGACAGAGAAAGAGAACTTCACATTAGTTGGATTTTAAAGGTAGGAAGACAAGTCATGATAGATCAAAAACTATCAAAGTCTCAAAAAAATGTATTGGTTTCAACCCTGTGTGTGTGTGTGTGATGTGAAGTGTGAACTTTCACTGTTGTGGAAAAATTCTGTGATATTACATTCCCTTGACTACCTGCCACGACATCTGCTTGCATTCATATATAAATTTATATATTTTCCCACCGATTCTCCTTACAGCACTTACGGCAATGGCCATTTCCTTAATAGCTCGAGCCATCTGTATAAATCACTTCTCAAAGGCAAGCGCATAATTAAGTTTAACCTTTCCAGAAAAAAATGGGAAAAAGCCAACAGGGGCTCGAGCATTTCAGACACACAGGTTTCTGGGTGATGGTTTTTTAAAGAAATAGTACTTTGAAAATCTACCGTGGTCCCACTATTCTTTTCTAGTGGTAAATCTCCTGGCTTGCTGGCACTAACAACATTATGTGTTCCCCCTGGGTCCTTAAATCTTTTTTAGCAAATATGAATATATCGACACGAAAGGTCATATGCTTTTCATTCATCTTGGTATGTACACACACACACACACACATACACATACTCTCTCTCTCTCTCTCTCTCTCTCTCTCTCTCTCTCTCTCTCTCTCTCTCTTTGTCTCTTTCTTTCTCTAGCTCTTTCTTTTCCTCTCTCTCGCTCTCTTCCTTACACACACACACACACACACACAGACACACACACACACACACTGACAAATACACAGATATCTCTTTGATCAGAGCCAAAAGGTAAAGAAGAGAAGCCAGCATTATGCTGTGTGGAGGCCCCAGCGATAGGTGTTGAACTTAACGGTTTAATGGAAGATTCATTGTTTTTGACACTCGTTAATCTTCCTCGCGCCTTTTTACCCCCTCCTTCCCCATTTTCTCCCAACACGGAAGTTATTAATCTTTGCCTTCCTCCACCATGTCGAAATCTAATAGTGTTGACAAAGTCAGACACCACGATAAGATTCTCCTTGCTGAGAGCAGAAAACGTTTGCCAACACGCGAGAGGAATACCAATAGCTAGTCCATCCTATTATAGGGGCTCTGCACACTGCTTATTTATTATTAGCTTTCCGTCTGCAGACTTTCTCAGCTGTAATAATGCCAAAATACCTGTGCTGCATAAGTTATGTCATGGGGGATGGGGTGGGCAGACTACCGGTACCATTAATCAACCCAAAAAAATCAACCCAAAATGATTTAACCCGACTATTTTAGTTATGAGCAAAAGGTGGTGCCAGTTATGTGTTTTACACAAAGAGAAGAGAAAAGTGTTATGACATGTGTTTGGCAATAGCGTTTTTTAACACACGGACCACAAACATGTTGAGACATGTTTGGTGTCTCCCCCCCCCCCACCCTCACAGCTAGCTTTTCGGTCGAAAGTGCTCTGCTGAGAGATAGCCGATAATTAGCCACCGACATATAGTGGACATGGACATGTATTCTCCTTCCTCAGCGCTGCTGGGCCGAGGAAGGCCTGAGAACATTCGTTCTGCCTGGAAGACCTATTTCTAACTCTGTGGACCCAGTCAGGGAGGTGGGGGGAGTGAGGGAGTGGGGGGTGGTGGGAGGGTGTGGGGCAGTGCGGTGCGGTGCGGAATGGATGGGGGGAAGAGGAGGGGGACCAGTCCCTCAGGTGATTAGTCTAACCAACCATAGAGAGGTTTGTCCTCGACCAGAGAGGGAAAGAGAGAGAATGAGAGAGAAAGAGAGAAAGAGAGAGAGAGAGAGGGAGAGAGAGAGAGAGAGAGAGAGACAAAAAAAGAGAGAGGCAGCCTTCGGACCGTCC
Source organism: Setipinna tenuifilis (assembly GCA_030347295.1). Taxonomy (NCBI): domain Eukaryota; kingdom Metazoa; phylum Chordata; class Actinopteri; order Clupeiformes; family Engraulidae; genus Setipinna; species Setipinna tenuifilis. The sequence continues at coordinate 2,773,257 of CM059279.1, forward strand.
ATTTGCTTAACGCAACAAGGGGTCATAGCAGTATGTCTCTCTCACTCTGCTTTTCACCTTCACTCATTCCCTCTCTCTCTCTCTCTCTCTCTCTCTCTCTCTCTCTCTCTCTCTCTCTCTCTCTCTCTGTCTCTCTCTCGTCTGCCGCCACACGGAGACCATCCCCGGGGCCAAACTGGCTGTGACTGACCTCGTGTAACAGAGCGACTCATCATATTCTGGACACAAACTGTAAGTTAAAAGACAAAAAAAGAGGAATCCTATCCTATCCCATCCTATCCTACCCTATCCTATCTGAGAGAGGGCTAAACAAAGCGGACGGGGGCACCAGGGACGGGATGGGCCGACGGCGAGGCCCTCCTTTGAGGAACAGCTCTCCCGCCTCAGCTGTTTGGACACACACGGGCCTGTTTGTAAGCAACATATCTAGCCTCCCCAAGTGCGTGCAGTCTGGGAGCAATTTTAGCATTCCCACCGCTGCTGATGGTTTTGCTAGCGGCTGCCTCTGGCTAAAAACCAGTTGCCGGATCTGTTATCTAGGTAGGATATAATATTTCATTTTTTCTACACAACACTTCCTCTGGATACACATGTTTATTTACCTCGAGAGCAGTGTAATGTCTGAAAGTGTGTTGTAAAAAAGCAGGGCAAGTAAAATGAATGAAAAAAAAAATAGTAAATAGAAAATAAGAGCTTCAAGCACTCAAATCTACAAATTTGTTTTTTATCTTTATTAAAATATTTCATTATCTGTTTCATTTGGAAAACAGTGAAGCTAATTTGCTGATAAACACATTAATGAAGAAAAACAGGGCACTCTTTTTTTTCAAGTGAATGCATTACGCTGCGGTATGAAAATCACAACTATTTTAAGCTAAAAAAACTACTACATTCCCAAACTGTTAATGGAAAATATAAACAACTCTCAGAATGTACAGTACTACAACATGCTATCTGGATAGGGCATTGGGCATTTTAGCTAATCACTATTGAAATGTTGTGTTATCAATGACATTGCATCTGGTCCGGAGTTTCTGGACCCGACTTCATTTATTGATAAAGGAAATACATATTCACTTGTGGTGAGTCACGACACCCATACACACACATACACCTACACCTACACGCACACCCACACACACACACACACACACACACACACACACTTTTTACTTCTTTATTTGTGTCCACAATTCACACACCACACCACCAGTAACCCACCCGCAAACACACACACACGCCACACACACACACACACACACACACAAACACACACACTCATACACACACACTCATACACAGAAGGTTTATGTCACTGACAAGACAGCACTCACATTTGCACTGGTGTGATTGAACTATCTGCAAGGTCGAAGGCGCGCTGAGACTCTCTAGCCAACAAAGACCCACCAAGGTGAATCTGGAAGAATGCGAACTCTGACAGTCTGACTGTCGGGCACCTAGCGCCGCACCACACACATACTTTCCGAGGCGTAAAAAGAGAGCAACAGCCAAGACACCTTTGCTAGCTGCCTGCCTGCCTGCCTGCCTGCCTCTCTCCCATGCTTTGCTGAACTGCTGCCAGCTAAGAAAAATGCCAAGCGCACTTCTGATGCTGTCCAACATCCCTCCGACACCCAACCGGGAAAGCAATGCCGTCAAGCTGACCACAGCTGTCCAAACAGAGTCTTAGGCCAGCAGACCTCCACCTCCTGAATATTCCTGCCAGATCCGGAGAACAAGTAACCATAGCCTAGTATCATTTTATATCGTCATTTTCCATTTTGTTCTTTCTCTCCATTAATTGATTATTATTTCATTCCCATTTTCTCTTTTTGCTTTGTACAAGGGTGGGCCAAAAATACAGGATACATTTCAAATGCTTATATCTTGGAATCTAACCATGATAGAGAGTGACAAATATATATTTTTAACTCAGGTCTATAGTTTGAAATGTTCTTGTCTATGTCTTTGTAAACAAAGTGGTTTTCCAAACCTACCCTTACATTTTATAGATGTCTTTAATTCACTTCCAGAGTGGTGTCCAGAAAAAAATAACCTATGTATCAAAAGCTCCCGAATGTCAGCTTTCCAGGGGATATACTTGTTACTCTCTATCTTTTTTAGAGTCCAAGATATAAGCATTTAAAATGTTTCCCGTATTTTTAGCCCATCTGGTATATGCCTTTAGGATAATTTTATAAGACATATATTACATTACATTTATTTGATGGATGGGCCTTTATTATTTCATTTTTGGAAATAAATACCTCTGTTATTGTCAATTTTCACTTAACATATCCCACAATCTTGTTAAGTGCATTTCTCAGTTCAGTATTTCATCCCTAATACTTTATCATATTAAATAATAACAACTAAAACAGCCTTTATTTTGACTTAAACAGCATATGTGTCTTGATCCAGGATTGGTGCTCTATTGCGTTCACCAGATAACTGTTTTTTACCAGGTATGCCGATAAGTCTAGTCTAATATCTAATAATATGCAAAACAGATATAGGGCTTCATCCACCACATAAGTATCTGAGCAAAGTTCACATTCATACACACATTATGCACAAGCCAAACACTATCGAGTCTAGATAATATTACTTTGTATATATTGCTACTAATGTAACTGATGGCGTTATGGGAGACATTATGTACAGTACATTTGGAGTATTCTGTAAACATTGATACACTGCAAATCATGACACAGGTTTGTACAATTCTGTTAGAAAAAAACTACTACGCTAAACACTCTTGAGAAATACTCTGGTGGCATGAATAAGGAGCTGTATACTGTCAGCATCCTTTAATGTGCTGAGGCCATCTCTCTCTCTCTCTCTCTCTCTCTCTCCGTATCTCTCTCTCCCTCTCCCTCTCCCTATCTCTCTCTCTCTCTCTCTCTCTCTCTTTCTCTCTCTCTCTCTCTCTCTCTCTATCTATTGCTCTCTCTCCCTTTCTCTCTCTTTCTGCCTCTCTATCTCTCTACCTCTCTACCTCTCTACTTCTCTATCTCTCTACCTCTCTTTCTCTCTCTCTCTCTACCGCTCTCTCTCCCTCTCTCTCTCTCTTTCTCTCTCTGCCTCTCTCTCTCCCCCACTCTCCCTCTCCATAAGCTGTTTTTTTTTCCTGTAGCATGAGAAGAAGGGGCAGTGGCTCGCATTCAAATGCAGCATGGAAAGGTGCCATTTCACTGCCATGAGAGAGAAATGCCAGCACGACTATTTTCACCGAAGGTGGGCTAACATTATTCCTCTGTAACTCTATTTGAGAGAGGACCCGCTGACATCACCGTGGTTACAGTAGCCAACCTTCAAGTATTAGGGAAAAGTGTTACTTCAGTTCATAGTGTTAATATGCGTTAACAGTGGCAATTAAAGGGAAGCCAGCATAAAGCTGACTTTTCCACAAGCAGGTGTCTCCATGCCGGTTAAAGACTACATCAGGGCCGGATTCACCCCACCCCATTTTTAAAATCAAGCAGTGTTATGTGAAATAATGCTTTCAAATGGGCTGTGCGTACTTGGAATGCAATAAGATTGACGTTAGCATCTTTTTTACAACATTAACACTGACTGTGCGAGCTATGCTAGTAATAAGTTCCAAAATGATATAGTGACTAACATCAAGTCTTTTAGTCTCTCATACCCTGTGAAAACCATGGTCGGTCTCCAGACCCTATTCAAAATGTCATGTGACTCCCAGTCTCTTTCAAAGCTTTCTAACAGCTTCTAACAGCTGAGTCTGAAGCATGACAGTGCATTCATTAATGAAATCACAGTCTTTCTGAAAGCGAGAGTGTTTTTTTTTCCCCTGTGGAGGTGGTTGTATGGTCGCTACGACTGAATGCGGTGACTTTTCAAGGCCAGACGAAAGACTCTGAATAGCCTGATGGAGGCCAAGATTTGACACCTCTGGTGGATGTTGTCGCGCCATGGTAATGTCCCCTCTCAACACCACCACCACCAGCAGCACCATCACACCTTCCCCTCTGTCTTACCTGTAGCCAAGGCTGAGTAAATTATTTATCACACTGAACAATTAATGAGGTCTAAGGTGTAAAGCAAGAGGCGATGCCCCGGGCATTTCAGGGGAGAGAGGGAGGTGGAGGGGGCTGGTGAAAACAGTGACTGAAACAGAGGGAAATGGCCTGCTGTCAGCAACTAAAACTCGGACAACTCCCACACGGGCACATGGTTGACACCTAGGTATATTTTAACATGTGACCATCACAAATGAAGTGAAAGTCTAAACTGGGGGGATGGCGACTTCAAAGAGTGACAACTCGGTATTGGTTTAATATGAATGAGGTGAACAACATTGCTTATTTATCCAATATAATATTTATTTTGGATATTTTGCTCAGCTCACTGCATCAAAAGCCCACATAGTCAGACTACAGGTAAAAATATCCTTAATTTCTACTGCTTAGTTTGTGAAAACCTTGAGACAGACTCTTACATCGGAGCTTGAAATCTAAAGAGAAAGAGAGCCCTGGACTCACAGTAAATTACAGCAAATAAGCAAAACAAAACTGTCAGATAAAAAAAAAACCTCAAGCATAAAATGTTAAATGCCAAAGTAAATAGCTGGGCTAGCCTATGTCATTATAAATGACATTTGTAGTAAACTGTGGGATGGCGCAACAGTAGCCATTATGACCCAGAGTGAGTCATTGACAGCTTTAAGCAGTCAGCTGCTCGTTGCGTTACCGGTTTCAGTTAAAGCTTTATAAGAGGTGGTCTGCTCTCACATCAGTGGCTCGGACACTATGGTTTAAAATGCTATAAAGGATTCGTCTTGGTGGATTGATGCTTTAGACAGACAGACACACGTGGGCCATAGAAGAAAGAACAAGGTCAGCAGTACCTCATTATTTACCTTTTTTCCCTCTCTTCCTTTCATGACCTGCAGAATGTTCTAGGAAGGATGTTAGTCATTCATAATGTTAATCAGAACATTATGCAGTATGTTTGTCATGAATCACTAATGTTAGTCATTCATGACGAACACACAGCCACTGTAATGTACTGTTGATGTTTTTGTCCCTAATCCCCCTGAGGTTTTTTTTTTTTTTTAATTTTTTAGTTTTTTTTCTCATCCCTAATAGATGTTGTTCTGCTGATATGTTCTGCAGGTAAAAGCGAAAAACAAATGAGCTATTTCAGTACTGTTTGTTTTTGGTTTTGAAATGAAAGGGAAAAAAGCAGTCCCATCTGCGTTTTGCAACTCAAAACAAGCACTTTTGATAACACCTCTTAGTCAGCTCCACGGGTTAAAGCTTGACGCAATTGCTGTGATTTGAATCTAATTATGAGAGAAAAACACAAAAGGTTTTTTAAGGGTTGGGCTTCAGTGAACTAGTGCTGCCAGTTCATTGAGTACATCCATAAAATTTTGGGAAACAAAACTTCTTCCTTTAGTTTATCAATCACATCTTTGATCTGGTCTCTTGATATCCATGATCTTGATCATTTCTACAACAGTATTAGACTAAAATGACATTCACATGCCACTGTTTTCTGTTTACCAACCTCTCCCAATGCCCGCATTGAGCAGTGTAAAGGCTGAGTCATCTGGTCATGGTTACATTAAAAATGATAAGTGTCTCGCTGTCCGCATTAATGGGCATATGTGCAAACAACAGACGGCCTATGTACCTGAACGGAGGTAAATCAATTCAGCAGATGCATCACAACTCGCTGGCCTTTTCATCCGAAGCCAATGAATGCTATCACCTTAGCAAAAGAAAAAAAAGGTGGAAAAAGCGCAGACATTCCCAGCGATTAATATCAATCGCTTCAGTGGAAATGCCAACACACATCATACTGACAGTACAGCCTCATCTGGCCTACGCAGTGATCACTTTTCAGGGTGTCACTTCTCTCTTTCTCTCTCTCTCTCTCTCTCTCTCTCTCTCTCTCTCTCTCTCCTGTGCGGCACACCGGTGGAATACGGAAAATTACTTTGACATTAAACTCTGTGTCCCCGTTCGCATTGGCGGAGGCACGACGCATGCAGATGAGGGATAGAATACCTCGCTTTAAGTTAATGGAGGATTCAACCTTCTCGAGTCCTTATCTGTGAGTCTCCTGGGAGAGGCAGAGAGGGGCTGTCGGCTGTAACCCTCCTCGCTCACCTCTGGCTAGCGTGGCTACGCTGGAGACATCACAGACAGACGGCTAATGCGACCGCAGAAATGGAATGGGCCGGCTTTCAAAAAGCACCAGATCCCATTGCAGGCCCATTTGATTCCATCTGATGGTTCAGCTCACCCATTTGTCTAATTGCATTTCATTAACTCAAAAAATGTCAGTTAAATAGAGTGGAATTGGCTGTTTTTCTGTGTGCGCGTTCCCAGGCCTGGCCTCATGAATGTGAAGACAACCTTCAGGTGGTAAATAGACGAAAATTGGTAAATGTTATTACTTTATGAAACAAGAGTACGTTACAAAAAACGATTCAGAGTGACTTGCCAGCTATGGCTGCACCCCGCCAGAATACAGTCTTTATGTGACTGAATAAAATTGAAAATGAAGCTATTGCAATGATGAGGCAGACAACAGTGTATGCTACATTCCTCTACATACAACATTAAAGAGTTAAAAATCTTGAAGGAAAACACTTTTTTAACTACTACTACTACTACTCCTACTACTTTTTTTTAAACATTGACTGGAAACAGCAGTACCATGCTGTGATTGGTGGTTGGTGAGCCTTCTGACATGTCAGTCACCTCCACGCCAGGCTCGACACCATTCCCAATACTTCACTGACATGGAAAAACTTTGCTCAGACACTGCGCTGTTTTCCTTTGGTCCGTGGTGTCAGATGTTGGGGCGACCTTCAGCAGTGTTGCTCCCTTAAATTGATTTCCAGCCTCTAAGCTGTAACCTTTTAAGCTGTGGAGGTGTCCCTCCCTCTCTCCCACCCACTCTCCCTCCTTCACCCCCTCCCTCCCTCTCTCTCTCCCTCCCTCTCTCTCTCTCTCTCTTTCTCTCTCTCACCCTCCTGAACGTGCTGCGTTGCGGCGCTTAGCCATGGACCGCACTGCTCTGATCAACATCAACAGTGTGCACCACTCACCACTCACCCCCACCCCCCACACCAGACCCCACCCCCCACCCCCAACCCCCCACTTTAGAAAAGTGCTGTCCAGTTGCTGTGGGAGCAGACTGTGGGCTGCAGTGCAGGTCCAAGCAATCATGCTAAAACAGAGTTCTGGCCCAAATGTATGCTCTTCACTGCTGCGGCGTAGCCTTGGATAGGCCACCAGGGCTGTGTCGACAGAATGACACCAACATTTTACGCAGCTGGTGGAGAGCTATCAGCTAAATTTATAAAGCCCTGTTTGGAAGACAAAAACAAGGACAGCCAGCGCTAAACACAAAGGGCAAAAAGACAATAGAGGACAGCACTATGCTAAAGAGAGCAAAACAATACGTGAGGCCACTCGCACAAATTGGAAACCACTTCAACCAGGGGGGCTATTACATGAGTAGGTCTAGACAGACAAAAGTCTGAAGCTAAGGTGAAAAGCATGAAGCTGGAGAGGCGTCATTATCTGGAAGACGAGTCCCCACGCCCAGTAACCTTGAGAGGGCTCCTGTGACCCTGAGCACTGAGCATAACGGAGCTTTGTGGAGGTGGTGGGGTGGGGGGGGGACAAGTAAGAGCCCTGAAGACACACAGACTATAAATTAGGTGACGTAAAGCTAAAGCTCAACATTCTGCTTATGGGTGTCAGTGTAGATATGAAGGGCATAGAGGAACAGGAAAATGGGAATGTGCTTGCGAGAAAAATGACCAAAACTGTCCACATTTGTGTCCATGGCTAAGGCATAAGGGAAACAGTACAATAATTGCAGCTGGTTTTTAATGCACAACAGAAACAATAACATAGTCCTTTTTGTTATAAAACAACAAATGCATTTGTCCAAATCAAGTTAATATTGATCTTTAATTTGTACGATTAATAAAAACAATGAATATTCATGAAGAACATTTCAATCAGTAAAATGGCAGATTGCTTTTATTGACAAGAGGGTTGTTTTTGTTGCTGTTGTTTATTTTCATTTCATTTTGGAGTGGTTTTGTATTAATTGACAGCAATAACAGACTTCATAAAGACAAACGACTCTTTCTACTCCAAGCAGAACCTCCCACCTTTATCCTGACGCTTTTCCTGCGGTGCTTTTCAGAAATGTAAAAACCGAAACCAATCGTTATGTTATTACTTAATGAGTCCAGTCGTGTTTCCGACTCTTAGATGGAGGTCCACTAATTCTCTATTACCCCCATTCCCCCCCAAGAAGTACCTCCTCCACCACCACCACCACCACCACCACCACCACCATGTCAGCAGCAGCAGCCTGGATCTGTCTCAGACCCGGCTCTCATCCGCTCCGGAGTCGGCAGCGCTCCAGGCCCCCCCGTGCCCACTCAGCACTGAAATCACTGAAATAATTGCTTCGTTATCAAATGGTCTATTTAGTCAGCTAAGGCAAATATTAAACTAAATGTATAATGATTGGAGACAGGGCTGAAACTACAAACCCCCGTTCAGCTAAATGAATAGCTTGATTTGCAGAACTCAGCGGGGGAGCCTGGCGAATCACCTCGACTCTAATAATTCTGGCATTAAATCCGGAGGGCTGACACATTGTTTCTGAAAAGTATTGTAATTAGGCAACCATGCGTGGCAATTACAGCCTAATAGAGGGGGGTCTGGGTAAATGGTTCAGATGGGGTTGGGGCGTTCCTCTCTAACATGTTAAGACCTCAGCTTCGCTCAGTACGCGAGTACCGAGAGCTGAAGCAAGCACAAAAGGTCAACTGGCACCAATCCTGGGAGACACAAGAGAGACCTGCCTGAGGCCAGTGATTCATCTGTGCTTATAAAACAAGTTGCGGTTACAGTAGACTAAAATAAGCCACTGTGCTACTGTACTGTGTTATCATCTGATATTTATTTTCTGTTTACTGTACGTGTGAGGCCCGGAGAGGTGAATAAAACCACGCCGAGAAGGACAACGCTAATGCACTCACTTAAACTGAAGGGTCTCGGATTCGCCTCTCTGTCACGGCTCCTATGGTTTTTTTTTCACACTCTTCAGGGTTTGCGGCTCGCGGAATTAATCACACGCTGATAGACTGAAACAACAACCCTCTCCCCGCTTATAGAGAGAGCTCCGTGTCAGAAGAACTAGGCACTTGCCAGAGATACAATATGTGCAAGACAGGCAGCGGGACAGGGGGTGGGCATTAACAGAGCTGGCAAGATTGGTTTAATCTCCTGGTACGACTGTGAACAACTGCCACTGTGATAGGCAGTTGCGGAGAGAGGCAAATGTAGCGTGGAGCTGTCTGTGGCCCGCTATCAGGGGCTGTGGCTAAGGCGATTGCTTGCCGGGCAGCGCTGCTGGGTGACTGGGGAGCCTTGAGAGGAGAGGAGAGGACGAGAGAGAGAGCTTTGGCACTGGAAAGCCCTGCAGCTCAGCGGTAGTTCCCAGCACTCTCTTCTTAAAATCCCTAATCCACCTTAGTGGTGCCGTGTTCGCGGGGCCAAAATCATCGCTTTCACAGCTTGGCACGGGGTCAGATACAGGGATTGAGCAACATGTATGTGGATTCTTATTTTTTTGATATCGATTTTTATCACCACGCTCACATTTATTTGTCTGTCATTTGCAAGGCTCATTTGTGCCTAAGCATCCGAGTGCACTGGTGTTCCTATTAGAGTTAGCCTCGCAATTCCATATTCATTCGCTCTGAAGTCATACCTTGAAGCACCTCTCGACTCTCATCCTTCAGGTTTTTAATATTCCTCCCATAATCCAGGGTAGCATACATTAATAAGTAATCACTTATCCCCAGTTGGGTTGAATGGGTATAATTTTTGGGATGAATTATACAAGTGGAGAACAAAATGAAGAAACTGCTGGTTGTCCAGAGCTGTCACTAATGGTATCAGTAACAGAGCCGGCTTCACTATCATTCATAGTCAATGCCCTTCGACGCCAGGGCAGAGCAGCAGTGAAAGCAAAAAGCTCACTCTGAAGGTCACTGGGCTAGTGAGGAATGGTGGAAACAGCTCGGCTATGGAGACTGAGAAAAAGAGTAGAAAAAAAGAGGAGGAGTGAGAGAGAGAGAGAGAGAGACAGAGGGAAAGAGACAGAGAGAGAGAGAGAGAGAAAGAGACAGGGAGAGAGAAAGAGAGAGAGGGAGAGGGAGGGAGAGGGAGGGAAACAGACAAGGAGGAGGGGGAGAAGAGAGAGAAATAGAGAGAGAGAACAGAATAAAGAGAGAGAGGGGAAGAGTGCTGGCCTTCCTTTGGGGTGTGATTGGCTCTTTACTCTTGCCTCTTTAGATTTTTTTATGTCCATACATGTATGCACACTGAAAGTACACAAGGGTGGCTGCCTCCAGCACAGGGGAGAGATGACCACCCCATCCCCCACACCTTCACGCCCCCCACCCCCCCACTACCATGAACCAGTCTTCACCAAGAGGCTGTAGTATACCTGAAAAGGTCAGAAGGCTCCATGGGAAGTGCACTCAGGCATAAATGCAACTAGATGCCCTTTTTGCTACTTATTGCAATTTTCGTCGGAGAATAGGTCATATTATACAGGGCGCCACAACGGCCCAGTCTGGGTGGAATGTCTCTGGTCCATGGGCAACGCATTAATATAGAAAGGTCTGAAGGTCTGCCATCATGTAATACAGCACCCCTGTTTTTTATTTTATTTTATAAAGACAGCCCCCGTCTGGTCATCAGAGTTCACATTCCCAACAAAAGCACAAAACTTTGTGGCTTATCAAAAAAGGGTTGAGAGGGAGAGAAAAAGAGAGAGAAAGAAAGAAAGAGAGAGAAAGAGAGATGGAGAGAAAGAGAGAACGAGCGAGAGGGAGAGACAGAGAGAGAGAGAGAAAGAAAGAGAGAACGAGAGAACGAGAGAGAAAAAGAGCGGAAGCGAACCCTGCGAGTCGTGGCATTTTATTTTTTGCGCCGTGACTCCCGGTGTCAGCAACTGTGGCGTTCTATATTTCAGGCAGACATAATAACGGTCATGAAAAATGACGGCCTGCACACAACAAAACATTTCCTGCGCTGCTGAGAATTATGGTAAGCCGGTGGTGTGGTGTGATGTTCCACTGAGGGAACACAGGCAGTGTGGGGCTAGCTAGGCTGTGTTGTGCGTCAGCACGCCATTATCCAAAGGCAGCAGCTCCTCCAGACCCCAGACCCCCCCGTCCCCTCTGCTGTAGAGCTGTCCCAGCAGACCCCCCCCCCCCCCCGAACCCCGGAGCAAGACCATGTTGCAGCCAAAACCCAACACATTTGTCGAGCTGAAGCCATGATTCATTGGTTTCAGGAGTGTTGTAAATGGACAGTCGATTGAAGCCGGCTTGCCAGTGTTCTACCAATTAGTGTTTTAAAGAAAGAAATGGTGGAGAGGGCGAGAGAGAGAGAGGAAGAGAGAAAGAGAGAAAGAGAGAGACAAGGTGTTCAGTTGCCCCCTTCTCCTTAACCACCCACCCACCTACTCTAACTCCCCTCCACACGCACCTTCCCCACCTCTTTCCTCGTGAATCATTGGCCCTTTGAATACCTAATGAATCTGATTTATTTAGGTCTAACGACACAGGCCCCGAGCGAGACACCTAGAGGGAGAAGAGGCAGAGGAAAGGGGGGAAATAGAAAAAGAGAGTGAAAGAGAGCAAGAGGACCTGGGCTTATTACCGAACAAGAACAACGGTGGAGGAGAGGCACCCTTGGGGACTGAGAAAGCCGCAGAAGGAGAGAGGGTTCAGCGAATAAAAAAATAACTAAAAGTCAAACAAATCTGTCAGGACAAAAAACCTTTTATTCGGCACACACTTCCTTGCTGGCCTTACCACATGATCTCAAGGAGCTTGTGTGTGTGTGTGTGTGTGTGTGTGTGTGTGAGAGAGAGAGAGTGTTTGTGAGTGTGTGTGTGTGTGTGTGTGTGTTTGTGTGTGTATGTGTGTGTGTTTGTGTGTGTGTATGTGTGTGTGTGTGTGTATGTGTGTGTGTGTTTGTGTGTGTGTGTATGTGTGTGTGTGTGTGTGTGTGTCTGTGTGCCTGTGTGTTTATCAAAACATTTTGAAAGCAAATGAAGAAAAAAAATGTGGGATCATGTACTCAGACTGGGTGTGGGTCTCATCGGGAGAGTAGAGAGACAAAGATGACAAGAATGTAATAGAAAAGCTGGAGAGAGAAAAAGAGAAAGAGAGAGAGAGAAACAGAGAGAGAGAGGGACGGAAGGCAGGAAAGACGGGTCTGTCAGTAATGAGTGGACTCGGCGCACACTGTTTTGAAACCTTGTGCCACGCCAGCCACCTCCTTGTCAACTCTGCATTGATCCTGTCATCGATTCTGCTGCACACAAGTAATTAAAGAGCCTTAGACACGTCGTCCATCGGATATCAAAAACAGCGCCATCTGTGTACACGGGTGCTCATTATGTTTATAGTCGACTCGGGGACAGACAGACGGAGGATGAAGACCAAAAAGAGCATTCCTTCAAGAGAAATCTTTATGTTCGTCATAAAAGAACTTTTGCGGCCACCATATGTTCAAAAGAGATGGAACACAAACCACAAATACACACTGCCACCACTAACGTGCACTACTGCACACTGCAAAGTGTACTAATTATGTTCACTTATAATATTTTAAACATTACAAGAAGTTAATATAAGTGACAAAGTACACCTATTCACTTGCTTTTATCTCATGGTAAGGTGACATTGTATCAAAAAATGTAGCCCTGAAGATGAACCCTAAAATGGCAGTGGTTAGTAAGAGAGACCAGAGCAGAACCAAAGGCACAGAGGTATAACAATATTTCATGACTTCAAAGGCTGTGCCGCCACCCAAGAGTCATATTGAGGTGGAAAGCAGTAATGAAAAGAACAAGGATGACCCGTACACGTACTTCCCACTGTGGCGGATCTAAGTGTAATAATGTAATATCGTTTTTTTATCTGCAAAAGCAGTCACAGTCTGTCTTAGTGTGGTCTGGTGTATACTGTATGGACATATCCCAGCATTGTAAAATACACTTACACTGAGCGCTGAGATAAACAAACACTTAAAATATCTGGTAAGTGTACTTTAAACTGATTATTGTCTTAACAATAAAAAATAATTGTCAATTTTATTTATACTGCACTTTACATTGAGCAATCTCAAAGTGCTACAATTTAAAAGCTAAAAAGTTAGAAAGGAGAGTCTATAAAAAAGCTTTTTAAAAATCATTTTTTTAATATTAGATTATATTTTAGTATTATAATTTTCAGCATCATCAGCATCTTCACCAC
>CM059279.1:2789107-2794107 GCA_030347295.1 Setipinna tenuifilis
AGAAGAAGAAGAAGAAGAGGAGGAAAAAGAAGAGGAGGAAGGAGAGGGAGGAGGAGGAGGACGACGACGAATGAACGATATAAAAAAAAAAACAACATCAACAACAAAAAATAAGACCCTGGGTAGTCAAAGGAGTGGTGAATGGAGGACTTCCTCTTTCTACAAGGTCCTCTCCTTTTTGCCACCGTCTCAGGAGAGGGAGATTTAATGGCTCGGGGCTCTCAGCAGTGGCACCAGATGGAGGGCCAGTTGGCACAGGCTCTCATTACCACAGAGAAAGAAAGAAAGAAAGAGAGAGAGAGAGAGAGACGGAGGGAGGGAGAGAGAGAGAGAGGGAGAGAAAAAGTGCGAGAGGGACAGGGGAAGAGAGAGAGAGAGAGTGAGAGGAAGAGAGAGTGCAAGAGAGAGAGAGGGAGAGAGAAGAAAAAGACAGAGACAGGGAAAGAGAGAGTGAAAGAGAGAGAGAGAGGGAGAGGGAAAGAAAGAGCGAGAGAGGAAGAGATTGGGACTTCAGAGCTGCCCTGGCTCACAGTGCCACCTGTTTGGCAGTGTGGGCACTGCACTGCCCTGTGCTCTGTGCTCTGTGTGGCATGGCAAAGGGGCATCTGGGCTGCCCGCTATTACACTGCACCATCAACGGGGATGGGGCCCTGACCGCTACCTGGCCCGCCTGCATCGCCGTGTGATCGTCGCAGAGTGAAGCAACCAGGTGGTAACATATGTTTCCAAGGCTCACTCTCCTTCATCCCATGTTTTTGTTGCTGTTGTGGTTGCTGTTGTGGTTGTTGGTGTGTGTGTGTGTTGTTCTATGTGTCTGCCTGGGGGATTTTTTTTTGTTGCTGTTGGATATGATTTGTATCGAGTCTTTGAACTCAGTAGGCTAGTTTCCAAGGGAGAGATTATGCTTAGGCCTGTTGGACTGATTTGATATTTTTCTTTTACTTGCCCTCTTTTTCACCCTACCCTACCCTACCCTACACTACCCGCCCCCTCCCCTCTCCCAGTCCCAGTCCCCCCAATCCCCCCAACCCACGAAAAAAAGCAAAAAAAGAAAAAAAGTGAATCTCCTTTCACTGTACAATTGTCCAAGACTGGGGGTTAATAATTGCTGCAGATGTGGACTCCAATGTCGATCTTTTTCCTCCTATACCTGCTCATGCTTTCACACGAAAAAAAAACAGGCAGAGTCTGGGTGGCATAGAGGTGGGCCCAACCACTTTGTTGCAACTTTGAAATGCCTCAACGCATAAATAACAGTTTTCTCGAGACGGTGACAACCCTTCGCGGGTGACACTACCAATCAGAGTCGTCCCCCTCGGTCCCTGGCCACCTTCCCCGGGGGACAGCCTGGCGACCTGAGAGAATTTATTCGGCCTGAAAATCAAGCTGACCAACCCAATCATGTGCACAGGCAGCTGACAGTGATTCAAATGCCCCGAAACTAGGACTAGCCCGGCCAAGAGAGGTGGGCGAAACCAGGTTCAAATATGCATGACAGGCACACCACTGCTCTCCTTCTGCGTCCACCCCTACTATTCTCACTTTTGGCTCCATTTCTCCCTCGCTTTCTATTTCTACCTCTCTCTTTCTTTCTTCCTCTCCTCTCCTCTCCCCGAATCTGTCTCTCTCTCTCTCTCTCTCTCTCTCTCTGACTCTTTCCCATTCACTCCTTCTCAGACAGCTGAGTGCAGTTGTTTGCCTCCTGCCTGCAATGGAGTCTGTGGGGTATAAAGAGCTGACAGTGCCAGTCTAGCCTTTTATAATTATCTGTTCATTTTGTTCAATAAACAGTTCTGGAGTCAAGCCATCCATCCTCTCTCTCCCTCTCTCTTTCTCTTCCTCTCACTTTCTCCCTCTCTCTCTCTCTCTCTCTCTCCCTCTCTCTCTCTCTCTCTCTGTCTCTCACTCTCCCCTTTTCTTTCTCTATCTGTCTTTTCTGCCTGTCTACTCTTCAATTCGCTCCATCTTTCCCTGTCTCTCACTACCCTGCCTCTCTCTCTCTCTCTGCCCCTCTCTCTTTCTCTCCCTCTCTCTCGTTCTTTCTTTCTCTCTCAGTGACTTATATATATTTCTCTGGACACTCTGTCTGTCCTCTCGTGGTTTCTTCTCTCCAGCACACCACAGTCATTTCCACTAATCCTCGTAACAGACTTCTTGTGTTTGCATCTACTTATCATTTACATTCTTCTAAGTCTCTGTCTGGTCATGCAGACATTCAAGGCCACAGCATCAGCTGGTCAAACACAAACTCAGCTCGCATAGACTGGATTTATATTGACAACAATCTCAAGCGGAAGCTTCCAGAAGGCTAGTCTGGCTCATGTATCGTAGCAGGAGGATCTTAACACCCTCCTCCACCACAGACACTGACACAGACAAACACACATACCCACATACACACACACACACACACACCACACACACACACACACACACACACACACACATACATACTGGCAAACACAAACACACACGCATACACATACACACACACACACACACACACACACACACACACACACACACTTCGTAAGCCTCCAGAAAGCCAGTCTGGCTCCTGTATCATGACAGGAGCATTTTAACGTTCTCTAAATGCACCACTAAATTCCCTACCACCCTCCACCACCACCACCTTCTCCATCACCATCCCATTCAGCAGCATGATGCATTCGGTTGTGAGATGCTCATTGGAACAAACAAGCCAGAAAATGGCTGCAGTCCAGCGGCGGCAGCAACCCCCCCCCCCCCCCCCCCCACCCCCCACACCCCCCACACACACACTTTTTCCGGGGGACAGCTGACGCGGCGTGGCGCGCCGTCTGTGTCCCATAATGCCGCATACCTTTAGTCTCCGGTTATTACCGCCGCAACCGGCTGACGCCTGCGCCGAGATAGCACGAGCGCTGAACATCCATCATCGGTAATCTGTCGGTGCTTTGCCCAGATTCAAGGAGATATCCCCAGCCAAGAACAAACAACTCATCTGTCACCGAAGCGGCCATTCGCCCAAACGCTCTGGCTTGCTCTCGACCATTATCATCGCCTTGGATGAAAGTGTTGGGGAACCATGGTGAGAGGGTGGGGGGGGGGGCAGGGGGGGCAGAGAAAGAGAGAGAAAAAGAGGAGAGGGGGAGCTGGCTGAGGGTGACTACAGCACCGAATTAAACTGTGCCATGGAAATACATCAGCTCAAACTGCTGGTGATAAGACACAGAGGATAAACAAGTGGGGATGATTATCACCAGAAACATACGCGGCGCTCCAGCACAAACACACACACACACACACACAGACACACATACACACACATACACACACCAACACACACACAAGTAAGCACACACACACACACACACACACACACGAACACACACAATCGTTAAAGAGTCCCTCTTGTGTCTCTCACTATAAAGCTGAAAGCAGATAATATTGACAAGATAGATTAACCAAACCATTTTAAAGACATATACTAGACACCTCCCTATCTCCTAAAGGAGAGAGAGAGAGAGTGAGAGAAAGAGAGACAGAAAAGAACTTTTAAGATAAAACATCACACAAATGTAACCGCAACAGTGTCTGTGAACAGCATCTTTGATTTGTGACAATGGCGCTCGACATTCGGACATAATCAGGGCGCGGCATCCGTGACAGCAGTACGATAGGGGAAGTCACAGACACACAGAGCCGCTCGCTGCTCTTCCAACACAGGCATGTTAACATCGCTTGTACGGAGCACACAGATCAAGCTCTTGACATACAGTGGCTGATGTAATGTAAGCTGCGACGGAGATGACTGCCTGCTAAAGGCAGGAGCTGCGTGAGCCCGCGACAAGACCTGACTAGAACTCGTCGTGACACTTGTGTGAGGTGGCTGAAAATGCGTGTCAAGTACACATATGAACAAGTACAGACTGACAACACAAAAGAGAAAAGTCAAAGAGAGTCAAAGAGAGAGAGAAAGAGAGAAAAAGATTGAGAGAGAAAGAGAAATAGAACGAGAGAGAGAGAGAGAGAGAAGAACATTTGGTGGCATGGAGATTGTTGCCATGGCAAAACACTAGCGCACCATTTTGTAGACCAAAGGTCAACATTAATACTGACATCGCAGCGGGAAAATGCGGGAGAGTGAGAGTGAGAGCGAGAGCGAGTGGCGAGAGCTGGTGAATGTTATTGCCTAGGTAGCCTTGGTTTTTCCACGTGACAAATCTGAAACCGTGTGTAAATCCCTCACGGCGAAGATCAGCCAGGATTTGGGGAATATGACCCAAATGGCCCCAGCAGCTATGTCAGTCACTCTTAATGGCAAGTCTCGGTGTTGAGCTAGCCTCTTGGGTTACCAAAAAATAGATATATAAATAAAAAAGACCGGTGGGACAGTCCTCGCTCGCAAAAAGACTTACCGATGACTCATGGACGGCCTGATAACAAGTGCACAGGAACAGTGTGTGTGTGTTTGTGTGTGTGTGTGTGTTTGTGTGTGTGTGTGTGTGTCTGTGTGTGTGTGTGTGTGTGTCTGTGTGTGTGTGTGTGTGTGTGTGTTAGTGTGTTTGTGTGTTATTGTGTTTTAGCTGCACAAGGGGACACAGGCTCTCCACGTAGAGTCTGGAGGCAAAGCAGATTATATCCGATAACAAACAAATTGCTTATGCCTCCTTGAGCTAACCGCCATGACAGAACAGTGAGAGGGTGAGTTTCTCAGTGACACAGAACATACTATAGCCATTATGCTGAAGGGGACAACAGCAACAGTGACAAAATGTGACCTGTGAACACTGATTGCTTAAGATGCTTGTTAGCTTGGGTGACCACATGTGGGTTTTTCAAAAACAAAGCAAAAAAAAAATCACTTGGGGAAGGAATGTAGACATTAGTAGGGGTGCTGAGGGTGTTCATTAATGACATTCAGATTCAGTGCAAATGATCAAAAGCTCTGTAACTATTATGACGATTTCCACACTACTAACGATTACCTGTTTTACTAACAAAGCAGTCAGGTAAAT
>CM059279.1:2799107-2814107 GCA_030347295.1 Setipinna tenuifilis
AATATTTTATATTACTTTAATTTCAAGATTTATAAGACATAGTTTTTCATTAATTTGATAATTACTATTCATGGATTTCCAGTTACCTGGTTATCTCATTTGATAACTGTTGGCAGGAGATTTAAGCAGATAAGAACTAATAAAGATTTCTCAGCCAGATATTTTGTAATGCTTTCTATGCTTTTAAATATACCACAGTATTTTTTTAGTGCTGCTGGTATTGATAGTATTGACTCTACTAGGGTATATGAGGTCACGTAATGTAGTACCATAGAAATAGGGTGAAAAAGGTTTGCAACAGTTGGACTTACTAAACATTTTACACAAAAAGCACACATCACTACCATTATACATCAGTTTCCTGAAAAAAACATCAGAAGGGAAGTGTGGCAAAAAAAATGACCACAGTATCTCCTCAAACATGAAAAGTGCCATTTTGAGATTTCTTTCAGAAAGCCAAGCCAACCAACACACATCATTTAAAGCCTCGGTGTAAAACACGTCTGTAAAATTATCTCCAACTATACCACCCCGTTATATACCGATCAGCAAAATATCCATGGAATGTCACCATTAAAAAAGAGAGAGACATTGTTTAAAAAAAAAACCTGTCTCATTGTTCGTCTTATGTATAATGCAGGAGGGGCTTGATATACCATAGGCACACGCGACACCATTTATTCTGGCCCTGGCCATTTAAAGGGTTAGAGCCATGCAGGAGGTATCAATTATGGGCTGGCGGGTCGGTGGGAAGCGCCCGGCGCTGGGACACAGCTTCCGTCGAGATAAGTGACGTGTCGGGCTGAGCCCTTCGTCAGGCACGGCAGCCGTGATGGACAGAGTGTCTGCTCTTCCTGCACAGAGATTGATTGCCTGGAGTGGGGCTGTCTGTGGAGATTAAGCAACACGGCTCGCCCAAGACACGCACAGAATGACCCTCCCTCCCCACACTCTTGCCAGAAAACACACACACACACACACACACACACACACACACACACACACACACACACACTGGCTCTGCACAAACTAACACACACACACACACACACATGCACGGACATGCACACAAAACACTGACACACACATCTACACACACACACGCATGCACAAACGCACACACACACACACACTCTCGCACGCACACCCACACACACATACACATACACACACACACACACTCTCGCACGCACACCCACACACACATACACATACACACACACACACACACACACACACACACACACACACACCACACACACGCACACACAAGCACAAGAGAATAGGAGAGGTGTGTGTGTGTGTGTGATGCTTCCTGACCTCTTCCCAACAAATAAATAAAGAGGAGGCCAGTGATGAGGTGGTGGTGTGTGTGTGTGTGTGTGTATGTGTGTGGGAGGGGAGCAGAAGATGTGCTTTGAATGCTTTAGTAAGAAAACAAAAGAGAACTCTGGAAGATATGAGCAAAATAAAAACTGTACACACTCAAACACACCATTTTCTTTGCTGACTACAAGCATGTGGGCACTGCGGAACCCATTTTTTGGACAGGCGAGTAAATGCTATATGCTCACTTTCACTTGTACAGACTTATATAATACACACACACACACACACACACACACACACACACACACACACACACACACACACACACACACACACACAGTATCCCACACACACAGTATCACACACACACAGTTTCACACACACATGCAAACACACAGTAGCACACACACACACACATGCAGTATCACACAGACACACACCCACACACTGTATCACACACACACAGTACCGCAGACACACACACCCACACATGCACACAAACATACACACACAGTATTACACACACACAGTATCACACACACACACACACACAGTATCACACACAGACAGTTTCAGACACGCATGCAAACACACAGTAGCACACACACACACACACACAGTACCACACAGACACACACCCACACACTGTATCACACACACACAGTACCACAGACACACACACCCACACATGCACACAAACATACACACACAGTATTACACACACACAGTATCACACACACACACACACACACCGTATCACACACACACAGTATCACACACACACACACACACACACACACACACACACACACACACATACACCCACATACACCCACACCCACAAACATACACACACAGTATCACACACACAGTATCACATAGACACAGTATCACACACACACACACCCCCAAACACGCACACACACACACACACAGTATCACAGACACACACACACACTCATCTGGGCGGGGCCGCATGAGTGCGGCGGGCTTTGCTTGCAGCAGCACACTATAGCCTAATGATCTCCCCGATGGGACATTGTGGCACAGGAACCCTCTGCAAGGTTGCACTACACGGGCCAATAAAAGGGGGGTCTGCGTGGCAATATCGCAGGGTCAAAGGGCCCTCTGGAGACGACACACAATAGTCCTGCTGAGGCAAATGAGCCCTTTTCTCTACCTGTAGGACTCCACACGAGGAGGGGGTTTACAAGCATGGAGAATTAGGAGGGGTTACTGTGGGACACATTATTTGCTGAGAGAGACAGAGAGAGAGAGGGAGGAAGAGAGAGAGAGGGAGAGAGAGAGAAAGAGAACGAGAGAGTAAGAGACAGAGAAATGGAGGAAAACAGGATTTGAATACGGACTTCTTTGGGTATTTTGCTTTCTTTCAGCGACAGAGCAAGAGAACGAGAGACAGAGAGAGAGAGACAAACAGAGAGAGAGAGAAAGAGAGAGAGATGAGGGGAAAAACAGAATTTGAATAGGGACTTCATTGGGTATTTTGCTTTCTTTCAGCGACAGAGCAAGAGAACTAGAGAGAGAGTGAGACAGACAAACAGAGAGACAGAGAGAGAGAGAAAGAGAGAGAGAGAGAGAGAGAAGGAGTGACAGAGCAACAGAGAAATAGGGTATTTTGGGTATTTTGCTTTCTTTCATGCCTACCAAACAATGGCTGGGTGTTGTGCCCTCCTTGTTTTGTTTGCCTGGTAAACACCTGGCTGCATCGGTAACCACCACCCTTTGCCCCTGAGCAGACGTTTTTCCTATAAACCCCGTGTTTAATGGCAATACAAGGGGGGGGTGGTCGTGTGTGTGTGTTCCTGTTTAGGTTTGTGTGTGTGTGTGTGTGTCCGGTGTGTGTGTGTGTGTGTGGTTGGGGGGTTGGGGACGGCGAGAGCATCTTTGTGTCGTGTGTGTGTTCCTGTTTGAATTTGTGTGTGTGTGTGCGTGTGTGTGTGTGTGTGTGTGTGTGTGTATGTGTGTGTGTGTGGCTGGGGGGGTTAGGGGCGGTGAGAGCATCTTTGGGCAGATAGACTCTTTCCAGGCCATTCCTCTCATCACGCCTGACACAGGAGATTACACCTCCTCCTAACACCTCCGTTATTAGGGCTGCTGTTTGCTGCTCGGGACACTTTCCCCCCATGCTGTCTCTGCTCACCACCACCCCCGCCACACACATACATACATACCAGGGATGGAAATTAACCACCCGCCACCCGCCAAATGCGGGTAAATATGAGTGTTGGCGGGTGAATTTTACCATTTTACCTGCCACTGTGGCGGGTGTGCAAATGCATTCAGCCAAGTTCAATATAGTCTATGAATGCACTCCCTCACGCATGTTGTAGCGTAAGCTATCAGTTAGTAGATAGCGCAGGTGCATATAAGTTTACTATGTATTGATAAGCAACACTCACGGAGCGTTTCTTGGCACCCAGCACAGGCGCGCGTGGTTATTTCAAATATGATCTAGGCAACTTTCTGTTCACCATTTTGAGGTAGGCTAATGAAACCAAACAGGAATACATCAGTATATTGCCTTCTCACGTTTATGATAACGCCATATGCACACAAGTTCATTCCAAAAACTAACATGTGGTGTTAACGTAACCTATTAATAGCGCCAACAAAACCGATTTCAGAAGAGGACGGGTCCATTCCCAAAGCAAAGCAAACAACTTACGTACATCACTGAACCCAAACAAAAAAATGCACCTTGCAAGACACATCTCTTGCATAGTCTAATAAAGAGTCTTCTCAAGTTGTTTTGGAATATTTATTAATTCCATAGAAAATATAATCAAATGTATCCACATCTGCACTAGCCCTTTGACTTCCTAGCATCTTGCATAGAAACGAAGTTAGAACATGACTTTCTTTCACGTTAGGATTATAAGGAGAAATTTAAAGTGACAGGCGCCTAATTAGACCTTAGCCTACAAACATCAAATACGACATAATTGCATTATTTTAAGTGATATCACATATAACTATGTAAAGCATGGATTTTCTTTCTGCTGTCCTTTCACTTAGAAAGATAACATCAAGCTATCTAACAACCTGTTAAAATGCACCAGAATGCAGGAAATTACCTTTAATTTAGACTTTGACTGCCCACCAAAACACTGTTACTATCAGCACTATCACGTACACTATTATGCTGGAGCATGATGTGTACATGATGCCCCCTTCACATTTATGAGTGCCCCCTTATATATGTCTGCCTAGAACCGGCATGGGTGTTATACTGGCATTAAAATGTGCGGAAGGGTTGAATATATAAAGTGGCTGGTAAAAATGTTGAGTGGCTGGTAGATTTTAGAATCTACCTGCCACAGTGGCAGGTGAACAAAAAAGTTAATTTCCATCCCTGATACATACATACACATACATACACACACATACACACACACACACACACACACACACACACAGACACACACACATGTTTACACACACACACACACACACACACGCACACACACACACACACACACACACACACACACGCACACACACACACACACACACACACACACACACACACACACGCACACACACATGCCCTGCATGAGTAATCTTAAATAGCCACATCAGCTCCTCGCCCCTCCTCAATGTCATCCACAAGAGGGCCGTAAACGCATGCGTGCCACTGCCCATTGGCCATTCCTCCTCCCGAGCCGGCCCCTTGCTTAGGCAGATAATGTTTCATTTAGCCCCTCTATCCAATATGGATGACCTCTGGGCCGCAGCGCTGGGGTCCATAGCCTGCATAGGTAATCTGAAATATGGACGCCATGGCGAGAGCAAAAAGCCTTCAGGGAACCGTCTGTCTGACGGTCTGTCGGTCAATCGGTCGGTCGGTCGGTTGGATGGTCGGTCTGTCTGTCTGTCTGAGGAAGATCAATGTCTCGAGCTGAGAGAACACAATGACACACACACACATGCACACACACATAGAAACACACACATACATACATACACACACACACCACACACAGATACACACATACATGCATGCACACACGCACACACACACATAGACACACACACATACATATGCACACAAACACACACACACACATACACACAAGCGCAGGGGAACAATGGTGACTTGGAAATGCAAAGGTAGCAAGACATGCTGAGACAGCCTAATCAATGGATTACATTTAAAATAGCCCTCTGTGAGACAGTTGTAATGCATTCAAAATTGCTATGGGAAAACAGGCATGTTCCTGGAGAAATGCCTAGGCAATTTAGTGAGAGGGATTTTACCCTCCAGAGTCCACGACCCGTCAGTCAGTAAATGTCAGTCACTCTGACAAGCCTTTACATTTTCACATATTTCTGTAATCTAAAGCAATTATCTAAATGCACCCAGCATTTTTCTCTGAGCACAAACTCAGCACAAAGAAAATTAAGAATATAGTCAAAATATTTTTCCAGGAACCTATTCTCAGAGGTGGTATGACATAATAAGAAAAACAAATAGGTTTCGGCTACACTTAAGTGATTTTTTAAAAAAGTCATTCACAAAGTTCATGTGGTTTAATCTCTGAAGTATTCAGAACTTAGAAGTAACACTGTTTTTCAACGCTGGAGGTGTAAACAATAAATGTTGATAAGGGTTGGTGACTGGGCATCAGGTCAGGTAATCAGGTAATTGCCCCCCCAACCCCCCCTCCCCTCCATTAAAGCTGAAGGTCCAGCTAGCCATCTGGACGGTCACTGAAGCCCTTCTCTGGTTGCCCCTCTCCTCAGCGAAGGAAGTAACACACTCTAACTCAACATGTAGCCCCATTTCATACTTACACGACTGTGTAATTGAGTGACCACCTTTCCAAAACTTACCACGGCTGACCGAACGTTAAGTAGAAATTTTCATATACTACTTGTGACTATAAGCTTGTGTGTTGAGGAATGGCCAGCTGCCTGCCTGGCCCCTCTCTCTCTCTCTCTCTCTCTCTCTCTCTCTCTCTCCCTCTCTCTCTCTCTCTCTCTCTCTCCCTCTCTCTCTCTCTCCCTCTCTCTCCAAAATATCCAAACAGTCCAACAGGAGTCAACAACAGGAATATAAGTGAATATTCTTCTTCCTGTGTGGAAACTTTTTGGCTAGTACACACTGCACATGCCATTGGAGGGATAATCTAGTCAGAAATGTATGTTAAAGGATTGTGGTAAGCCCCACAGAGGAAGAAAAAAAACCCACCCTCTGCTGCGTGTTAGGTGGTGCTTTGCCTACACCTCATGCATAAAAATCCTTTAACCCACACCCTTTTGAGGATTATCTCTTTCATAATGCATGCAAAATATGCCGACATTCGCACAAATTGTGGGGAGGGGAAAAAAAGAAGTCATAACACTGAAATGGACAGCAGCACCCCAGTCCTACGCAGTATACTGTTTCTTTATTTTTTCTCTTCTAAACTCTCTCTCTCTCTTTCTCTCTCTCTTTTCTCTCTCTCACACTGTCTCTCTCTCTTTTTCTCTCTCCCCCTCTCTTTCCTCTCTCTCTTTTCTCTCTCTGTCTCTCTCTCTTTTCTCTCTCTCTCACTCTGTCCCTCTCTCTCTCTCACTCTCTCTTTCTCTCTCTCTCTCTCTCTCTTTTCTCTCTCTCTCTCTCTCTCTCTCACTTGCTCTCTCTCTCTCTCTTTTCTCTCTCTCTCTCTCACTCTCTCTTTCTCTCTCTCCTCTCTCTCTGTCTCTCTCTTTTCTCTCTCTCTCTCTCTCTCTTTTCTCTCTCTCTCTCTCTCTCTCTCGCTCTCTCTCAACCCAGTTTCCAAGTGTTCTCCTTTTCTGTCCGTTCCATTTGTTACTGCCAATTACCGTACCCCGGGCTACAGGGGGCTCCCTGGGCACCCTAGCGGGGAGGGTAGGAGGGCAAAGACAAGTACACGGCAGGCAGCCCGCGTTGCCAAAAAAGACCACTTCCTCCTCCCGGCCCCTCTGCGAAAAAATTTGCAAGCCTGGCAAAGGGCTCCATCGCAACAAGGGCGTCTGAATAGCCTCTCGCTCTCTCCGCTTCCTCTCCCTCCTCACAGGAGCACCTTCTGGGAATCTCTGAACAACAACAACCCCCCCAACCCCCCCCCAACCCCACGCACCCTACCTTACACCCAACACACACACACGTACAGAGACACGCATTTCACGCACACACACACATACAGAGAGGGAGAGGGAGAGAGAGACAGAGAGAGAGAGAGAGAGAGAGAGAGAGAGAGAGAGAGAGGCGCGCACACACACACACACACACACGCACACACACAACCCTTCCCATCACTAGCACCACCCCCCTCAATCCTACTCATGGATGAGAAAAACACTGTGTCCCCAAACGGGTTGTAGGAAAGACTGCCACTTTGCTACACAAAGATTAAATTCAGACGTCTGTGCACTGCCAAAATAAATCATAAATGTGACTCGAATGAAACACTTGCCATGTTTTCTTTTTTTTTTTTCTCTTTTTTTTTTTCCTGAGAATGTTTGTGTAACCTGGTTGGCTCAGCTCAGCTCAGACAGTCTTTTTGGTGAGAAAAAAAAACAAAAACATCATGCACATTTCAGCAGTGGCATTCCGTAAAGCCTTGCGTATATACATGGTATAAAAGGCCAAGACATCTACTGTAGAATAAAATCCTGGATTTGTTACTTTAAAAAGTTTGTTTGAGTGTGTGTTGGGTGTGCAGTGTGTGTGTGTGTGTGTGTGTGTGTGTGTGTGTGTGTGTGTGGTGGGGGTGGCAGGGTGTAGGTGATATCACAGCCTGCCCTATCAGGGTCCAGGAAGCTTCACAGACACACACACACACACACACACACACACACACACAGTGCATTAGGCGGCTCCTGGTAGTAAACACCATTTATCTTACGCCGGACTATTGGACTATTGTGGAGGCAGAAGTAATTAAAAGAGCTGACTAATTACATTGAATTATTCTAATGATGCTCCACGCCACATGACAAGCTTTAATTTATTTCCCGCATGAACGTGACACTGAATGTTTTTTTGCATGCCACCACCTAGGCCATCCCGTTACACACATAAACATGAATGCTGACATACAGACACGCAGACACAGACAGACAGACAGACAGACACACACACACACACACACACACACACACACCCAGACCTACTTAGGCAATGTCTGCACGTAGGCTGCCAACCTTCGCCGAAATCTCATACACAAAACATGCACACATACACATGCACACACACACACACAGATACCACCACACACACAGAGACATGCACACACACAAATGACTGTCATAGACCTTCACACATCAAGGTTGAAACATTTCTCTCTTCTCTCGTCACATGCCAGTAATTGATCTGTAAACTCCAAAATCTTACTGCTGATATATCACGTATCTTCTCAGTTAATTAACCTAATCTACTTTTGTGCATTGCACTTTTTTCCAGTTATAAAACATTTTATCTTTTCAATTAAATTCTTTATTGGTGAAATCGGTTTTTTTAATCTGTTATTTTCGCTTCTTATTTTTCCTCTAGATATTTCGTCTGTTGTTTTGTATTTGAAGCACATTAATTTGTCTCTGTGTATGAGATGTAATATAAATACAAACTTGCCTTCCCTTACCACAGCCCTACAGAGAATCATCCTAACTCACTACATGCATACACAGACATACTCAAATAAGACACAACACACAGACAGTCTTGGATATTCACTGTTGATATAGACAGTAGACAACGCCTTAACATCGCAATACAAAAAGCAGGTAGCTGTAGCCGTATAGGTAGGATTGTGGGGTTGCAGGTAAGATTCCTTGGACTAGGAAGAGAAATGTGAGGGGGGGGGTGAATAGTCATTGTCCTCTTCCATCCTCACTCATTGATGACATGACATTGATCAAGGCATTTTTACCCCACATTGCTCCAGAGGGACTGTTTCCTGTATCTAATTCACTGTAAGTTGCTCAGGATAAAAAGTGTCTAATTACTAAAACGACATGTAATGTAATGTAAAAATGGCTGTAGGGGTGGTATCACTCATGCCTGGTTTCTCACATATCCATAAAAAGAACCAGCCATTGCCTTGTTATGATACTGTTCTTAACCTGGGTTCGATCGAACCCTAGGGGTTCGGTGAGTCGGTCTCAGGGGTTCGGTGGAGCCTCTTTGAACAAGGTGATGTTAATGCACGGTTCATTTTGTGCACCAGTAAAAAAAATCATATTTTATTTTTTACTAAAGAAGGGTTCGGTGAATGAGCATATGAAACTGGTGGGGTTCGGTACCTCCAACAAGGTTAAGAACCACTGCCATAAAAAGAGCCAGCCACTGCCTTGTGATGATACTGTCCGGGCCTTTGTGCAGTGCCGGGGGGGGGGGGGGGGGGGGGGGGGGGGGGGGGGGGGGGGGGGGGGGGGGGCGGTATTTCAACCAGGATCCAGGGAGGCTTCACCAATCAACACAGCTGAACAAGGGCGAAAAGCGGCTTGTCTCGTCCTGAACCAAAGTCATCTGTGTTGTCCCTGGTGTAGACTAGCATTGGGGGGGGGGGGGGGGGGGGGTGCCCTCCACTGAGTGTTACAGGGGTCCAGTCCCTGGCCCTGACACAGACCGAGGATTCATAATATCCAATTTGGTCTAACAATAAAAACCAGCACAAATAAATCATGTTAGCCGCTGCCCTGTGGAGGACCAGCACACATGCACACACATGCGCATGTCACACACACATCTCACACACACACACAAGCCTGTCGAACCGCAGGTCCCCACAGAGATCCCTGCTCTGTGTACTTCATTATACCTCTCCCCTTGCTCATTCTTTTTTTCATCTCTCACTCTCTCTCGTTCTCTACCTCCGCTACAACATCTCTCCCTCAGGCCTGCCTTTTTCTTTTTCTTCATTTTCCACCTTTCCCACCCTCTAGCCCTCCTCTCTCTATCCCCCTATCCTTTTTTTGCCTGCCTCTCCTTCTCTCTCAGTCTTTCTGTCTCTGTCTGTCTGTCTCTCTCTCTCTGTCAGTCTGTCTGTCTCTCTTCCTCGCTTTCCTCTCTCTCTCTCTTTTTCTCTCTCTCTCTCTTTCTCTCTCCCGCTCATTGTGTCTTTCATTCTTTCTCTTCGTCACTTGCCCTGTGAAAGTGCCAGGGCTGCACTTTCGCCATCTTTTTTTTTTCCCCCGCCAACCATTACATCTAATAGACAGCATTGGGAAAGCTACTTTGAAAGCGTAGCTTTGCAAGCTACCAATTACTCCACACTGAAAGACGCTGAACTCCGGTAAAGCTGCTGCACCAGGGAAGGGGGTTAGCTGGTTTGGTTAGTCAGACAGCTCCTCAGAAACAATAATTCAGACGACTTTAGGGAAAGGCTTCAAAAAATCACTTTGACGATGTTATATGTTATATGAAAAGATTATAACCACAAATACAATGCTAAAGATTGACACTTTTGGAGAAATAAAGAAAATGCACTCAAATTAGTTTAATGCATACATAAATGTATGAGAGAAACTCTCATTTTCTCTGTCCCCATGTGGGAGTATGTATGTCTGTAGTGTCCCTGCTGCGGGAAACTTACTCAGACACATGCACCTCCCTGTATGTATAAAGGTTGCTTGCTTACTCAGTGTCCCTTTACACCTCTGTTAGCTTATGTCCTCCTTTTTTGGTAAGTCGCTTTGGATAAAAGCGCCTGCCAAATGCAATGTAATGTAATAAAGACAAAAATAAGATGCATCTTTTCCATCAGCTTTGTAGACCCTGTCAAGTACCTACTCCCCAGAATCATTACCGGTAGGGGTTTTAAACCAAACCGCATTGCTTACTTAGTTGGGTGATCCTGAAAATAATGCACAGCTTCTCTAAACATTTAATAAGCAATAACCAGTACTTATGACTAACAGACACATTATGAATTCATATTTAGTTTTCACAAATTCAGACTTAAGACTGTGGCCAATTATATATCGCAGGTGTGCAGGCATCCTGGATGCTGCTTCCTGGAATACCCCAGAGACCTAAAGCTGTCCTAAACAAAATAATCCCACCTGCACTTTTTTTACAAGGACAAAACTGCAATAGTTTTCCCATAAGCACTTACACTGAAGTCACAGAAAATGTCTTACCCTTGACAACGATGGTCAAGGGATTCGGTGAAAGAACTTCAAAGCAGCAGTACCCACTATAAAATGGGGGTACGATTTAATTATATTCGTTCCTGTTAAAAGTGCAGTGTCCATGTATTTTCTTTGGTTCGTGGGAGAAAAAAAAAAAAGGGGAACTCAAGGAGACCATTGCTTGCAAGCGAGAGACTAAAGTAGAACAGACCGGCAGAATTCTTAGTACATTACAGGCTGCACTAGACCAAGTAGCTCAGGGTCAAGGATTTTGTTCGTTTGGATTTTTGCATTTTTTAATTCCAGAGCTACGTGCCGCCACCTCACAGCCTGACCCGTGGCAGGAGCGCTCCATCTTGCATCACCTACCTCAGTAACTTCAAAAACTTTTAACTGCTGCGTAGCCTAGCCCTTGAAACACTTTATGTGCTATTGCGTACCCCCTATATAGCATGGACAGCTTGCTATAACTATAAATATTTTTGCATAATTATTGCTGCATAAATACATTTTAAACACATCATATGGCACTTAAGAATGTTGTAGGGGTTGGGTTGAATTGGGGGCAGTTTGAGTGTAAGGTCTTTTTCCCACATAGTCTGCATCTGAACTTCATCTTTATGCTGGTGAGAACTAAGAACCCATAACATACCCAGATACATTTTGCGTACCCCCAAGAATTGGTCCAAATACCCCCCAGTGGTAGTCGTACCCCAGTTTGACAACCACTAGACTACCATATTCAGCTCAAACCATGTTAGCATCACCTCTGACTCCTTGGTTAACTCAGATAGTCAGAGAGGATGGGCAATTATGCCAGCAATGACATTCTCCCCCCATATCAACCCAATAAATGAAAACACTTTATTGAGCCTGATTCGGAAAATAAATCGTGATTAAGTCTCTCGTGTGTCCTTATAGTTATGTCCAACTGATCAACTCGCAAAAATCAGTTGAAAGTCCAGTTGGGCTGGAGCAGAGGACCTGTGCCCCTCAAAATGCATCTAAGCTTCTAGGCAAGAGATTATTAGCCACCCACAGCAACATTCAGCTGTTGCGGCTTTTCACTTCGACAGTTTCTTTGTTGTTGTTGTTGTTGTTGTTGTTGTTGTTAAAATAAAAAAACAAACAAAAAACACAAACAAGCAAAAACATGGTCCAGCAAGAGGCCTTAACCTTTTAATGCACCAGTCTCCAGTCTGCTAAAGGTTCTGCATGTAGCGCAGAGTTTTATTGGCACAGAAGAACTATTGAACCATCTATTTCTCCTGACCAACCCCAAGGGTGCTGAACACACCATCTCTGCCATCAGACCTCTCTGGATCTATTCCACACTGGACTTCAGTCCTTTTTTAATTGGCAGCTTTCTGTCTTGTACCTCAAGTCTGGCCCTAACACCTACCTACATAGCAGACTTACTTGCATTCATGCAGTCCAATGCACCAATATTACCATACGGTTGTCACCAATGCTTTGGATCATTCATGCATTCATATAAAATGGTGGCATATGTTATGCTATGTCAGCATAAGGTCACTGCTGAAGCTATGTATTTGCAAACATATAGTCATAGTCAGACACCATTAAAAAATGATGATTATATTATCCTATATCCAATAAGGGAGTCACTTCGGCTGTGTCTGCATTTATATACATACATTTATACAGTAGTCCTACACCGAAGTTACCATGTTGTAAAATATTACCATATTACTGTTATTGCAAAAGCTACATGTATGTATCGGGAGTGCTACATGGACTACAGGATGTGACATTAGAAGCATTCACCATTAGTCATCCCTACAAGGGAAAAAGAGACATTTTCACCAGTGTACTGTATATTCTTCTGTGCTGACTCTCCCTCTTGGAGTCTGGTCTCAAGAAAACGTATGTGTTTGTAAGTGGTTTGTTAATTCAATTATAGCGCGCATTATCTGAATCATTACATAGTGCTAGTTGGCATCGGCAGCTCTTGCTGGATGTTATGAGCAAGGGCTGATGAGACGTGTAATCATCACCCTGTGCTCTTCCTCTCTCTGTGAGTGTGTGTGTGTGCAAGTGTGTGTGGGTGTGTGTGTGTGTGAGAGAGAGAGAGAGAGAGAGAGACAGAGAGACAGAGAGACAGAGATAGAGAGAGAGACAGAAAGAAAGAAAGAAACAAAGAAAGAAAGAAAGAAAGAAAGAAAGAAAGAGAGAATTGGAGGTGGGGGAAGGGGTGTAAAACAAAACAAACTGCTAGCACCATTTCCATTAAGTCCTACTCCTTCGCCAGGCCCATCCAGCTCGCGATAAAGACCAGACGTGGGTGAATTCTTGAGTGGCACAAACAATAATAAAAAAAGCAAATGTGCTGATTCAAAGACTTCCACAAAAGATGCGCAATAAGCACATTCATGCAGGAATAGCATAAAAAAGATCACCTCCCTGCCCTTCATTTTAGTAGCTACAAACACAAAGGCAACAACACACACAGGTAAACATACATGCACATTATATTTTTATAGTTAGCTATCCTTATCCAACAAGACATGTATTCACGAGCGCACACACACACACACACACACACACACACACACACACAGACAAAACCATGCAGATACAGTCATCTTTGGAGTGCACTCACAACACACAAACACACACACATACACACATACACTCACACACAGATACACGCACACACACACACACACAAATGAATATTTTTTTGCTTTTTTTGAAAGATATCATAGAGATTACGTAAACTGATCTATGTCACTTTAAAAATAGCTTTGGCCATTTAAGATAAGTAACAATCCACATACCTTTTAAGATTTAGAGCAAGTACTGAGCCTTCAGGTTTTTTTTATTCATTTTTTAAATGGGTCAGTGACTCATCTGAGTACCTGGCCCAGAATATCTCTTTAGTGGATTGTCACTTAAGTGTTGTCTTAAAAGCAAAAAAAACAAAAAAACAATGAAGACATAATGTAATCACAGTCAATTTGTGTCCAACGTGGTAATCAACTGAAGATTGTCATTTCTGTAAACACCGTTTCTTCATGCTCTCCCGAGATATCAACACAGACAGGAAATCGTGTGAATCTGCCACACACAAACACACATAAGAAGCATGAAAGCATGCAGTGTGGCAATACACTTACTGCTGTATCATAAACTACAATGAACTGGATGTCAGAGAAGAAAAAAGAGCAAACAAAAAGACTGTCAACTAAACACATTACTTTTGTACATCTGGGCTTACTGTAACCCATTCAAGGCACACAGCAGTGAAGGAGCAGTGCTAAGAAAAAAAAACCCTGAAACATTTTTTTAAATCGCTAAAAGTCAATGAACTACTTGGCCACTGTAAGTCCTAAGACACTCAAATCAGAAGAAGTCTTTCAACTGATGGTACATTTACATTTTAAAGAATTATTTTTTCTCTTTCTTTTTTTGTGTTTTTTTTTTTCTTTTTCTTTTTCTTCTTTTCTTTCCATTTTCACACACTGGCCTTTTGGAAATCTTCGGGGAACTGCTGATGATATTGCACCCACTGCCGAGAAGCTCTCGAAAAAAAAAAAAAAAAAAAAA
>CM059279.1:2819107-2829107 GCA_030347295.1 Setipinna tenuifilis
AGTGGAGGGTGTGTAACAATGGGTGAAATAGAAATTTTGATAATGTAACGGTGCTCATCTCACAGAGAAGTGTCTGTGGTCTCAGACATACGAATGCTGCTGCAAAATGTCGGGAGTGGCAGTTTTTAGTAAAGCGGCTCAGAGCTTCAAAGCTTTGCTTACAGCTGTTTCCCAATCAGCCAGCAGCCCTATTCCTGGTGAACTGAGTGTGTGTGTGTGTGTGTGTGTGTGTGTGTGTGTGTGTGTGTGTGTGTGTGTGTGTGTGTGTGTGTGTGCATGTGTGTGTGTGTGTGTGTGTGTGTGTGTGTGCATGTGTGTGCGTGTGTGTGTACATATGCGTTTGCGTGTGTGTGTGCATGCATGTGCATGTGCATGTGCATGTGCGTGTGTGTGTGTGTGTGTGTGTGTGTGTGTGTGTGTGTGTGTGTGTGTGTGCGCACATGCACGTGAGAGCGTGCATGCGTGCGTGCATGTGTGTGTATGTGTGTGTTGGTGGGGCCGGTGTTTGAGGTTGTGACACACTCCCGAGTCAAGCTGACCTTGTTACACACACCCCGTTTTCTTTCCTTAACGCCGACCCCTACCAGCTCCAGATCCCCCCCCCCCCCCCCCCTTTCTCCTCCACATCCAGCGTGATCACACTGGCACGGGCCTAGCTGTAATTTAGCAACAATTAAAACATGTCAAGTCAAGTCAACATGTTAAAAAAGTCACCTTCCTTCCACCTGCCAGGTGATGAAGGAGTGTTTCGTCTCCATGTGGGCCAGGAGGAATGCCTGAGGTCCTCCTACTGACGTAGCCAGGTGACGTAAGGCAACATTTTTAGCACACACACACACACACACACACACACACACGCACACTACTCTCACGGACTCTCACCACGAGCAAGGCAGCCAAATCAATGCAGGGTTTTTCATTTAAATATCTGCATCTCAGAGCCCCTCAGCCCCCACCCCCCCCCCCAGCTCTGGCCTGTGCTGCTTCTCTCGGTGGGATGGGGGCACACTGCTCTCCTCAGAGGGGCTGTTTTTAATCAGAGAGTGTAACAAAGGCAGCACTCGAAACCAACGAGCGACTCACCCCTCCTCCCTTCTCCCTACTTACCACCCGCCCTCCCTCCCTCCCTTCTTCAATCCCTCCGTCCCTCCCTCACTCCCTGCTTCCCTCTCTCCCTTCCTCTCTCCTTCCCACTCTCCCTCCCTTACTCCCTCTCTTCTTCCCACCCTCCCTCCTTCCCATCCTCCCTTCCTCACTCTCTTCCTCTTTAACTCCCTCTCTCCTTCCCACCCTTCCTCCTTTCCTCCCTCCCACCCTCCCTCCCTCCCTCTCTCCTTCCACATCCATTGCTCTGAGCCTCCCACTTCTCCATCTCTCCAGACTTTGAGGAGAAGGCCATCATTATAACACATAGGAGGCCTTGCCAAAAAAAAAGCGGAAAAAAAAAAACTGTACCTCATGGGTTAATTAAAAAAGACTGGAGCCTCTGTACTGAATCTTTTTTCTCCACACACAAAGGGGTACAGTGGTGAAGAGTTTGCACAGGTCCTTTTCTTCTCTTTTACAACTGAAAGCAGATTACCATAGAGCATAACAAAGAGGCTCTTCCTTCATCAGCGAATTATACTGTGTGTGTGTGTGTGTGTGTGTGTGTGTGTGTGTGTGTGTGTGTGTGTGTGTGTGTGTGTGTGTGTGTGTGTGTGTGTGTGTGTGTGTGTGTGTGGAATCTCTCTGCGGTTCTCGGTTCTCGGTGAAGGCTCACCACAGAGCCACAGAGCTCTTAAGGGAGGTAAACTACTGCATCTCTGTGTTTTCAGCATATATGCAGCGAAAGGAGAGGAGGAGGAGGAGGAGGAGGAGGAGGCTTTGCGGCACTCACTATCTCTGTGCTGTCTGACTCACACACTCTTACGCTGAGAGGGAGGAAGAGGAGGACGAGCAAGAGGAAGAGGAGAGGGGGGAGGGGGGTGACCAAGAGTGAGGAAAAGAGAGATAGGGGGAGAAGAGAGGGAAAGAGCAAGAGGGAGAAATAGAGAGAGGGAGGGAGAGAGAGAAAAGGTGGAAGGGTGGGTATGGAGATGGACAGAGAATAAGAAATAGAAAGAGACAAACAAGAGAGGGATAGAGAGCGGGGGAGTGTGGGAATAGGAAACAGAGAGAGAAAGAGAAAGTGAGAGCAAGAAGAAAATAGAAGAAGAGAAAGAGAGACAGATATATGGGATGGGGTGGGATGGGCTATAGAGGGAGAAGTATAGGGGAGGGAGAGGGGAAAGAATGTAAGGATTGAGAGGAGGGGGAAAGACAGCCAGAGAGAAAGAGAGAGAGAGAGAGAGAGACAGAAACAGAGAGTGACAGAGAGAGAAAGAGAGTCAGAGAGAAAGAAAGTCAGAGTGAGAAAGAGAGAGAGAGAGAGAGACAGAAACAGAGAGACCTTCCTGCTCAAGGCAAGAATATTAAAAATCCAGGCTGGGTTGTGCCCGCCAGGGGTGTCATCCATCTTTATCGCGTAGGGATCTCAACAGACACAGAGAACTAATATGGCAGCCGAGGCTTTTTCCCAGACACATGCGGATTAGCCTCAGTCTAGCGAGTGCACTCAATATATATCTAAAAGCCCGAATTAGGCTCTCTTTAACTCTCAGGTGCTAATAGTACTGGTCTTTCTCGTTGCAGTAAGTAAGTGACAAGCATTAAAGAGAGGTTATATGGAGATGTTAGCTCGGTGAAGACTTTGAAGTTGTCTGCTCTGCTCTTTTGAAATGATTTTTGCACATTTTCTTCTTTATATGGCCAACGTAATGAAACATGATCTTCTTAACAGCCCACACTTTTATTTAAATATCACTTTGAGGAAATTTCCCTTCCCAAGGGAGTAGGATTAAGCCTACTCGAGATCTTAAATGTCAGAAAAGAACAAAAAAGTTCTGAGATTCTATCTGTGGCCTTCAATTGCTTTCAATCGCCATTTTACTCTGCTTGTTCTATCGTTCTTTGTTTACTTCTATCTGTTTTCTTAAAATGACTTGATAAAATGCCGACTGAAACCAGAGACTACATTTGTGAGATTTAAGTAGTAAGGAAAACAAACATTTGCCACTTCTGTGAGATAGGAAATGGAATGGGTAGGTTCTTTTATGCGTCTGACCTGACATTAAAAAAAAAAACAACCCAACAATCCTGCAATCTGCTCATTACGCTCCAAAATGGTGGTGTGTTATTGTAGGTTATTAATGGACCATTACACTTTACAGGACATAGGCAAAAAAACAACAAAAAAAAAATTAAAAAAGGAAAAACAAATGTTCGCATCCATTAATCCTTAATGGCCGCCCTTTCATCTCGGCATCGCGGTCTCTCCCAATTACCTCGACGGTGTCCAAATGGAGGCCCGCACCGTTTTTTTTTTTTTTTAACTGGAGCTAACAGGAGCCGTGCTCCAAAGCGGCGGACCTAAGCAGGGACTCTCTCTGCTGCAGGAAGCCGACACAGTTGGCACTTCTGGGGGTAGCTCAGAGCCAACACTCGGCATGGCCCCCCTCAGGGCCGTGAGTACTTTTGAGTTGCTTGGTGAACAGATTTCATTATCTTATGCCACCTCCATCCTGACACTACTGAAAGCGAGAACAAGACATCGGGCCTTTTATTTTCTCTCTCTCTCTCTCTCTCGTTCTCTTTTCTCATTGCCATTTTGGCTCTTAGTGAAGCCATCATGGTCCTGCTCTTTTCTCTTTTTCGTTCCATTTTGCTTCTTAGTGAAGCCATTATTGTGCTGCTCTTTTTCTCGACTCCTGTGCATGCAGCAATGTCTAATGTACCTTTCCGAGCACTTTACAACTTCTTTTTTTTCCCCTCATTCTCAGACATAGAGTTTACACCGAGGCCATGTTTAACTTTCTGGTTTTTCACCGGCGGAAAAAAAAAATCTAAAGGATTTGCTTTCCTGCAGCAATAAAAACTGAAATGGTGGAGAAAGACAGGTGAAAGGCACAGAGAAGAAAAGGAGTGGGTGTAGGCTTTCCAGGCGCGCTGAAAGTAGCTAAGCCCAGCTCTTTCTCTCCTCTCTCTACCCCCCCCCACCCCCACCCATCTCTCTCTCCCTTTGGAAGCAGACAGTAAAAAAAAAAAATTCTGCCGTGCCTCAAATGCAAATCTCTGCCGACATACTCGAGTGGGAACGCCAACTCGAATGCTGCCTAAATAAAAACGTTAAAACGAGTTGTGATTACTGTATTTGCAAAATAACGCGCGTACGCTACACAAAAAAAAGCCCCGTCACACCCTCCCGTGTAACAAAAGCAAGAGACGCTTGGACCGAGCAAACCTCTTATCTTCCTGGCTTAAGCACTCTCTACTGTCAGCACCGAGCCCAAGCAGCTTAGGCGGCATCAAAAGCGAAATAGTATTAAACAATTTGACTCCCAGATGGAAGCGCACCAACACCCAAAAAAGCCATTCCAACCCAACCAAAGGGAAACTAGCCTGACTGATCACGGTATTACAATGCTGCGATTTGTGATTCTGATTGTGTGTGTGTGTGTGTGTGTTTGTGCCTTGTAGCTGTTTGTCTTTTGTTTTTTCTTTCTGCTCAAATGCAACCCTGTCTGAGGTTGTAGGACATGCAGGTCGCAGCACAGAAGGCTGGCCACATGGGGGAATGAATAGGGGGGGTTGGGGAGGTGTATGGGGGGTTGGGGAGGTGTATGGGGGGTGGGGGGTGGGGGTAGTGGACCATATCTTCCCACCCCAACCTCCGACACCACCACCCCCTCTCCAGCACCCAGCCAAGTGTGTGAGCTCACTGGCACAGACAGGGGTCAGGTGTTAAGCTGTGGAGCCACATGGGCGCGCACACATACATAACACATACACACATGCTCACACACACACACACACACACACACACACACACACAACATGTGGTGCCTGGGACTAGGCGGGTTCACACATGATAGATTCTCCCCTCCATCCATGCTGCTAGAGGAGGATGCTTGCCATCTCGCCACGTGGCCCTACTGTTAATCATACCCCCCATAGTGCGCCCGTGTGGGGGAGAGGCCGCTCTGAGTTCAGCTCAATGTGTATGTGTGGGTGTGTTTGTATGTGTGTGTGTGTATTGTGCTAGTTTAGTGTGTGTGTGTGTGTGTGTGTGTATGTGTGGGTGTGTTTGTATGTGTGTGTGTGTGTATTATGCTAGTTCAGTGTGTGTGTGTGTGTGTGTGTGTGTGTGTGTGTGTGTGTGTTTGTATGTCTGTGTGTATTATGCTAGTTCAGTGTGTGTGTGTGTGTTTGTGTGTGTATGTGTGTATTATGCTAGTTCAGTGTGCAGTTGTGTGTGTATTTGTGTGTGTTTGTGTTGTGTGTGTGTGTTCCCAAGGCATGGCCAGAGGTCCTCTGAGTCACATCTCCCCTATGCCGCCCCCCTGCCCGCGCCCATATGATGCACTGGCTGGCGCTTGGCTATCAATCAGTAAATCAATGGGCGAATCGATGCATCAGGCCCTTGCCTTGCCTGCCTGCTGCCCACCTCTTCCCCATGCTGGTATTGCCTGGAGCATGGAGAGTGTGCTCATAGCTCAAGGGCCAGGAGTGAATGAGCCTCCCTCAGGAAAACAAAGGTGGATAGCTTACTGAAGGAGAGATCATAACCTTCAGGAGGGGAGAGAGAGATGGAAGAAGAATGTGGAGTGGTGTGTGTGTGGTGGTGGTGGTGTATTTTGTCAGTGTGTATGTGTGTGTGTGTGTGTGTGTGTGTGTGTGTGTGTGTGTGTGTGTGTGTGTGTGTGTGTGTGTGTGTGTGCACGTACGTGCGTGTCTGTGTGTGTGTGTGTGTGTGTGTGTGTGGGTTTGTGTGTGTGACTGACAGGGCTTGAGAGAGAATGGCTAAAAGAGAGAGTGTGTGAGAGAGAGTGAAGAACAGAGAGAGAGAGAGAGAGAAAGCAAGCTAGCAACAGAGACAGAGAAAGAGATAGAGAGAATTAAATTCCAGAATCTGTACCTTAAAAAAAAAAAAAAGAAAAGAGAAAAAGGCCCCTGTGTGTGATGGAACCGGAATGCAAATAGAGCTCTATGTTGTCTACGTTGTGATTTATCACTGTTGCTTGGGGTGTGTGTGTGTGTGTGTGTGTGTGGGTGTGTGTGTGTGTGGGGGGGGGGGGCATGGTGGGCCAAGCCGGCAGCCTTTCGCGTCCCCCAATCAGAATGCCAGACAAACAGAGCTGTGAGCGAGGCAGACAGATGAATGACCTTCAGACAGATGAGTGACCTTCAGTCCTCCTTGCACTGCTGAGGTGGAGGAGTGTTTGCAGAGCTAATTGTTTCCTGTGCACTACGTAATCCACTCAAACAGCCCACATTTGAGGAGAAAAACAGAGAGAGAGAGTGAGAGAGTGTGTGTGTGAGAGTGTGTGTGTGTGTGAGAGAGAGCAAAAGAGAGAGAGAGAGATAGGGTGTGTGTTTGTGTGGGGGGGGGGGTGGCTCAGAGTGAGCAAACGAGAGAAGAGAGAGAGACAGAGAGTGAGAAAAGAGCACAATCAAAGGCACAGTCTGGTTGGTTCTCTCCTCGGTGCTGCTGCTACAGGGTGCTAGACACAACAGAGGCAGATGTTACCTCAGACAAAAGGTTATAAATATTGCATATGTGGTCACAGGAAAGAGGCAGTGACTCAGGGAGTGTAAACATTTATAAAAAAAAAAGCACAACATGTGGAGGCCATCAAAATTTCAGATATGTATTTAGCTAACATTCACGCAGAAAAACATTTCTTTTTTGTTGTTGTTGTTGTTAGGTTCGGCCTTTGCTGATAGTGGCCTTGGCAGTTTTCTTATAGTAGCGCAGACAAATGGAGACTCAGTCGGGCAATGGATGACCACTCACTCAGGAAAAAAGTTCCATTTCCACTGATACACATGACAAGAGGGAGTAAAAGGTTTCGCATAGAAGCTTCCTATCCCCACATGTCGAATTAGGCAAGCAAAAACAGTATAGGTTTAAATGCCCTTAACGGGAAAAAGGGTAGTCGATCAGTCGCCCCTACCCTACATTAATATGTATGTGGCTGCTACCGGTATCAACATAACAGATGCTGCAATACCTTGGCACAGATAATACGTCTGATGACGAGCTTACAGGAGACTTAAAAGTCTAAAAGCAAATAAAAAACTAAGTTCACTTCTACCAGATGGAACATCCAACTTCCAACAGGGAGAAGACAGAAAGCTTTTTGTTTGAATGTATGCCAACTTATATGAACTACCAACACATGAGAACCATAAAGAGTATCGACAGAAAATAATAACAGGACAACACATAACTGTTGTGCACATAAGAATATATGTAAGGTACATAAAAGTAATGATGCTGAAAACAATTCACAACCCTTTAAGTAGCACCACTTGATTGTTTTTTTTTTAAACATTCGCAAACTGCGCCATTCGCCTAGGACCGCAACACATGCAGTACAGTACGCTTATTCTAAACCCTGACAGTGATATGCCAAATAAACCATAAGAAGCAACATATAATGTCCGGTTTGAAAGCACTAGCAAAATGGTTGAAACGTTATTACTGAATAGACTAAGAGTGGAGGCTATATCTTTACGTGAGAAAGCGGGTGATGGACTGGCTCCAATCATCTTCTAGCACCGGAGCTTTAATGCCAGCCAGCCTCTGCAATACAGCCTCCCAGACACGCTCCACCATTACTGTTTGTTTTGCAGGTTGTAGATCATTGAAAGCCTATTTCGAGACCCCTTTGGATAAGAGAGGGGGTTCTGCTGAAAAAGCACATTTTGTCAATCCGTGTCCCTGGTTCTGTGCTATCTATAAACGTAGCGCGTATCTCTCCCGTCGTTTGTCTTTGGTAGCGCGGGCCCCGTGTTTGTAGGACACAATGAGATCCCCTGTGTGTGTGTGTGTGTGTGTGTGTGTGTGTGTGTGTGTGGCGCGCGAGAGAGGAGGAGGAGGAAGCAGAGAGAGAGAGCGAGAGGCTGAGGCTGAGGCTGAGGCTGAGGTACAGCATGGATGGCACGGCGCCACGGAGCTGTTGGTGTTCTTATCAACGACTCATACACTTTCATTACTCTGCTCCCTTTCCTTGATTTCTATTTTCGCCTTGGACGTGACCCAACATTGGGCCACTGCAGCAAATGTAATACGAATGCACAACACACTGTAGGGGTACTTTTTTTGATTCTTTTCACACACACACACACACACACACACACACACACACACACACACACACCCAAACTGCGGCCTGTTTTGCCTTATGCACATGTGTGTGTGTGTGTATAAATAACTGTGCAGACAACATCGCACCACCCACCAGCCCCACCCTCCACACCGCCACAAACCCATCCAGAGGTACTGACTGCAGTAATTTGAGGGTGACGAATGCCCCGCGCGTGCGCCTCGATGGGAGCGGCTTCATCTGACAGAGTGATTCCAAAAGATGGAGAGCCATCCTTCAGACCACCAGCGGCATCCATCTTGCGTGGACAGCTGGCTGTGACGGAGGGGCTACCTTGAGCAGCGTGCTCGTCCAGAGAGACTGGCCATGATGAGCCTTCACTTTTCCTCTCTCCGCTCTGATTCATGCCCTCTGGGATGATGTGGGTGGGGGGGGGGGGGTCGCACCAAAAGCCCCAAACAGCCACCACCACCCGACCCCCCCCACCTCCACCCTCCACCCTCCATCCTCCACCTCCATCACCACCACCATCATCACCCAGCCTACACAAACACTCACCCTGTCTGAAAACACTTCAGTGGCACCACCACAAACACCACAAACACCCCCACCCACCCCACCCACCCCTTGCCAATGCGCACACAGGCATGCACACGCACACACAAACACACGCGCACACACACCCTGCCTGAAAAAACATAAATGTCACCAAAGTCTCAAACACCACAACCACCCCCATCGAGCCATTGCCAATGTGCACACACATGCACACACACACAAACACACTCACACACCCTGCCTACAAAAAACATAAATGTCACCAAAGTCCCAAACACCAGAACCACCACCCGCCCCTCGATGTACACACACATACACGCACGCACACACACACACACACACACACACACACATACACACACACACACACACCCTTTTCACACCCCAGTCCCCTCTGCTCCCAACATGTACTCAGTCATGCGGTCTGTGGGCACACTGGGGCTGCCTTTGTGGACTCTCCCCGTGCCACGCCGTATGCGTTGTGTGTCGCCCATTCTGACAGTGAAAGATGACCACTTTCCCCTCGTGCCGTTGCTGCCGCTGCCACTGCTTGGTGTGATGGTATCTGAGAGAGAGAGGGTGTTGTCGCTGTGTTGCTTGGCCAGCCTGAACCCTAAACCCCTTAAAAACATCCACTACAAAAAGGGGACAAAGACTATAACCAACTAATCCTTCCAAGAA
The DNA here is from genome assembly GCA_030347295.1 of Setipinna tenuifilis. Classification (NCBI taxonomy): domain Eukaryota; kingdom Metazoa; phylum Chordata; class Actinopteri; order Clupeiformes; family Engraulidae; genus Setipinna; species Setipinna tenuifilis. The sequence goes on from CM059279.1 coordinate 2,828,536, forward strand.
GCAGAAATTGCACATTTAGAAAGCAATGCGTCTTCCCCAGTTTTCTTTTGCATCTGTCAGCCATCTGGCTTTGTTAATTAGCACAATTTCTGAAGCAGGCGTGTAGAACTAATGAATGGAATCAGCTGGCTCAGAGCATGTGTGAAGAACAGAGAGAAAAAAAGACAACAGTAGTTTCACTTCCTGGTTCCTATCTCATACACTTCTGTCGGACCAGTATAACTTTTCCAACAAAAGAATCTATAAAAATATTTTTTTTTTCTTTGTGATTCTAATATCCTCTTGTTCTGTTTGTAAAAAAAAAAAAAGAGGAAGAGAGGTTCTATTCTTTGCACTACTTGTTGGGGGTTTCTGACTGGACAAACTTATACATAAATAGCATTAGCATGTAGCATGTAAGGTAACACTTCCTAATAAGGGGCCACAATTAACAGTAAAGTAGCCATTACCTAACACTTAAGTAGAAAGGGTTGTTAATTGTTTACCTATTTGTCTAATTGGCACAATTTGAATATTACTTAATCGTTTAATAACTACATGTTAATTATTTAAACAAATGGCAAACCGTCTAT
>CM059279.1:2834107-2846607 GCA_030347295.1 Setipinna tenuifilis
GTGCGTGTGTGTGTGTGTGTGTGTGACAGAGTATGTATAAGAGTGTAAGGGATAGGATTTGTGTTTACATCAGTATTTGTATGTATGTGTGAATTTGTGTGTGTGTGTGTGTGTGTGTGTGTGTGTGTGTGTGTGTGTGTGTGTGTGTGTGTGTGTGTGTGCGTGTGTGTGTCTAATGCGAGGCAAAGCTAGAGAGACCGTGACAGAAGAACAGACAGAGATGGAGATGGTGTGAGCCAATAGTGCGGGTGTGTCCGTGTGTATGCGTCTATGACTAAGAGAAAGAGAGACAGAGAGAAAGAGACAGAGAGAGAGAGAGACAGAGAGAGAGAGACAAAGACAGAGAGAGAAACACAGAGAGAGACAGAAAAACAAAAAGAAGGACAAACAGACTGGCAGAGTGAGAGGCAACGATGCGGGACCTGTGTCTGTGAGATTCGTCTCTGCTTTTGTCAACGGCAACAACAAATGAGGCCCCGCTATTCTATTGTATTCTACAGCACCACCTCACGTTAAGGTGCCGGAGGGCTTTCGCTCTTAATACATGGAATTACTAAATATACTAAATTACAACCGTACACATGTATGAGAACATACTGTTTCAAGTCTTTTGTGTTAATTTTTCGGCTCACGGTCAGAAATATAAAACTAATACAGCATTAAAAATTCATGTAAAACAATCTGTTTCTTTATATTATTCATTTGGGTCATTGTCTTTCCCCTATGGGGCCTTCTGGTATCAGTTTTGTCCTTTCCCGTACACCTACACAACACAACCCTGTGTCGACTACACTGCCATGGGCAGTACCACAGCAATGAACACTGGCGACACACACTGGACCTGTACTCACACACGAACACATGGAATACACAGCACGGACACAGACAGACAGCCAGACCAGGCTGAAACAGAAGCCTGTGAACCCCCAGCAGTGATTCATGCCATAATCTGGTGCCACTAAGCTCTGTGTTGTGCGATCTGCCACCAATGGCTAGATGAAGAAGCAACACAGTTGCTGCTGCATTGTGCATCGCATACTATCCTCCCTTTTGTGGATTGTGTGGCGTTTGGAACAAATTGTACATTCTGGGACATATTTGTCAAACAATGGCTGGTAATTCTGTTTGCCTGGCGAACAATCAGAATCTGATTGAACTGTGCCACACTGTGTGCGCCGTGGTAATAGCTTCTGTCGACACTCCCATGAGGTAAGTGTTGTCGAGGTTAACATGGTATGAAATGTGCAGCCGCACTGCTCTGCACTGACTCCTACCACTGCGGTTCTTATCCCCACCCACCACCACCACCATCACCACCACCACCACCACCACCACCACCATCCCTACACCAACCCACAACCGACACCAACCCACCCACCCACCCCCCCCATCCTGGCTGATTTGTGCAGCGATAAGCACCGCAGCTCGGCGGATGTGAAGCGAAAGTCGGATACCCAATTAATAACTCGAATAGCCGGCCCGACTCCGCTACGGATCCTGCCCACGTCTGCCGCGAAAAACCTGGTGAACTGACATCTCAGAATGGGGGGCTGGCCCACATGATGATGTATCTCCTCCCCCCACCCCAGTATAAACGGCATGTAGGAGGTTATATCCCTTCATTGTATTAATCCACTGCAAGCCCTTTAAAGCACACAGGCCCACAGGAGACAAATAAACCTTAAGCTGAAGTTATGAGGGTGTGCCTCAGCTTCCAATTTTGTTGGGGGGGGTTGGGGGGGGTAAGCAGGGGGACTAAAATTAATTAAATCATTTCACTCTGAATTTTCTAATGGAAGTTGTGGGCTATAATACTTACTGATGCAATCAGTGCAATCAGCATTAAAAACACCAAAGGGAATGACAACAAGTGAACTTTCGAAAAGAAAAGAGAAAAGAAAAGTAAAATAAAGGAGGATGCGCAGTCATGTTCATACGTCTGATATTTGGCAGGGACCATCCTTTTGTTTTTTTGCTTTTTCTTTCAGTTCACAGGGTTTCGCAAAATTATTTCCTTTGTTCTCGTGGCACAGCCAAGCAGCAGCAGCAGCAGCAGAGAAGTTTGAAGGAGAGATTCATGAGCCCTGCACTTTTTTATTTCTCTTGATTCTCTTGTGCTGCCTGAGACATGGGTGAGCTGCTAAAACAGCATGAACAGGGAACTTAAAGGTCAGTCTGAAGTGACAATGCTCCTGCTGAAAACTGCTCATTATATGAAAAAGTCATCACCGGCCTTTCAAAATGGTAAGCTTAATGAGTGTGATTCATACAACAGAGAGTCCCTTTTGCCCGTGACTATTATCTTGATGGATAACTGTTTTGCTTTACCAGACCACTGTGGAGAACAGTTGGACAGGGATGGGGATGTTGCGTCAACTTAGTTATGGTTGTGTTGCTGCTTTTTGCCTTCCAAACACAAAATGATTGTTTGGGGGATTTTTTGTGGGGGTGGGGGAGGTGGGGGGGGTTGTTTTTAGCCAGTAACAAGAAAAGATGTTTAGTTTTTCTGAACACAAAATAGTGTATTCCCTAGTTGAGATACCTCATTTTCTTTACAGAAACATTTTGTCAGCCAAATCATTGGGATGACTACATACACTCTACCTGGTAAACATATGACATCATCAAGAGTAACTCTAAAAACTTTATTTTTTTACTCACCAAAAGGGAGCAACAAAACAACTTGGGTTGCCAGTTTTTGCCAGTAACAAAAAAAGATGTTTAGGTTTTTCGAACACAGAATAGTGTGATTTGGCTGCATAGTGTCGGCCAAATTATTGGGTTGGCTACATCACACACTACCTGACATACGGCAGCATCAAGGGTAACTCTTAATGTATTACTCACAAAGCTCTGAAAATAGATTTAAAAAGTACACATTAACTGAATACATGTAATCTTACTGAAGGCGAATGCTGCCATGAAGGGTAAGTAATGAATCAGAGCATTTGACAGCTTTTCCTGCACAACATCTCCATTTTTCCTTCAACATGCTGCGAGCCATGTCAGCATTAGCCTCCCGCCCACTCGCCTCTACGTGTAAAATAATTGGCAGGCTGATATGCCCGTCTGTTTTTGGAAGCTTCCCCATTTTCTTAATGCTGTTGGACTCTTGCTGAATTTATTTTCACTGATTATAGCCAAGGGGAACCCCAGTAAGATTTCTAAGTAGGCTATTTTCTCTTTTCTGTGTGGCTATTGAGACTCTGGATCGCTAGTTCTTGGTACGTAAGTATAACTGACATGAGGTTAAACTAGATTGATCTAACACAGATCTATCTTAACGACAAAACATCTTAATGCAGAGGCCATACACACTTGTGTATTCAAATTAATACGAAGGTTATAGCTTGTCTCATCTCAGAAAGTGCATTACTGGCACAGGCATTTTGTATATGCAAGGGTTTGATAACAATTACAGTCTAAAATGGCTTGGCTCAGTTGTAATTAACCAAAGCCCTCTACTGAGGTCATGACAGGATTTAAAGAACATGCACTGCAGAGAGAAAATAATAAATTAGGGTTTTCCCTCGACACGCCAAACAACCTTCCAATAAACTTCCTGCTCCACACTTCGTGATTCTTGGTGCACCAGTCATCTCCGTCAGTCAGTCTAACATGGCCTCGTGTCAGCAGCCAAACCTCGACACTGTTTGCCGAGAAATTGAATCAAATGTTAAAGGGTTTATGTTCTGAGACCAGTAGAACAATGGCTGCAGAGGGAAAAAAATTTGCCGTGCAACTCTGATAAGACGGCTAAAAGAGTAATGACTTCGGATTAGGAGTCCTGCGTATTATAATTCCTTTCTGTTCCTCTCTCAGTTTTAACTGCGATAAATTTTAGCAGCCATGGAATATGCTTGAGCAGACATAATTATGCAGAAATCTGGCAACTGTACGTTTGTGTTTGTCGAAACAACAAAGTATAAACCTCATAGTCTTGTGTGAATATCCAGAAAAATCAGACAGCTTTGGCGGGCACCCCAGAACAAGCATCTGTCAAAACAAATGGTTCTCATTTCGAAGCAAATAAATATATAAATGCATTAGTAATCCATGGGAGAGAACCCATATCCATAACAAAGCAGGGAGATATTTCACCACAAACAGACTTGATGATGCCAAAGCTGAATTTATGTTTCAAATAAATCTTTCCAACGGACGCTGTCTAGCTTAGTGAGAAAAAAGTAAATAAACGGAAGTGATAACTGTGTAATTATTTCAAAAAGAGAAACGTTCTAAGGTACAGCCAGACGGTGTCAAGCCATCCATGAATAATCATGGGTGTTACTGACAAAAAAACTTTTTTCCCCCACAAAACAACACCCTCCTTCCGATCCAAGGTAGCAATTAAATAAAAAAAGGCACTTAAGCCTAAAAAAAATGACCATCAATGCAGTGTGAGGCAAATGATGTTTAGCGCCAATAATGTCTTAAGACTAACAATGCTCAAATTCTTTCCCCTTCATTTTACATGTGAAAAACAACAGCAGCGTGGAGCAGAATCACACTGCACAGGGCTTAATGGAGAAATGCGATGGTGGCGTCTTTATTTCTGAGACTCCAATGTCCTGAAAAGAGCTAATTAGGTCATTGCCTTCATTAGAAGCCTTGTTTGGAGATTGGATTGCTTCAGCCCATCTGCCTAATGAGTTGATAAGGTCTCAACTCCCATTAAAATATCTACCACTGAGGAGAATAAAATATATTGAATTCTATTATTGTCATACTTAATCTGACTACTTAACACTTGCCAAAAATGCTATTTCTTCTTATTCCCCCTGCTTTCTGTATTTCTTGTACCTTTTTTGTACAGTTTTTTTATTTCTCAGCAGCTGGACAGGGATTTTGCTGTGCTGCTTAAAAGCCCTCACCAAAGAGCGAGGAGTCATAATCCTTCCATCTGTTCGAGACTTTCAATGCCTTTCCTGCTCAATGTACAGCATTGTCCATGCACCCAGAACTTGTCAACCCCTTCTGTAGCATTGCTCTCACTTTGAGTTAGCTCTCACTGAAATATATTTTTTTCTTCCCCTATCTCAGTGTTGCCTAACACTAGTCTATTTAGTCACGTCTTTCATACAAACGACACACTACACACAATACAATCGAATATACAATACGTAAGCATGGCATTCATTCATTTCAGCTGGGTCGCATTTCTGTTTCCGCTGCAGGGATGCTATACATCATTTACCCATCTTTTTTCCTTTTCACACAAGATCCTTCCAGATTTATTCACTGACAATAATGTGCCTCTCCATGTCTGTGTTTCAACGCCCTACACTGATTGCTGCAATTTGAAAAAAAGTAAACGGATATGATATCAACCCAAGACAGCCGGCAGGGCAATTCATAGCACTTAAAAAAGCAGGCACAAAAGTGAGCGCTGTACAACTTGTCCTTCCAGATTTGTGGACCTTTCAATTTTGCTGATAGAGATCTGGTGCTCCACCTCTGCTGAAGAGGAGCTGTCTTCTTTAAATTGCCCAAGACCTTATCTCATCAAAAGCCATGCCAAGTGCAAGTTTTGATCATTTTAGGTCAGAGTGATAGCTTAATAAAGGGAGGGGGGGGGGGGGGGGGTGGCAGCACGCCTGGATACTTCACACAAATATGATGAGGCTGCCTTCTGACGGTAAGAATGATCTTGTAACATGTGTTCAATAGCTGCTGCGTAAATGCTCTTGACCGTGAAGAAATGGACATGACCGTGAACATACGTGAAATGGATGCAGAAAATACAATTGATATTTACCTGTTTCAGTCTATGTGTGTGTGTGTGTGTGTGTGTGTGTGTGTATGTACGACTATGTGTGTACCACAGTCTTACAGCTCTGACATGTGCAGCTGTGACACATGACATGTATGTGTGTGTGTGTGTGTGTGTGTGTGTGTGTGTGTGTGTGTGTGTGTGTGTGTGTGTGTGTGTGTGCGTGTGCATATGGCATGCAAAACTGCTTTTGTTTTGTATATGTTAGGTTTTCTTTTATTTTGCTTTGTATGTGTATCTTTTCAGCACAACTCAGGAGTGTGATGTGTAGAACTGTTGACAAGCTCTGTGGCTAAAGACTCTCCTGCACTGCTGGACTGTGCTGGACAGGACTGTACGGTACGGGGGGATAGTGCCACCTCCTCAAACAGCAGCGCACCTGCTCGTCCGCCGGAATTAAATATAGCAGAAATGTCCGGGCTTATTGAAACAAATCAGCGTGGAACCCCCTCATTAGCAGCGGAGCGGGATTTAACTCGAAGGTCTGCGAGATTCAATCTTGCACTCGTTCGCTTCTCAGGTTAATCAAAACTGCACCCCCCCTCGTCCCCCTCCCATTTCCATGGCTGCTCACTTTTACTCTTTTGCTCTCTCACTCTCTACTCTACCCGGAGCCTTGCTTTTTTTTTTTTTTTTTTTAAGGGCCTTCCTGTTGCCCAGCATATATATCCTCAAGCGATGATTTCTCTCTTTTTTTTTTTTGCTGGCAAGGAAACTCACAATTTTACACTTAATTAATGCAATGCATTGGGGTCACTTGCGCTATTCCCACACGCCACCCCCCCCCCTGCAATGCCCCCCCGGCTACTGACTGTGAGCAGCACCATACCACACCGCTCCAGCGACCTCCGCTTTCCTTGGTGCCGGCCCGTGTAAATCAGAATCGGCATGACAGTTGGCAGAGTGCGGTGCGGTCTGGCACAGCAGCAGCAGCACAGGCAGCAGCAAGAAAGCTTTTCAGAGAGAAGAGGATGGCCATTTCCCCTCCTCCCCACCACCCCCACACTCCCCCCCAACACTCCCCCACACAACCTCCACAACCTGTATCCAGCCGTAGCCAACGTTACCAGCAGGCAATGAGGCCTTCAGGCAATGCAACTTAAAGAGTGCTTTTAAAACAGGATGGTGGCGGTTGGACGGAGGAGGGTGGAGGAGGGGAGCAAGGGACAGAGAGAGAGAGAGAGAGAGAAAGAGAGAGAGGGAGAGAGAGACACCGAAAGAGCTACCTGCAGAGTAATCCACAAATTAGGGGACAGGAAATGGGGAGATCATTACCTTCAACTGTAAATTAGGCAGCTCATCAGCACATACCCGGGGCAGAGCGTGGCGGGGGGAAAAAAAGGGCCCTGGCACTTCAGAAAAAGGGTGTGTGCATGTGTGTGTGTGTATGTATGTGTGTGTGTGTGGTGTGTGTGGCTTGTATGTGGTGTGTGAGTGGCATGGTGTGTGTGTGTGGTGTGTGTGGCTTGTATGTGGTGTGTGTGAGTGGCATGGCGTGTGTGGTGTGTGGTGTGTGTGGTGAGGTTGGGGATGGGGATGGGGATGGGGAGGCTGAGCCCAGCCCAGCCCAGGCAGGCAGGCAGGCAGGCAGGCAGGCAAGAGCTCTGGCGCTAATGATAAACACCATTAGCCATTGTGCACGACACTAATGCGCGTATCTGGGGAGAGCAGCCTGCACCAGGATAAACCTGCTGGCTCCACTAATCACAGTCTTGTTCTTCGCGGGGGCTTCTGCGGAGCAAGGTAAAGAGACGAGAGAGGGTGGGGGGAGGGAGTGAGTGAGGGAGGGGGGCGAGGCGGGGGCTTCTGCGGAGCAAGGTAAAGAGACGAGAGAGGGTGGGGGGGGGGGAGTGAGTGAGGGAGGGGGGCGAGGCGGGGGGTGGGCCAATTGGCAGAGCGCACCTGGGGCACACACACACACACAGGTAAAAGTTAATCATTGCTTCGTAATAAGAGAGCAGGCTGGAGAGAGAGGAACTGGGAATAAGGGACGGGGGGTACAGGGTCGCACTGTGTGGGGCAAAACGGGCTGGAAAGGGGGGGGGGGGGGGGGGGGGGGGGGGGCTTGTTGCTGGGGGGTGGGTGGACGGACGTTGGTGGTATCCAGTAAGAGAGTGAAATTCCAAATGTTATTACCCTCTTGGCAACCGGAGCTACACTTCCAACTGTTGCTCAGCAGATTCTCTAATGTGGGAGTGTGAGTTTGAGAGGAGGACTGACGGCTGGTGGTCTGAGGGCAGGTGGTGGCTGGACTTTGTTCGGTCCACGGGCAGTTAAGAGGCAGCTGGGGTTCAGCTCAGTGCAGGAGGTGCCGCTCCACTTCCAGCTGAGAGTCCATGCAGTGGCTACTGCTCTTGCTGTTCAAATTATCTGCATTTCAAAAGGCTCAAGAGCCTGCTTTTCTTCACCCTGCTATTTCAGTTCTTTTCCATTTCTTTCTTTCTTTTTATTTCTTTCTTTCTTTTTCTTTCTTTCTTTCTTTCTTTCTTTTTTTCTTTATGTCTATCTTTCTTTTTTTCTTTCTTACTTTCTGACTTTCTTTTTTTTCTTTCTTACTTTCTGACTTTCTTTCCTTCATTCTTTCTTTCTCTCTTTGTTTCTTTCTTTCTTTCTTTCTTTCCTTCTAAGTGCTTCCTGGCAAAGCTATAACCACAGTGTGAAACGGTAGAGTGGGGGCCTGGGAGGAGGAGTGGAAAGGGAAAATGAAACTGTAAAAAAAAAAAAAAAAACTCTGAATGAATAAGCAGTAATGAAATAATCTGACGGGCAGGCCAATCAATACAGGCGACTTCTGTTAAAATTCAATTTTTGCAAAACACTCATCAGCTTAATCTGTTTAAACAGAAACAAAGGGGGCCAAAGACGAACAGCTCTAACTGCTAAGTACAATCGCTTCTATCATTTGAGGCTTTTATTTCTTTCCTCTATGTCTTTGCGTCTGGTTTTACTTACAGCATACAGTCCCTTATACTCATACCTTTCTGTCTGTCTCTCTGTCTCTCTATCTTTATCTACCTTTCTGTCTGTCTCTCTGTCTCTCTATCTTTATCTACCTCTCTGACTGTCTCTCTGTCTCTCTATCTTTATCTACCTTTCTGTCTGTCTCTCTGTCTCTCTATCTTTATCTACCTTTCTGTCTGTCTCTCTGTCTCTCTATCTTTATCTACCTCTCTGACTGTCTCTCTGTCTCTCTATCTTTATCTACCTCTCTGACTGTCTCTCTGTCTCTCTATCTTTATCTACCTCTCTGACTGTCTCTCTGTCTCTCTATCTTTATCTACCTCTCTGACTGTCTCTCTGTCTCTCTATCTTTATCTACCTCTCTGACTGTCTCTCTGTCTCTCTATCTTTATCTACCTCTCTGACTGTCTCTCTGTCTCTCTATCTTTATCTGCCTCTCTGACTGTCTTGTCTTTCTGCCTGTCTCACTCTCTTTCTGTCTCTCTCTCACACACACATAAAGACAGACACACACACACACACACACATGCATGCACACACACACACACACACACACACACACGTACACACACACATGAAGACAGACAGACAGACACACACACACAAACACACACACACACACACACACATAAAGATAGAGACAGAGCACGGTAAAGACAATCAGATTTGTGGTGCAGTCTGGGATTAATCAAATTGAACAGCATGAGCACGAGGAGGATGTGGGGTAGTGGTGGGGTAGTGGTGGGGGGCTGATGGTGTGGTAGGGGTAGGGGTAGTGGTGGGGGTAGTGGTGGGGTAGTGGTGGGGGGCTGATGGTGTGGTAGGGGTAGGGGTAAAGGATAGGGGTATAGCCAGTCTCTCCCCACCACCACATCTGTCTGTCTCACCACCTCCATGCTCATCCATCGCCCTTCTGGCATCCTGCATGGCATTCTGGCTGCCTCCATGCCATGCTATGCCCTTATGCCCTTACTAGCCTGCACCAACCCCCCCGGCTATGACTACTCCCCCCCCCCCCCCCCCCACACACACACACACACACTGTTTACCCACCTCCCTCTGTGTCCCCTGCTGGTTCATCCACGTTTTCATGCCATGCTAAATCTACCCCCCCCACCCCCCACCCCACCCCCTCGCTACACCCAACCCCCCCCCCCCCCCACACACACCACACGCACACACACGCACACACACACACACACACACTGCACAGTTTGCCCACCTCCCTCCATGGCCCCCCCGCCAGTTCCGCTGCCTTTGAGCCGCCCGTTTGCAGGCGAGGAGATAATCAGAATCTAGTGTTCTGTGAAGGAGACATTTGTCTTTTTCTCCCCACCACACTTCTTTTTCTCATCTTCACCCATTTTTTTCTTTCTTTCTTTCTGTCTTTCTTGATTTTTTTTTTTTGCGTGTGTGCCGATTTGGAATCATGAGCACGTACTTCCCGAGCGCTGGCGTTCCGCTAACGCCCTGGAATGCCAGCACTGCTGACGGGATGCCAATCAGGGCATCACAGGGGAATGAAAATGAGTAACTCGGTGTGTGTGTGTGTATGCGTGTGTAAGTATGAGTATGTGTGTGTGTGTATGTGTGTGTAAGTATGAGTATGTGTTCATGTGCGTGTGTGAATGTGTGTGGCTGTGGGTGTATGCGTGTGTAAGTATGAGTATGTGTGCGTCTGTGTGTATGTGTGTGTATGCGTGTGTGTATATGTGTGTATGTGCGACTACGTGTGTGTGTGTGTGTGTGTGTGTGTGTGTGTGTGTAAGTATGAGTATGTGTGCATGTGCGTGTGTGTGTGTGCATACGTGCGTATATATGTGTGTATGTACGACTACGTGTGTGTGTGTGTATGTGTGTGTGTGTGTGTGTATGTGTATGTGTGAGTGTCTGTGTGTATGAACATAGGATGGAAGACCACAGTTGTACAGCTGTAGTTTTTACACATGGGACAGAAGACCAGAGACTTTCATGAGCCTCATTCATTTTTTATCGGACATGTTCACCGGCGTTGTCGATACGTTGCACCAGAGCAGTGCCTGACATCTTGCACACACGAGGGAAAACGTGCACACACACATACACAGAGAACATCCACAATGCATTGCCCTACCTAGCGCCCCTGTGGCCATGTCATTATTGGCACAGCAGCACACACACCTACTCATACGTGACAGCATATTGACACTCAGTGGTAACATGTGCCATAACCCTATACTGACCCTGGAACAGTGCAATCGTACCATTGAGCGGTTAATTAATGTGCTGCATGATGCCCCATTGCACATTATAATGCACTGTAGGTACACGCTGACTGTGGAACACACACACACACATACACACACACACACACACACACACACACACACACACACACACACACACACACACACACACACAATGTGTAGCAATAACAGACAGAGAGGTAAGGGCGAATTTGTTCTGTTTCTCCTTTTTCTTAAAATAGAGTGTTTGTTAACCTGATGTAAATGCATACAGTATGCATTTGTTATGTATTTGATAATGAATGTTGTATTTCTGTAATTATGCATTTAATAGAGTCATAGTTTTCCCCACAACAAAAAGAACAAATGTAAGGAGAAGAAAAGCGATCTTGTAGGTACAGCATACTGCAGGTGTTCAGTTCAAAGAGGGAGGATAGCCTTTTTTACAGTCATGTGTAAAAGTATTTAGAACAATTTGCTCTGAAGTCAACCCCGCTGACTAAAATAAACTTGCATTTCTTTTCTTTTTTTGTTTGTCTTGTCTGAGGGAGCTGGCCCATTTCTGGCCTTTTTGTAAGCTCCCGCCACACAGCACATGGCTGAGTGCGATCCTTGCGGGCACACGCACCGGTGCATCGTTTCGGTTATGGCACGCGCGTGGCACAGCGCAGTGACATTGTTTCCAAACGATAGAGATTTTCACCGCAATTAGCATAAAATAGATCCTCTTGGGCTTCACCAAAAGGATAGTAAAAAAAAAAAAAGGAACGGAAATTTCCGCAGGTGTTCAGTGGCGCAAGGTAACACAATCTGTTCCGAGCAGAATGCAAATGAAATGACACAACTCTGCCAAGATAGTTTTCCCCTCTGAGAAATGCTGATGACAGGCCAACCACAAGGGTAACATATGTCAAAATCATTTTCATTTTAATTAGTTGGCTTTGTGGGTTATATTTTATTTAATTTCATACTAGTCTTGGAACATGTTTTGTTCAAACTGCATGAAAAAAGCAACTAATTATGGTAAAAAAAAAAAAAGAATTGGGGAGAGAAAAAAGACTTAAGAAACAACATTCATGTTCAAAGGCTTCCTTTTTGCCAGAGACTGTGCCTGGCTACTATTTCAGTTGTCAGCCTCTCCTCTTGGAGCAAGGTGAACACAGTTTTGGATGCAAATTTGAAATGAGATTACAACCCTCGTGCTGCTGAAGCGACTGGCAGATCATTGATCTATCTTAGTGTTCGGCAGACACAAGAAAAAAAAGGAAAGGCATCTCCCTGCGATGCGATAAACCTGAGGAAATGATACTTACGAGCAAAAAGCTGTGAATTAAATAAGACTCAAATTACAGTCTGAACTTCACTGAAGACTCCACTGGCTCTCCGTACGGACTGTGGGAGTAGAGCTTTGTGCAGATCAGCTTGTAAAAAGAAGGAAATCTTTCCTTTTGTGTGTTTTGCGCACATTTGTCCATTAGCAATATTGATATTCCAATCACCTGAAAAAAGATATCAATCAATACCTGCCATTAAATGATCCT
>CM059279.1:2851607-2879107 GCA_030347295.1 Setipinna tenuifilis
GAAGAACGAAACGTGTATTAATTGGTACAGGCCCCAAAAATATTGGCAGTCCTGCCTGCCAGTTTCTTCCATTAGGTTGTATCGGGGCACAAACATGCTTTGTTGTGAGTTTTTTTGGGCTTTAGAGGAACGCCAGATGTCTGGTTTGGAAGAGAGAAGAGGCCGGCAGCCAGGCGATCAAACAGAACAGGCCCCGCAAGCCAATCACTGCAGCAATTATTATTAATACAGAAAGGACAGGATTTTTGCAAAAAAAACATTAATTCGTTTTTAAAAACACCCCTACATAGCTGTCATTGGAGACTACTTCCATTTGAGACTACTTCAAGTCTTAATTTTTGATTCGACACTCAAAAGTTTCTTTCGATCTTTGCCTTTACAAAGATGGAGAGAGACATTTGTGTCATGACCAGATTAGTCAAGCTCCCATTTCAAATAAACAAATTTGTATTCCTGTAAAGACACAGCATATTGGCCAAAAAGGTCAAATGAACATTAAATGTAGGCTCTAATGAAAATACGACATGTCCTCCTCTCGCCTGATTTCTGTTAGTAACAAACATTGTTGAAGTCTGCAAGACAGACAAGGAGTCACTGTTGTGTTACTGCAGTGACTCATATCAACCAACAGTGACGCATCTTTACACAACACTTTCTTTCAACACTGCCTTGCTAAGAAATAAAATTGAACAAGGACTTCTAAAAAAAAAAAAACAACCAAGTACTAACTTGAGACACTGAGAAAATAACATATGTGCGGCAAAGTCAGAATCCAATGTTTAGTTTGTAACTTGTGATTTGTCAAGAAAAAAGGAAAAAAAAAGAAATACTTATCAAGGGTGTCTTGATTATAACGATCCCCAAATGGGAATCCGATATTTGCCCACCAGTGATTGAGACATTGTGTTCCCTTGTAAATCGGGCCGACATCAGGCCCTGTGTGCTCCCCGAGGACAATTTAAAGGAGAACTCTGTTAGATGGCGTTGATGAGAAAGAGGAAATGATCCTTCCCAGCTCGATGGCCAAGCACTCCCCTATCAATCCCAGCATGCTTTGAGCAATATCCAGTGACAAGCGGATAGATAGAAGACAATATCCTGAGCCCCCGTGTGGTGCAATCATGTGTTCTGAGACTTGGAGGCTGGGAATAGTTGGCAATAACTACCCCCACCCACTCACCACCCCCCCAACACCCCCTATCCCCCTATCCCCCCCTCTCCTCAACCCACCCACTGAACCTCACTGAACTCTACTCATTGCATGGGCTTTCATCATGGCATCGCTCTCGGCCCTACAAGCACCTGCTTCTTTTACATCCCTCCTTAGCCCTCCTCCACTGCTCTCAGGAACCCTTGGGACCCGCAAACTTTTGGTGGTGGTGGTGGTGCTTGGGGGGTTAGCACTGGTATGGGCGAAGGTGGTGGTGGGGGTGGGGGTGGAGGCAGGGGTGGAGTGGGGTGGTGGAAGCAAGTGTGTCTATATTCTGTGTCTTTAACAAAGATGCTGGCAACAAGGGGGAAACGGAGCCAGAAGAGAATCATGCTACAGCACCATGGAGACCGACATCAGGGAACTGATGTGTCTTCCCCCAAAGGACTGCAAATGCCTCATCTTCTTCTTCTTTTTCTTCTTCTTCCTCCCCTTCCCCCTCTTCTTGTTCTTCTGCTGCTGCTTCCTGTGCTTTCTTTCCCTCAGCACGTGCCTATCTGCATGGATCATTGGATTAATTACTTTTTTACTTAACAAAGAGTTCTTGACCTAGCCGATTATAATAGTCTTATATACCGCCGTAAGATTCGCAATTTAACTCACAGCAGATACCTATGCTTTCAATGAACTCTACATATGAATGTGTCTGTATCTGTATCAAAGGCCGGTATCTGTGTTATTGAATAAAGTGTCAAAGCAAAGCAAAAAAAAAACAAAAAAAGATCAGAATCTATTTAAGCAACAACCTTGGCTCACACAAAAGGACAGATAAACCGATTGCAAACAAAAAGCTGGCAGTGGACATTTGGCTGTTTGCTGAAGTGCAGTTTAAAATGAGGGCAGACTGCGATCACCAGACCAGATCAGTTCTCGCCAGCTGCTAAGTCTGGAAATCAACAGCAGGACTGACTCTCCTCTCCTCTCCTCTCCTCTCCTCTCGCATAGCAAAACTGCAGATGCTGATGGGAGTCCAGTTGTTCACCTTCACAACTTTTTTTTTCGAGATGACTGAAAAAACCCCACAGTCCATTTCACTCCTCGACTCGACTGTGTCAACAGTCTGACAGTCTGGGTTAATATGGAGATGTCGTCCGTCTATCTGTGTGCGAAAATGATGCCATTGGTCTGATAATTGCAGGTAGTGAAGGATAGCTAGTGAGGCTGGGAGTTTGGAGCTGCCTCGCATCTCAATGAGGAGCTAATCATTCCACAACTGTGCCAAGTTTTAACAAGGCTTGTGTAATTCTGACAAACAAAAGGATATTTAAACGATAATCTCTCTTGTTCATATACAGGAAAAAAAAATAGAAAGAGCGAAACAATGAGAGAAAATGGGGAGCAAAATGCTTAACATTCCAACTCCCGGGCCCTTTTTTCTGGCTTAAAATATGTAGCTGGTATTGTGGTGAGAGCAATTTTCTTATTGAATTCAAGAATATTAAAAAAGGAGATTAGAAAAAAAAAAAAAAGATTGATTCAAATATTTAAGTAAACCTGCACTTTCCATTTCGAGGCTCACTTGCTTGCTAGCCTGTTAGGGCCACCAGCTTGAATGAGGCTGTGGGGGGAAAAAAACACCAAATTCCATGGCATGCAATTATGGTGGAAATAAGACTTTTACAAATATGGAGCATAATCACCCTCGGCCACTGAGACGGGGCCAAACACGGCGGATAATGGAGGAGGGAGAGAAGTAAGTCTAAATTAGCTAATTAAAGGTGTGAAGTAACAAAGAGGAGGCGGTTGGAGCAGGACTCAAGGTCAAACGCATTAAAATGCTAATGCAAATAACTTGATCGGTGTGTGTGTGTGTGTGTGTGTGTGTGTGTGTGTGTGTGTGTGTGTGCATGTGCGTGCATGTGTGTGTCTGTGCGTGCACATGCGTGAAGCTATGTGCAACTTTGTGTGTGTGAGAGTGTGAGTGCGTGTGTGTGTGTGTGTGCAGTTATATATGTGTGTGCATGTGTGCAGTTATGTGTCTGTAAGTGTGTGTGCGTGTGTGTGTGTGTAGACTTATGTGTGTGTGTGTGAGTGTGAGAGTGTGTGTGTGTGTGTGCTTAAAGGAACACATGCAAATGTAACCATCTGCTGGAGTTTGGAATGGTTCTCCCTTTTTTCCCACCGAAGCCAATAACCTCACACGGAGTACAAAAAGAGGGGATAAAATGTGTCACACGGACACAATTCACCTCCACTCTGTAATTTTCACCACCACGACTTCAGACAGAATGTTTCCTGAAATTCTTCTATTTTATTTATGCTGCATACGTAATTGACACATGACCTACATTGTTTAGCAGAAAATATTAATGCACTCCTGCTTTTTTGAGGCGAAGCTTTGAAAGCACGTGTCTACGAGGGGTTGCTGTCGAATGTCTTCAACAGTTATTCGATGGGAGGCCTACAGAGAAAACCTATAGTGTCATGCTAAGCTTCATTAGCTCTCCATCCGATGTTATCGTGATATTGGTTCCTGCTATGTCAATAGCTGACGACACAGGCAAAGAAGAAAAGGAGTTTCATTTCCGCACATTAAAACAACACTGGTGCACAGGTACATATATACTGTATATATTTAACAAAAACAAAAACAAAGTTCCTCCTCCACACAGCCAAATCTCTTTGGTGACCAGGTGCTGGTGGGTTGTAGGGATGCAAACGTGGAGAGAATAAATTGTCGCCAATGGAAAGGGTTTTTACTGGTCTTTTATTTTTCTTAAGCAAACGACACACAAAAGAAATAAAAGACCAGACCTGATCTTTTCAACCCTGTGAATGTGCGATGGTGACTATTTATTATCTAGAATATATACATGTATATCTCTTTGGTGTCAATGTAACTATTAAGAATCACAACCATTAATATAACAATACATCTCTGTCTTGATGTATTGCTCCACCTTTTCATTACACAAGTGCTTAATAATTCACTTACATGGTATCTGCATGCAGTCCAGCTAATATCTCTTAATTATCTGATAGCCCACCATCCTTCAAGCATTCTGTGAAAGACCTGTTCCTTTTAGTAAGCAGCCCAGACTAGGTAGATAGGTAGGTTTGAACTACTGTAGGCTTGGTCGTTGGTCAAAATATAAAATTAATTGTATTGGACAAAAGTGTCAAAATGACAATGAAATGTTAACATAAACACGAATGTAATATCTGCCAGCATCGCTAAATGGACCTTTAATTCAAACGAACAAACAAAATAACAGGCTTAAATATGCGTATGTCATATTGGATAAGATAAGAAAGGATGGTGGCTGTATACTAGAGGTTCAGGGTGTCTCTTAACACTGTTGACACTGAGACATTGCAGGCATCTGTGCTTACCTAAGTCTGTTCAGCAGCCTTGAGAAAGCAGCATCAACACACCGATGAATCATGTGTCATACATATTCATTAATGACTGTATATCATCAATAAGCAGTCCACTTTTGCATTTTCAAAACATATGATAGAAAACATATGTTGTGTGCTCATAGAAAACATTAATAACAGATGAATATTTAAATGACATGATGAAATGAAATGAATGAAATGATTTTCTGGTCCATATTAAACGGACTGAAAGATGATTAAACCGGCTTTACATGTTACCATATGGCATCAAGCCAAAGACCATGTTGCTGTCTACTGTAATTACAGCAATAAAGAAAGGAGAAAAAATAGCTTAACTATATATATATAAAGGGTGATATTTGTTCAGACACTTCATGTTCTTCTCAAAGTAAATTAATTTCGATGAAGCACTCTGTTTGAGAGGATCATTCATTACTTCCAGCTTTCACAGTAAGCAACTATTAAATCAATTTCAAAAGATTACGGTTTGCATGAGAGAAAGAAATAACCACACACTGTTTGCATTCAAGTGTGAATTTCAGGGATTTAATTAGAAGTTAATTTTGAGTCATTCCACTAATACAAACAGTATGGAAATGAGCAACCCCCCCTCAAGTAACTGACAGTTCCATTACGAGCAGGGGAAGAATAATATTGGTGTACACCGCGGGTATCCAGGGGTGGCAGCTCGTCTGCTCAAATCAAATAATCAGGCCTCAATCCACACAGCTTCGCATGTTGGGAAAAAAATCATGAGATGCCAGATTAAACTCACTTGCCTCTTTATTGACAATTTCTACATGCCACCAATATGACAGTATAAATGTAGGTGTGTGAATCTATACATAGCAGTAGTAGTAGTAGTAGTAATAGTAGTAGAGTACTTCATTTACCCTGAAGGAAATGAAGGAAATCTGGTATACAATACAGTACAGTACAGTACAGTACAATACAATGTGTGCCTTTAACATTATATCGATGCAGTCTCTGTGTGTCCATATATTATATTAATATGTAAGTGGTAAATCACAAAACACAAGCTTGTCCTTGGGGGTGAAATATTATGGAACAGTTTCAATCAATCTCCTGAGCCAAATCATAACAAACCCTCCAGCTCCTCCAGCCACCTCCAGCCACCTCCAGCCACCTCCAGCTCCTCCAGCCACCTCCAGCCACCTCCAGCCACCTCCAGCTCCTCCAGCCACCTCCAGCCACCTCCAGCCACCTCCAGCCACCTCCAGCCACCTCCAGCTCCTTGTTGCTCCATCACTCAATCACATCTCACTTTCCTTTCCTAGATAGCTCGTCTATATAGCAGAGCTGACTGCCACTATTCCTGAGTTACACACACACACACTCACACACAAACACACACATGCATAAGCACATGTACACGCATGGACACACACACAAATACACATGTACAGTACACACACACACCCTGACACACATGCACCTCTGCTGGCATAGACACATATACTGTTCAGGCACACACACACACATGAAAAGACACACATGCACATGCACACACACACTACACACTACACAGACACAAATCCACCACTGCTGCCATGTAAATCGTCTCGAAAATACAGTCACACGCACAGAACTGCAGCCCATAACTCAGTTCTAATGACTGCTTTGTCTGCCATTGGTGTGCTGAGATTAAGAATGTTTGGACCCTTTTTTTCAGAGTATGCCAACTCAGCACTAATTTGCCTCATTTGCATGATATATTGAAAGAAGCATTGCGCACAGTAAAAAAAATGAAGTAAATAGCCCTATTTAGATGCATTAAATCAAAATGCAAATGCGAGCTAATTGCATCACGGCGACGAAGTGTAAGCCTTTTCCCCCCGTGATTACATTACGCCGGCAGAGTTCACCTGGTAAACCTACGGAAAAATACGACTCTCTGTGTGTGTCGCAAAAAGCATCCTCTTCCCTTTACCTTTTTTTTTGTTGCCCTTTTTGCCCGTGTGAAACGGTGCATTTAGAGAACGTTTTAACCCACAGATGGAGGTCCCCCTCTTTCCCCTCTTCAGACAGACCTGGAGGTATTTACTCGGAAGACCATGACAGGTGACTGGCAAAACTGTATCCCGCTTCTGACACGAACGGAATTGACCGGTTTAAAACCCGAGAGGTCCTGGAGAGGCCCGATGTCCCACACATCCCCCACACCTCCACCCTGGTGTCCCGATCATTACGGCCCTGTTTGGCTTGATGGGTCGCTTTGCCGGAACTATTGAGTGCTGTCGTCCGCCTTCTTGAAGGTCTGCTCCGGCCTCGCTCCTGTCCTGTCTGGCTAAATAAACCGCCGTGGATCTCGGGGTGACAGTCAGCATGATGGACAAGGTGCTAGCCGTGGGGGCCTCCCGACCGCTTTCAAAAGGTCAGCTGGTTTTTTGAAGAGAAACATCTGCCTGGGCCCATGTCCCGCTGCGCCCGGGGATCCTGGCAGGTGATAAATTTAGTTTCTAGGGGGCATTAAATTCAAATTAAAGTGCGGCCCCCTGGACAGCCGTATCGCCATGCACGCGGAGCAATATGACATGGAGCTATGCGATTATGCAAACACCTGTGCTGTGCTGTGCTGAGTGGTGCATGCGTGCATGCGTGCATGCGTACATGCCCGCGCACACATATACATGGAAGAGGTGGGGAATACATGGTAAGCATGGAATCGATAAGAGAAAGTTTAGGGGCGGAATAGCAGGTAATTTTAAAAAGTGAAAGAAAAAAATCAATACAAAAAAAGAACAGATCTCTCGCCTTCTCAGCAAGGTCGCTGTGGATTTGTCTACCATTCGAACAAATACAGTAAGGAAGAAAGACAGAAGGAGGGATGGGGGAGAAAAAAACAAAAGCAGCGACTTTGATTGTTGACTAAAAAAAAACTCTTTCAAAAACTACAAGACCATTACAAGCCCAGAGCATTTTCTAAGGGGTTGGATTATGATTGTGCATCCAAGGACACGGGAGTTGAATCAGTTATGGAAAACAATCGACGTCTTAGACTGATTGATGTCAGGCTAGGCTAGAAAAGAATAAGAAGAAGAACTTTCATGGAAAGGTAAAATAACAACAGCAAAACATATAAATGAAATGTCTGTTAGGGAAGGTTATCCAAAGATGGCTGTCTGTTTCCTGTGTACAAATTGCTACCATGTCCAATAGCAGTCACCACTCATATTGCAGAGGTGGGGAAATCTAGTTTAACAAAGTACTGGATCTACCATGTACCACAGTATAACCCTGCCCCTAAAAAATAGGTGATTTTACAAATTTGATTATCTACATGGCTGAAAAAGTTGTTCTAATTAGAATCAGCTCATTTAATAAATTGGGTGAGAGAAACTCAGGGCAGCAGTTGTGTATTGGAGGGTGAAGACAAACACGTAAAAAACACAGTTTGCAAATCTCATGAAATAACAAAACATGACTTTACTTGGCTTTTTAATAATTTACTAATGTCAGAGATATACATTGTCGCCCCCCCCTCTCTTTTTTTGTTGTTTTTCATGTATCATTTAGCTACCTTTCTTTACACCACTACATCACTGCAAGGCAGGGCTTTTTTGCTGTGTGTCAGCTAACGAGTGGTGCCCTGTGCTACCTGTGCTATGTATTCACTTTCAAACAAGCGCTGAGGAAACAGGCCAGTTGAGCTAATTGAATGGCCGTGTAGCTCTATGAGAAAGTTATAATAAAGAAACACCGCCGACCTTCCGTTCTGATCAAAGCGCGGCCCCGACACAACGCTGAATACAAATCAGGTGGCCATGAACTCCCAGCGGGGTGTGTGTGTGTGTGTGTGTGTGTGTGTGTGTGTGTGCACTCACAAAGCCAGCCAGCACCCGTCACGCCCGCCCAACCCTTCCCTTCCCTTCCCCTCCTTCCTTCGCGTGCCATGGACGGACGCATGGTTGAACACCATTTCACTTTGCAGAGCACACCCCCTGGATGGGAGCCTAGGCCCATGAGCTCATTAAGCACCTCCCCCATTACCCCACGCCTCACTCAGCACCAGCCTGAGCAGCACACACACACACACACACGCACACACACACACACACACACACGCACACACACACACACACACACACACACACACACACACACACACACACACACACACACGTCACACACACATACACACACACACACACACACACGCACACATGTCACATACACATACACACACAGACACACAGACACACACACACACACACATCACACACACACACACACACACACACACACACACACACACGTCACATACACACACACACACACACGTCACACACACATACATCACACACACACACACACACACACACACACACACACACACACACACACACACACACGTCACACACACATACATCACACACACACACACACACACACACACCTCCCCACATCTCTGCGCATGGTGGCACCCTCCTGTGCAACCAAAGCAAGTGGTTTGCCAAGTTCATTACTTGTGAGAGCCATTGTTTATCACCCACACGCGCGATAAGGTTTTACAGTAAGCCGGACAAACCTTATCTAAGCAGAAGGCACTCAATACTTGCAGTGGAGGTGTACGACGCCTTGAAGTGTGTACTTAATCCCCAGGCAAGGTCATGGACCACAATATACTCAAATGGGCTTGTATTCAGAACTGAAACACAATTGCATTTCCTCTATTATAATGTTTTAATAGTAAAAAAAACTAGGGTTAAGCTTCACAACTTCATATAACTTGAATTCAGGTTTCTCCCATTGTAAATGTAAATGGCAAGTAATGAGTTTGACCCTTTGGTCAGTCACATAGCTTCCATCTGCCGCTAAGTAACTGTATACGAACCTGCGAGCTAACAAAGGCTGATTAAACAGTGCCATTCATAAGTATTCAAGCCCAAAGCACAGTGAGGTAATTGGAAAGTTGATTGAAGAAGTAACATGTTTTACTGTGTCCCTTTAAAGGACACTGTAGCAGGTTTAGGCCCTGTTGAGTGCTATGCTTTGCATCAATGATTTTTATAAAAATACATAATTCAATACATTAGTTAATATGCACAGTGAGTAATGTTGAGTTGCAGTTAATTATTCAAATATGTTAATTACTATATATGATCAGTTGAAGATCACAGTTATGAGATCATACAAAACCTATAATCACCACAGAGCGAGAGAGAGAGAGAGAGAGAGAGAGAGAGAGAGAGAGAGAGAGATTTCAAAGGGCTGAAGGAAAATGAGAGAGACACAGCAAAGGTGGGGAGAGAAAGAAAGAGAGAGATGTGAACATACTGTCTGTCACATTTGGATCTAGATATATTTGTGAACCTGTCTAAACTGGCACAGCCATGATAAAGTAACTGTGACACACTTTATTACAGTAACCATCATTTTTTTCTTTCTTTCTTTCTTTTTTTTTTTTTTGGTGACCAAACTTCCTCGGTTCAGGCAAAACAGCCCATATGCATGACAAGCAGTTAGTGATGGATTTTGTGCCCTACAGAAACCTACTCAGGGGATATGCAACCAAATAGCCACTTTACACTTTGTGGAGCGCGCTAGCACATAACTAGAGCACTGTGGCCAGACTCATTTTCTATTTTTTTGTCAGATGTGCCATATTTCATTTATGTCTCTGCTTGGGGTATGACAGGGCGGGGGAGAAACGCTGGTGGGATTAGCAAGGCAGTTCATTTGTCTGGCTTATGGCACAGTGTACCACTACTGTCAAATTGATAATCAATGCTAGTGGGTCAGGTAAATGTCACAATATTAGTTTCTCAGTATATCATATTTTTTAGTATAAGAGAAGACTTGGCTGTGGGAGAAGCATAGGTAGGCCTACTCCGGGTGCGATTTGTCAAAAAAACAGAAGGGGAGATGTTTTTTTTTTTATTATTCATGGAAATGAACACTGCATTTTTAACTTGCCTAACTGGGCCTACCATGTTGTTTAGGTGATTGTTTTTCCAGCAACTTTTACTTTAGCTTCTGCAATCCATCAATACAACATTTTCACCATAGACATTTTCACCACGTTCACTGCAATGCTATACAGCCAAAAAAAACAAAGACAACTAGGCAGGCCTTTCCAGTCTGTGGATTAGTCCATCCCAATGTGCCAAAAGATTTTCAGCTGAACTTCATTGTAACACTGAAAAACAATTTCGTCAAATAGCACAACGTGCTGTCAACACTCAAGAACATTAGACAGACTAACTTGACAGTTTGTATACAGCAAGCCAGTCATGACCTTCATGGCTACAGTGAACAATGACTGGAATGCTAAAGAACAGAAAATCAAAGCCATGTTTTTGTGTAAAACTACCTCAGTTATATGCTCAGATATGTGTGCTTTCATCAGTGGCAAGCTTACTGTAACTGACCACCAAGTAACCTCTCATACACACTAACACAGCTAACACTCAAAGGATTGCAATTAACATCACTAGCCGATGCCCATTTCACATATTCCCATGCTTTACCTGTCACACTGCACTGCAGCGAGATGAGGAAACCACCAGCTCCATGCATGACTGCTATCTGCTTCAATAAACTAAGAGGGCGCCTGTCATGTCTTATCCTCCAAGCTTATGGCTACAGCGTTTCAACAGATCAAATGAGAGAAAACAAGCTCCCCAGATACCAATGAGGAGAAGGAGGCATAGTGTAGGTTATGTGGGTTACGAGCTGTGGGTAGAAGACAGAGATATACTTTCCCACCAGGGCTTGCTCTCTCTCTCTCTCTCTCTCTTTCTCTCTCTGTCTTTCTCTCTCTCTCTTTCTTTTTTTCTTTATCACTGCTCACTGCCTTGAACAACAATGTTGTGGACTCAGTCACATGTGGAAAATCACAGAAGCTAGAAACATAGCTGCTTCGTCCCTTGGCATTCTCAGTCTTATTTATGCTCTGCCTTAAGGCAAGGAGTCTTGAAGTGATGCTTAAAAGCCTGAAAAGATCATCCAAAGTGATCTTATAAACACCACATGTGTTTATAGCAGGCACTGCAAAGCTCCCACAAGCTCACACCAATAGCAATCTCATAGTTTATTTGAAATGGCACAATCACACTTGGTGTAAAATACAATTTTAGTACTGTCCTTACAAGAACCAGTATCACTGAAAGGAAGACATGTTTGATGTTAGTTATAAAAGGCCATCTTTTCTGTATTGTTGGGGAGAGAAAAACACCCTAATACTTTCCCAAAGAGCTGAATCCCAAAAGCATAAAACTCTTCTTGGTCTATTCCAGTTTTTTAGATGAGTTTCTCTGTCAAAAGCGACTTGTTTGCCTTTCATAAATTTTGACTGGGTTTGCTTCTTACTGTTGAAAGAAAGGGTGATTATAATTTCTGGAATTTTCTTATAAAGTCTGGAACAAGTCTTTAGCTGTAAGCAACTTCCACCACAGTCCTCAGATGACTCAGAGAACTAGCATTTTTCCACCAACTTAATGAATAAGTGTTAGATTTGCATAATGAATGACACCATTGCATGTTTATATGTACATTTAGTTACGCATCACAGCAAAAAGTCCCATTGAAGTTAGCTTTGTGCTACAAACTTTTACCTGCCTTAAAAAAAAAAAGTTTGGCTTACTTGGCGAGACAATGCCGCCAGTCAAGTTTTCAACCACAGGTGAAACTTTGAACCGCAGCTTTTAATTACGAAGCGTTTTTCAAGCCCACAGACACATTTTCCATCTGCTCACCCGGCGACGAGCACCTCTCATTAGCTGAATCTCCACCCCCATTGTCAGCACTGAAGGGGTGGCTGACCTGCGCAACTATTTTTAAACTTTGCCTTCTAATTACTGATGACAAGCCCTGCCATTCGTGGTATAAGTCACAGTTCATCCTCTACATTAATGTGATCCTCCGCACCCACGTAGGGGAGTTGTGGTGGCGGTGGCGGTGATGGTGATGGCGAGGGTGGGGGTGGAGGGGGGGCGGGAGGTGTGGAAGGGGAGGAGGAGGAGGGGGTGGGGCTCAAGGAGACTGACACCCGACTTTGCCACCCCTGGTGAAGAGGTTCATGGAAGAGTGCGCACCGGTGGAGGCAGGGGAGTGTGCGAAAGCACCCCCATAATACGCCTGTCATATCCAGGCGCCGTGCATCAGATTGACAGGTAATGAACAGGGAGATGAGTTGGGGGGGGTGTGGGGTGGGGGTGGGGGTGGTGAGTAGTTGGTGCTGTGCTGCACCACCTCTCACTCCCTTACTCTCCCCATTCGCACCGCCACCCCCACCGCCAACCCCACCCCCCCCAGTGCAATTCTGGCGAATGCTGCCGGGATCCACAGCCTGCACGAGTTCCTCCACCACGCGAGTGCCATTAGAGCTAAATTTGTTGATAATCCCCATTTGCAAGTCAAATGAGCTGGTGAGACATGCGTTCGTGAACAAATAAGAGTATAACTGGCTGCTTTGAATGCATAATTCACAGCCCAGGAGCCTACTGTTCAATGTCTCTGCGCCCGGGTATGTAGACAGAGGAGAATACTCGCAACTCGCAACTCCGTCACTGATGTGGCCTTTTTTTTAAAAATTCACAGAGCTCCAAGTGTAAGATGCCTGATAAATGTTTCAACATCTAACCATGAAGATGAATTACACACTGCTGCTGTACTGTATGCAAGCCAATGGCACAAGGTTGAGTGCCGGGCTGCTCTTGAACTTAAACATAATCTGTAAGATCTGCGCTGTGTAGCTTGGAGGACAAAGCAGGCTTTACCGACAGCAAGGGAAAAAGGCGAGGGGGGGCGTGCATATAATCCCACAGCCATACACTATGTCCCCACCCCTCTATGTTCACCCAGTTGTCACATTTCTAAGATTTTTATTTTATTAAAATTAGGTCCTATGTTCCCACATTTCCTCCACATGCATAAATATGTATCAGATTGTATCCCCCTTTCTCCCATTTTGGTAGCCTATTACACCCGATCTATTATCCAGTAGCAATGGACTACAGATGGAATGTAGCTTTAAGCTACTGTAAATCGGGTGCACCCATCTCTTCGTTTATTGCAAACATTTAATGTAAGTGCACATTATCCTTGTAAAGAAATAAACTACACTAAGTAGCACACAGAGGCTTTCGCATTGACTAGCTCTGGTCAAATCGGTTTGAATGAAGCGCAGCAACTGGACATAAACCATAGTTTGCAGTGCATCACTACTTCTGGGTTGGGATAGAGAGGAGGAGCTCCTGGGATCATGGGATAGGCTCATTGAGAAAACGTTAAGTAAAGACGATGCCTATTTGAAAACTCATCTGTGTCAAGCTGTCAATCAATATCTACTCTCTTGGTGTGTGTTTTTGGCACATGGAGGATATTTAAATGTTGTACTGTGGGAGGGGATAGGGATTAAATTGAAGGGGAAACATAGGAACACAAGACCTAATTTTGAAAATGTCCTAGAAATGTGGTAATATAGGTCCTAATAACTTTCAGAGAAAAAAAAAACATCTTAGAAATGTGGGAGTTTAGGGCTGTGGGAAGACACATGTAAAAACAGTCTCTGGGAGCTTAAGAAAGACTACTCACTGTAGGATCACCACTCCAAAGATGGCCAATGAACAACAATAAGACTTGCAATAAGACCCTATCAACAAAAAAAATAGACGGAGAAGAACAAAAAAGCGACTCTAACGAGTGCGTCATCAAAGCTAACATACCCAAGGAAGTACTTTGATAGCCAATGACTGACAGCAAGGTGGTGGTGATTTGTGACCTACTCCACAACCATCCCCCACCCCCCCACCCCCCCCCACCTGCTGACGACTACCTGACTGCCCCGACAGATCAGAGGTGGCCTCCTCTGGCATGTCTCACACAGGGAGCGTGTAATTACAGCACGCGTCATGGTGGGGGAGGAGAGACAGGGCCACAGAGGAAAAAGAGAGAGAGAGAGAGGAAAAGAGAGGGAGAGAGAAAGAGAGAGAGAGAGAGAAAGAGAGAGAGAGAGTGGCCGGAGGACAGATGGCGAGGGGATCAGAGAGGGACACGGTGGGACATGAAGAGCCACCGCACCTCCACACCATCCCTCCAACACACACACACACACACACACATACACACGTACATACACACACACATACACACAGACACATACACACACATACACACACACACCTCCACGTCACACACATGCACACACATATATATATATATACACACACACACACAAACACATACATACACACACACACACACACACATATACACACACACACTCAAACACACACACACCTTCACATCATCCCTCTCACGAACACACACACACACACACACACACACACACACACTCACACATACACCTCCACGTCACCCCTCACACACACACACACACACTTTGATGCTACCCTTCAACACACACACACACACACACACACGCCTCCACATCACCCCTCTCACACACACACACACACACACAGACACACACACACACGTTTTGATGCTAACCCTCCAACACACACACACACACACACACACACACACAAACACACACACAAACACAAACACACAAACACACACACACACACGTCACCCCACCCGACACCACTGAGGCCAGCCGGCCAAGCAGGCCGGTCCAGTCCAGTCCTGGCTGGGCAGTAGGGACAGCAGGCCTGCTGTGAGGCCCTAATCTCCCATGCTCTGGCCAGGCAGCACACGCCGACACCCCCAGTACAGCCAGCACACGCCGACACCACCAGCACAGCCAGCACACGCCGACACCACCAGCACAGCCAGCACTGCCAGGGCCCAGGGCCAGTGACAAGCCTCTCAGCGCTCACCTGGGAACAGGTAACGCTTTGTGAAAAAAAAGGACAGAGAATAAATCCTCATCTGGACACTTAAGTGAGTGTGTGTGTGTGTGTGTGTGTGTGTGTGTGTGTGTGTGTGTGTGTGAGAGTGTGTGTGTGTGTGCAGGAGTCGGTTGGGGTTGGAGAAGGGAGAATGTGTGTATGTGTATGTGTGTGTGTGTGTGCGCCCGCGCGTACACAAGTGTATCTGTGCGTGAGTGTATGTATGCATATGTGTGTGTGTGTGCATATGTATGTGTGTGTGTGTGTGTGTTTGGTGTGTATGTGTGTGTGTGCGAGTTCATTTGTGTGTGAGTGTGTTGGGGTTGGAGAAGGGAGAATGTGTGTATGCGTATGTGTGTGTGTGCATGTGTGTGCGAGTGCATCTGTGTGTGAGTGGGTTGGGGTTGTAGAAGGGAGAATGTGTGTATGTGAATGTGTATATGTGTATATGTGTGTGTGTGTGCATGTGTGTGTGTGCATGAATGTGTGTGTGCGTATCTGTGTTTGTGTGTATGCTCCTTGTTGAACACATAGCACTTGTCTTTATGTGCTGAAGAGGCTCTTGAAGAGGGCTAACCTGACGGTGGGGGCATGGGGGGGGTGGGGGGACTGTGTTTGGAGTCGACTGTGAGACGTGCGGCTCGGCTGACAGTATTAACATGCAAAGAGCGCCAAGGTCTCAGGTCTAACGCCTTAAGCGCAAAGGCACTTAGTCGATGCAAAACACTGAATTATTTATGGGGGGGGGTAGGGATGGTTGGGGGGGGGGGGTGAAATAAAATTCAAGTCAGGAGGAGATACAAAGCTCGGGAGTCACGGGTGGACTGGCGATTAACACAGAATTGGTCCGAAAAAGTTTAGGTCACTAATGGGGTCGTGGTTCCAAATGTCTTTATATCTGTGGAATTTGGAATGGGATGAAATAGTCGCACAACCCCCTAAAAATGTTCCCACCTTACATAAATATCAAGCTTTGTGGATTAAAAAAACACTAGCTAACCCTTAGATAATGGTGGGTCATGGCTGCAAATGATAAGAAAAGAAAGAGAGGGGAAAAAAATGTGGCCATACAGTCTCAATCACGGAAATGTTATTTTCCCACTTTAGTAAAATGTCTCACTGGCTTACTTTGACAAATGAAACATGGTTAAGCAAATACCAACACTTACTGAAAAGAGGTGTTTTTTTTTTTCGAATGAAATGTGGTTCAGAGGTAATTGGCTGAATCTGCCAGCAGACTTTGCTTTGAGTACAACACTCATATTTTATAATGTTAAAAATCGAGCAACACAATATGCTCTTTTTCCGTCTCACAATCAATGAGAATACTCCGGCTGGGTAAATAAGCCGACATACAGTAAAAGGGAAAACGTAAGTTGATATTGGAGCTTGTTTATTTAGTCCATAAACCCCTACTCTATCTTTAACTCTTTCTCCAGCAGCCTCTGCCACCATTGGTTCATATGGACTGCACCCGTCTGTGCTGTTCGAGGCTTTCATAGTAAAATGATGTAAAGGCTCTGTGTCTCTTTTCATGTGAATGTGTGTCGGAGTGTGTGGGTGGGTTTTTTTTTTTCTTTTTCATCCTTCAAAGCGAAGGCAGGGGAGCTGTCTATACTGTGGTATAAGTATCTGAAGGGCACCTCTACAATTCCAAACTAGTTTTTCAAGCCAAGTTCATGTCCATACACCAGTTTTGTTTAACACTTGCCAAGTGCAGAGCTGTATGTTAACCCCTTGTTGATATGATCAGCTAAGTATGGCCTATCCACCATCTGTTGGCATGCATGGGCGATACGCTACACAGTCAGGATGCTGATATATTTGGATGGAACACAAGCTTTTCCCCAAATGGGATTGTGCTGATATTAGGGTAGTGTGGTGGTACTACTGTGGTTTTATATCAATCCCATGTAATCCGTTTAGAAAAGGGAGGATTGAGCAGATGGATTTTCAGATATTTTGGGTATTCAGTGTTAATTCCATATCAAACGTTTAAATGGTCACACAGGAAAAGAAGAGACTTGCTTCCTGCTTCCTGCCAGTATGGTTCACCCACAGTTTAAAAGACAATAGCCTAGATGTAAATAAATAAATAAACAAACAAACAAACAAAAAAATAAATAAACACTGCACTTTACAAAAAATTGTGCTGCCCCCAAATTACTTGCTTGTCTGTATTGGCGGCCATTTAATGAGCCTTGCACAGCACTCTGCCAGCTAGCCAGCCCAGTGTGTAGCGTTGAGAGGGAAAACCATCAGCCCGGCTATAGTCCGCTAGTAATCCCCTTCTCGAGCTCGACCAGTATACATCTTCCAGCAGCCACACTTCAGCAGCAGATAAACATCAGCTGTACGTGTTGATTGGCCGTATAAATCACCGTGATCAGCCCCATTAGCTGCCATGTTATCACTCCAAGAACAGAGCAACCGTCGACACAAACGACCGCCACCACCGGCACCAACGGCTGCGGCCGCTGCAGGTATCCAATATGGGGCCGCTCGCTCTAATCGACAATAATAAATAAACAAATGGCCGCAAATGCACTGAGGCAGTCGAGCTCTTTCATCCTGCGATGGCGCGAGATTGGGGCCCTAGGGAGGAATGCAAGTAGCGGGGAGCCTTTCGTCAACACACACACACACACACACACTCACACACACACACACACACACACACACTTACACACTCTCTCTCTCTCCCTCTCTCTCTCTTTCTCTCTCTCTCTTTCTATCTGTCTCTCTCTCACACACACATACACATACACACACACTGTCTCTCTTTCTCTCTCTCTCTCTCTCACTCTCTCTCTCTCACACTCTCTCTCTCACACAGACACACACACACACACACACACACACACACACCCACGGTCTGCAGAGGCCTATACGTTGCCTTCAAAGGGCAGCCGCAGCGACGGGCAGATGCTGGAAGAGAGATGGGGGGGGGGGTGCAACTTTCTCTTTGGGCATCTCCTGCCCATCTGCTGCTGCCCCAGCAGTGGCATTATCGTTGGCACCCCGCCCCCTCCGTTGGCACCCCACTAAAGCACCCGGCAGGAAGCAGTTTGCCCAGAGCCACAGCCACAGAAGCAGCAGCAGCAGCAGAAGCAAGGGCCGAAGCAAGAGTCCAAAAAGAGGGATTAATTTTCCATTAATTAACTTGTCGATGTCTATACACGGGCAGCGTGAGAGATAGCATTATCCAGAGACATTGTAATTAATCATGGACATGCATGCCAATGTGTTCGTTATCGTGCCGCCATCCCTAATTTTGGAGTTATGTATGTGTGTGTGTGGATAGGCTTTTTTTTTTTTAAATAAAAAAAATGAGACGTTTAACACAATGGGTGTTGGCCAGGGGCAGGTGGAGCTTAAAGAATTAATGATTTCCGTTGCTGCCTTCGTGAAGGATTATTTTATAAAGGAGGGGCCACGATCAAGATCCTAAGCTCGATGAGCCTCTCTTTCTCCCTGACGCAGACAACGACAGCAGGCTTAAAAACGCCACCATTCCCTTCCCAGACACAGGCATTACAAACAAGAAAACAATAGCTGACGACTGGATAAAAGTACAGCTTAAGGAATCAGACTTTTTTTGTTTTTGTTTTTTGTTCTTTTCTGTTTTGTTTTTTTTTCGCCGCCAACCCCATCA
This sequence comes from Setipinna tenuifilis, assembly GCA_030347295.1. Lineage (NCBI taxonomy): Eukaryota > Metazoa > Chordata > Actinopteri > Clupeiformes > Engraulidae > Setipinna > Setipinna tenuifilis. Next base: position 2,870,635 of record CM059279.1, read on the forward strand.
AGCATTTGTGTTTTGGCTGGCTTAACATTGCATTACACTCCCTCCCCGAGACTCACTGCGAGATCACTGCAAAGTGCGTCGAGCGATTAACACGGAGCATGGCGCAATCTTTCTCTTTTCTTTTCTTTTTCTCTTTTTTCTTTTTTTTTTTGCGCTGGGTGAAAAACGGCAGAGGCAGAAGCCTCAGTAATGTGTTCATCTGACTGAGATGATGACTTAAGATGGGGCGGAGAGAGCGAGGCACACACGCGCATGTGTGTAAGTGTGTAAGTGTGTGTGTGTATGTGTGTATGTCTGTGTGTGTCTGTGTGTGTCTGTATCTGTGTGTGTGTGTGTGTGTGCATGTGTGTGTGTGTGTGTGAGTGTGTGAGAGTGTGTGTGTGTGTGTGCATGTGTGTGTGTGTGTGAGTGTGTGTGTTCGTGTGAATGTGTGTGTGTATGGAACGCCACATCCCTTCCACTGCTAGACACCACACCCGGGTTTTACTAGCACAGTCTACTGTGTCTGTGTGGTAATAAGCCATTTGACAAAGGATGGGCAAATCCCACCAATCCTATGAAATTGGAGCCCAGATATAAGTGAGAGGCGAGGCAGAAAAAAAGGGTCTGCTTTTGTGATAAGCACTCTGAGACTGTGACAGCCCAGATAGTTACAGTATGGCTATTTTCAGTCTGATAAAACTCTGCATTACAGTACCAAAAAAAAAAAAAAAACTGCGGGAATGAGAAAGATGGCATAAAACTAACAAGCTGTATATTATTTTTGCCACTCTCCTATCTGTGTAATAGTATTTCATCTTCTTTCGATTGATCAATTACTTGCGCTGTCTTTGTTTGTTGGTTATTGTGGTATATTTCAGACTGTTATCTGTGACAGTGTAATTTGTGTATGTGTGTGTTGTGTATGTGTTGGTGTGTGTGTGTGTGTGCACGTGTGTGTGTGTGTGTGTGTGTGTGTGTGTGCACGTGTGTATGTTTGTGTGTGAGTGCGTGCATGTATATCTGTGTGTGTTCTCTGTATTTTAAAGTGTCTATATACTGAGTGAGTTTGTTCAACTGCTGCTCTTTGAGTAACTTTGCAAAGACTTTCCACTTATCGTCACTGTGGATTTTGTTCGTTTTCAGCCATGTTTCACCCAGAGAGATAGATTGCTTTCCATTTCTCGCAGCCAATCACAGGGGCATATCTGATTACAGAATTCCTGTAATGTTAAATGCAGGCAACCCGCTCTACTTGCTTGTGGTACTGTGGTAGCTTCTGACAATTCTCTTCCCATAAAAAAAAAACCCCTCTTACTTTCCCTGTTTCAATGGAATGGAATGGCTCCATTTTGAGAGTCCCCTAAAGTCCTACATACACAGTAGCCCTCTCCGCTTGGCTCTTGGCTCCTCATGGTGCGTCTATCAGGTGTACCTCCATCTTCAGTGCTGGAGAGGACACCATGGTCTCCCTTCTCACCACCCTGGGGAGATTATCCTCTCCCGGCAAGCAGGCCTGGAGGCCTGGGCTCAGTGGACAGAGAGAGAGATGGAGATGGAGAGAGGGAAAGAGAGAGAGAGAGAGAGAGAGAGAGAGGGTGGGGGAGAGATGGAAAGCGCCTTGGTGCTTGGCTAAGTGCTTGCTCAGGCATTGCAGAGATGCAAAGCGCCTTTCTATGCAGATTACCTCTGCAGCTTTGGCAGATCTTTTGTTGCTGCTGTCCCTGTCTGATACAGGACAGAAAGAGAGAGAGAGAGAGAGAGAGAAGGAGAGAGAGAGGAAGACAGAGAGAGAGAGAGAAAGAGAGAAAGACAGAGAGAGAGAGAGAAAGAGGAAGACAGCAAGAGAGATAGAGAAAGAAGAAAAGAGAGAAAGAGGAAGAGAGAGAGGGGTAGATTGGCAGCCTTCCTTCTCACCCCCGTCTTAGGAGGATTCTGGAGCACATGTTGGGGGATATATCTGAATGTGCCAACTGCAGAAAGAAAACAAACAAATGACCTTGCCTACTACATTCAATTTATATAGCAAATATCAAATCGGCTGGAGAAAGCCAGCACACAGGTTGTATTTCGCAAGTCTAAGGCGGTGTGGGGGGGGCAAGGACTGTTGGTGGTGTGGGATGAAATGCGCTATCCATGCCAGACGTATGCATAAACAAAGATCTTATTTTTTTTTAAGCCCCAAGGCTTACTCACAACCACAGCCACCATTTCAGAAAACAGAGGTGTGAAAAAAATCACATCAATACAAAAAAAAAAATGGCGACAAATGAGAGACGAGCAGGCATGAATGCCAGTAGTACGCAAACAACACTGGCAGAGCCACAAGCCCCTCCACACCTCTAAAAGAAACAGAGAGCCAGCCTTATTTAAATAGACAAGCATTTTGATCCTGGAGTAGTTGAACACCCCCCCACCATCCCTCCACAACTGCCATCACCACCACCACCCCACCCAAATACACACCATCCATCCTAACGAGGGTCAATTACTAGGGGATAATCCATAACCGATTTCCCCTGACTGATGGCCCAATTAAGCGTGTTTATGTCATGCTTAATAACTTACTTTCTGATAAGCGGGAAACACTCACACAGGCGCGGGGACATGTTATGCATTCATCGTATGCGGAACTTACAAATACACGCGGTCGCGTGTGTTTGATGTCGAGTTTTCGTGTTCATATAGAAATCACGTCTCTGACACTGAGCTTACTGGTACTCCATGTAGCCGATGACAGTGTGAAGGGCTTTGATGTCCATTGTGCCTGATGCACTGTAATGAAACATTTTGTGATTACATGACGGCTTTTGAAGTAATGATGTCGTGGTGGGGCATTATGCCGGTGTGATAAGTTGACATGAAATTAGAGGGAGAAATTGTGCTGGCAACCAGACGATGTTGGTGTGAGCAGATAACACAGTTAGCGATGTAAAATTCTGCTAATCTGCTAAGATACTCTTGAGGACTTGATAGGATATACATTTCCTGACACCGACTCACAAGGACATACTTAGAGAGAGAGAGAGAGAGAGAGAGACTGAGATAGATACAGAGAGAAAGAAATTGAGAGAGAGAGAGAGAGAGAGGAAAAAAGAGAGAGAGGAAGAAAGACAGGGAGTCACATGCAAGAACTGTTACTCCGGTGAGGGCAATAGAACCTTTTGCTGAAGGCAAGTGAAACTAGATGGAGCTGATAACATTACAAAATAAAAACCCAATTAACCAAAATCTGCTGGGGGAATATGCAAAAAGCCAAAAGAGGGATTGTTTCATTAGCACTTCAAAAAGCTGAGTTAACCTTCTTTCACTCCTGAAAACTATTTAAATTTCAAAAATGACAAACATGTTTTGTCCACGATGTATCAAACAAAGCCGTGCCCTTGTTACCCAGCTAAAAATATATATTAAATAAAGGATAATAGCACAATTTCAAACATACTACCTCTAAAATTGAAAAAAAAAACTCAAAACCATCCTGTGAAAATCCAGTGACACGAACACGACTAAACATCTGTGGCCAAATTACAAATTTGAGCACTAGGGTTTCATTTTTTTTTCATCTTGTTTGAGACAGAGTGTAAAATTAGGGAGATGAAAGCAATACTTAAGCCCGTTTAGAGAGCAGTCAAGGTGACCAGACCTCAGCGAAAATGGTGGCATTAGGGTTGTGGAGTGTGGCGTGTGAGAAGTGATACCTGAGGATGATGGCTTTGTGTCAGGGAACTGTGTCTTGGAACTAAACCCAGCAGCTTCCAGAAAAAGACACAGGATGAGAGAGACACACACACACACACACACACACACACAAATGCCACCTGCGACACCCATTTTCTTTTTCCTCATTTCCTCCGACTGAGCACATTCGTTTGATTCTTTTAAAATGTACCGAATAATGAGTTGGCATGTTTCAAACGTCAAATTATATGCTCACATAAATTAGTAATGGCATTATCTATTAGGCCTCAGTTTATCTGAAAAATGCATACTTTGATGCAGAAAAAAAGGATAATTTTCTCTTCTTGATGGGCTATAGTGACTTTAATGATTTGCATTCTAAGAGATGTGAATTGATGTTTAAACAAATTAATTGGGTTAGATAGTTAGAAAATTAATTAGAAAGCCCATAGTAAAACTGTGTCAGGCTCGAAAACTTTCCATTCTGGTCTACTAGACCATTGCACAATTTCAATTAAATATAGGGACCGAAACTAAGTTGGGGCCATTTTAATTTAAGCTCAGGCTCCAACAACCATCCCATCTCTCTCTCCCTCTCTCTCTCTCTCTCTCTCTCTCTCTCTCTCTTTCACTCATCTCCATACAGATGTTAATTGGCAGATCGTGTTTGAGCTTATTGCATGTGCAAGCATGTTGGACATGACTGACATGTCAGATGGATTTGAAGATTTGAAAATGTAAAACATGCAAAAGTGCACATTAATTTCAAATGTCAGCGGTTTTGCACCTCTTTATCTTAACTCTAGGGAATGTGTGGGAATGTGCGCATATATATGTGTGTGTGTCTCTGTGTGTGTGTGTATGTATATATCATAGAGTGCATATGTGTTGTATCATCATCAATCTAATTTTACCGTTCACTTGTGCAAAACTTGTGTGTACTGTATATGCACTGAGTTATACAGTGATGACATGAACCTCTAGCATTCTTCCTCTGTCTTTTTCTGTCTGTTTGTGTCTGTCTGTTTGTCTCTGTCTGTCTGTCTGTTTGTCTCTCTCTCTCTCTTTCTCCACACTATGGAAAACATATCTCCACACTATGGAAGGGCAAACTTCACAATACCAAAGCATATCTCTGCTACAGCGAAGCCACCACACACAAAGTTGCGAGCCCAAAAGCTGAGACACTCATTTAAAAACCCTCTCCAATGCTGCCTCCACTAAGCCCAAACCAGTACACAATGGCAGCCGCAGCAATCTCCGCAATCCCTCCACAGTGGTGCTACTAATTACCTCGTCTCTCCCTGCCAGCCAGAGAGCGGAATAAAAGAGAAAGAAGAAGAAGAAGAAGAAGAAGAAGAAGAAGAAGAAGATGAAGAAGAAGATGATGATGACAAGGAAGAAGGCATAGACAAAGAGTGATGGAGAGAGAGGAATAGCCAGAGAAGAAAGCAATAGAGAGAGGGGGTGGGTAGAGAGAGACAGAGAGACAGAGAGAGAGAGATATAGAGACAGAGAGAGATAGACAGAGAAAGACACAGAGAGAGACAGACAGACAGACAGAGAGACTTAGTTACTTTCTCCGAACCCTTCTGTGAACCTTGACCAGTGCAGCGAAACAGACCTATCATTTACGGCACTTTATGACCATAATGCTGCCACTCGCCCAACTGTGTCCAGACAGGTTCCGAAGCACCGGTGTGTTACCATGGTTTCTTGCCTTTGCCGCCGATTACTGCCCCAGCATTTCCGTCACTCAAGTTTCTGCCGTTTCCTCTCCTCTCTCTCATTACTTCCACCGCCTGTTGGACAACAGCACTAAAGTGTGCGCACACACACACACACACACACACACACACACACACACACACACACACATGCAAGCACAAACATACACACACACACCTACATGTTCACACACGCAGGCATACACACGATTGCGCATAAATGCTACACGTACATCCACACATGTACTCACACACTGACACGACACACACACATACACACGCACTCACACACATACATTACATGCACACATGAACACACACACACACACACACACACACGCACACACACACACACACACACACACACATACACACACTCACACACAGTACATGCACACATGAACACACACACAAGTGTGTACACAGCCATGTACAAATGGCTGTTGCTGCACAGTCTGTTCCCTCCATTAATTGGCTTTAGAATGGCAGACTCTGGGCATTAAAAGTCTACGGTTCAGCTCACAAAAGGCGAAAGGTGTTCGTTTTTTTTTCTCCCTTCTATCCAGCAACCCATTCACTTTGTCATGTATGCCACATCTGTGTAACGTTTACAGAACCATTCTCTCTTCTCCTTTCTTCTTCCCTGGGGCTACAATATATATCAAAAAGAGAGAATAAAAAATGAAGAGAAAGGGTTGCTCAGAGGAAATGGAGAGACAGAGAGACAGAGAAAGAGAGAGACAGAAAAAAACAGAAGGGGAGAGAGAGAGAGCGAGAGAGAGAGAGAGAGAGAGTGTCTGAAATAAAGAGTGGTCATTATCTGGGAAACCCAACTGTTCTGGTGGCGGCAGGTCACTTGGCAAAAGAAAAAAAAAAAAAAAAGGAAAAAAAAGACATCAGAGGCGCGGCCCCCGCACGTGGTGCACCAGAGCACCCAGATTAAATGTGTAATTATTTTGGCGCATGCTGCAGTGCGGGCAGTGGGGTGAGGATGGGTGGGGGAATGGGGATGGGGATGGGATGGGGATGGGGATGGGGATGGGGATGGGTGGGGGGAATGGGGATGGGGATGGGGGTGAGGATGGGGATGGGGATGGGGATGGGGATGGGGATGGGGATGGGGATGGGGATGGGCGGGGGGAATGGGGATGGGTGGGGGTCCACAATGTGCACCAGTGCTTCATCACACCCCTGGGGCCACAGAAAGAGAGAGAGACAGACAGAGAGAATGAGAGAGAGAGACTGAGAGAGAGAGAGAGAGAGAGACAGATTAAGAGATAGGGGGGAGACAGACAGAGAGAATGAGAGAGAGACAGAGAGAGAATGTGAGAGAGAGAGACAGACAGAGAGACAGACAGAGAGAATGAGAGAGAGACAGAGAGAGAATGTGAGAGAGAGAGACAGAGAGATAGATAGATAAAGAGAGAGAGAGAGAGAGAGACAGAGATTTCCATGTCTGACAACGCTGGTGGATGGTGTGGCCTGGGACTAAACAGAGTTCACCAGTCAACGCAATGAAGCTGACAGGAAGGGAGGTGGGTGTGTGCGTGTTTTGGGGGGTGGGGGGGCGTCCAGGGGGGCAGCATCTGTTACACTGGCCACTGAATTAGCAAAGGCAATTACACACACAAATATACACACACAAACACACACACACACACACACACACACACACACACAGACAGACTCACAAACACACACACACACACACACACACACACACACACACACACACACACAGACTCACAAACACAGATCCTTCTTTACACCCAATTTCATTTCACCTTACCTTGCTGGTGTTAGCCTGCCTTACTGGTGTTGAGGATGCTAATTTATTCCCAGGAGGAAAACTCACCTCTTCTCACTTCTTCACCATGGACCCAGTGGAAGAAACATGGCAACAGTTTAGATGCAAAACTCCATATGTCCATTTGCCATGAATTTACAGAAATATATTTATAAACTTTATTATCACTCCACCTCCAATTGGGTTGCTTTAGCTTGATTTGGTTTTACTATAATAATAATGAGATTTCAATTGCAGTTTGAGAGAGATCACTTGGGAGTTACTAGATCTTTAAGTCCATTTGCGATTTCAGAAAGATGCTTGCTTAATCGATAAAACAGTGTTCTGATTTCTTTGGTTTGGGTGCTCTTTGGTACAAGGTAACAACTGTCAAGAGAAAGAGAAAAAAGGTGTTTCTCAGTTCAAGGCACTGCCTAGTTACTATGTCTTTATTTAATGTTATTGCATTAGCGATGAATTTACAGAAATATATTTATAAACTTTATTATCACTTTATTATCACTCCACCTCCAGTTGGGTTGTTTTAGCTTGATTTGTTTTTTACTTGATATTAAATTTTCAATTGCAGTTTGACAGAGGTTATTTTGGAATTATTATTAAAAAAAAACTTTTGCCATATTTATGAAAATGGACTTCGGGGGTTTTGCACCTGAACTTGTCACGCACACATGTAGGTGTAGTGGTAGCTTCAGAAGGAGATGCTAGTTCTCTTACCTGAAAATCAGGTCGCTGCTCCATCCAGTGTGAGTGTGTATGAAGGGAGAGTGTGAACACTGGGAGTGTGTTTATTGTGTTCTTGGGTCATATGCGTCATGGTAAAGGGCTGGGTACGAAGGGCTGAAGCATGCAGGTAAAATTAATAAGGACTAACTTGCGGCCAAAAACAGGAGAATCCTTTATCTGTGCCTCGGTGGTTCAATATATCTCTGTCCTAGCCACCCACTCTCTCATTCTCTCGTCGTTCTTTTATTCTCTCTCTCTCTCTCCACACACACTCACACACACACACACACACACACATGTACACGCGCGCACACACACACACACACACACACACACACACACACAGAACTGCTCTCTACTCGCCTCTATGCATTCACAGCTTTTGCAATTACCTCCTTTTTAAAAAAGTAAAGCCTACATCCTTCCCACTCCCACATCTCTGTGAGTGTCTCTCTATCTCACCAGGCTCTGCCCACCCTCTCTCCCCCTCTCCCATTCTCTCTCTCTCTTTTCACTCTCTCTATTCCCCTGCTTCTCTCTCTCTCTCTCTTTCTCTCCC
>CM059279.1:2884107-2894107 GCA_030347295.1 Setipinna tenuifilis
TCTTGTGTCACAAATTAGACTGTCAATCACCATATGCCTTCAAGTCACACCATTGCAATCAAAGCTGAATTGTGCTCTGAATGTGTTGCCCCCCACCACCCCCCTAGAATATGCATATCTACTGTATGTTGTTGTTTAAGTATTGTTTTTTCTAGCCGACACCTGTTGGGTACGGTGAGGTGATGAGCCTGTCAACGAGAAACTCCAACGGCCAGAACAACACGAGAAATTCCGACAGACAGAACAACATGCCGCAAGCCAATTATCTCGGAGAGACGGTAAATTTAGAGACACTAACACATAGCAGATAACACATTTCAATTCGCATCCTGTGCTGCTCCGCGACAAGGCCTTTTTTTGAGGGAACACTTCTTCTTAGCAGTGCTGTCATTTCTGTTTTTGATTGCCACCAAAACAATTGTCAAGATGAAAAAAGTGCAATTTTTTCTCTCTCTGTACTTTCCACGTCCACGCATTGGTCTATCTCTCATACATACGTACAGTACATAACTTAGAAAACTGGACAGGCTTACAGGCCGTCGAGCCTGTTGCAGCCAGCCAAAGGAAAAGTAAAACAACACATTGAGGAGACACTGCTGAGATCACCGTGTAAGCAAGTCTCCTGAGCCCAAAGAATTCACAGTTCACTTTCACGGCTGTGGGTGGTTCATGGCCAGTCTGGTCTCAAAAGGCTTGTTTTACTGAGTGCCTCTGAGCATCCACAAGCAGTGTGGCTGAGGCAGCCTCATGCTGCTGTCGACTGAAGTGCATTTCTCTCTGTTTCTCTCTCTCTCTCTCTTGCCTCTCTGTCTACTTTGTGTTTCTCTCTCTCTCTCTCTCTCCCTCTCTCTCAGTCTCTTTGCCTCACTGTCTCTTTATCTCCTTTTTTCTTTCTCTGTCTCTTTCTCTCTTTCTTCCTGTCGTTTTAATGCCACAGTCAGGGACTGAGGGCCTGGTACCTGTGTTGTTCACCAACCACTGGGATGGCTTGTTTGCAGACAGTCAAGCGATTCAAGCGAATGTCCCCTTTGACAAGATGTCAGCACTTAGACATTGCAGAGCTACCATATATCATGCCACACAACACTCAAGTGGCTGAAATATCTCTGATGGTTTGAGATGGTGCGGGGGATGCATAATAATTAAACAACATTTGGCATAAGTTGATGTGGAGCAGTTTCCTTTTCCAATGCCACACCTATGCGGAAGAGTGGATATTAATTGTAAATCTTATTATTAGAAGTGCCAGATGGTCCTTACTTCATTTAGATATCCCTGCCTTTGCCAAATCTCATCTATGCGCATCCATATTTAATAAAGGAAAAGTACAAGATACCATGAAGTTAGGGCTATTGCTGTCATTAACAGCAAAGGCTAACCATGGATTACTGATGTCCTTGTGAAGGTCATGACCTGGGTTAGTTAGCAGTGCACAGTTTACAGGGTTAATTGACAGGTATTGAGGCCAATGTGCTCCTTCTGGTTGTATAGAATTTTAACATTCTTCACCTAAAAAAAGTAATTCCAGGTTTTTGAATAGAGTACATTTTAAAAAACAACAAACTGTTACTCTTATCTGTGTCTTGTTGTGTTTCCTCACTCCATCTACCTGTGTCTAAACATGAAACAACAACTGCAAAAAATAACCTGACGATTGCTTCTCTACAGGGGACGTTTGAAGTGAACTGTTGGCTAACTATGGAACCTTAAGCTTGAGATAGCAAAACAGCAAAAAAAAAAGCAGGAAAAAAGAGCTGAGGATAACTGAACGTCTAAAGCGCACTTTGATTGCCAAGTTTTTTTTTTTCCTTCGTTTATCTCCATTTTAGCATTTTTTTTTTTTACTTTTTTACTTCAGCTAAAAAAAAATAAATCAGAGAGCCCTCTTTATCTCCCGGCACTCTCTTCTTCTTCTTTTTTTTCCTGACATCCACAGGCACCAAACAGAATCTAATTACTGTGTCTGCTTGCCCAAAGGTAGGTGATCTTATTAACTGACTGTGTCACAAAAACCGTTTATCAGTTCACTTGTTTTAATCTCCTACGGCGAACGATATATGTCCTTTCATTAAGGGGGTCTTTCATAATCATAGACTTTTAATTGCCCATGCACCTGAATTAGTTGAGCACAGCCTCAATAGATGCCGGAAGGAGGGAAAAAGGGAAAAAAAAGCAGGGGGGTGGGGAGAGAAAAAAAATGCAAAAAAAACTTCCAAGGTTTCCCAAAGAAAAGGGAGAGATGCTGTGCGAGACACTTCTTGTGTGCGGTGTTGCTTTGAGCTCACAACACACTGACAAGCAAGTGAAGTGCTGGTTGGCACTGGCGTAACATCAGAGGAGTTTTCGGCCCTAGACGTGAGGCACATCACCACGTCGTCCAAGGACAACACCACACAAACAAAAGGACGCAAGTCTCCGTCTCCGTCTCCGTCTTTGTCTGTCGGTCTCTCTCTCTCTTCTCAGGATCGGGCACACATCAATGCCAGATTCATGCTGATTGTCCCTCCTAAATAATAATGATAATAATAAAAAATAACACTGCTATCCATCTCTAATGTGGGCGAAAGCACACACAACCACAACGATACACACACACACACACACACACACACTTGATGGGGTATCTTGCAGGGATATGTTTTTTGGAGGGGAGAGTGAGCAGGGAGAGAGAGCCTAAAACCCTACAGTTTCAGGCAGGAGAGAAAACAGCTTAACGAGCAAGCAGGAATAACAAACCCCTATCCTACCTTCCCTCGCTCAGACACACCAGCTCCAGCTCCAGCTCGACTGATCACAGAACAGTCAGCCACCATCTCCAAAAGTGGCAGAGCTGAGCTGAGAGTGTGGGTGGAGGGAATGGTGGGGTTGGTGTGTGTGTGTGTGTGTGTGTGTGTGTGTGTGTGTGTGTGTGCGTGTGTGCATGTGTGCATTTGTGCCCATGTATGTATGCATGTTCATCTGTATGTGTGTGTGTGTGTGTGTGTGTGTGTGTGTGCGTGTGTGCATGTGTGCCTTTGTGTCCATGTATGTATGTGTGTGCATCTGTGTGTGTGTGTGTGTGTGTGTGTGTGTGTCTATTTGTGCCCATGTACATATGTGTGTGTGTCTGTGTGCATTTGTGCCCATGTATGTATGCGTGTGCATCTGTGGGTGTGTGCATGTGTGTGTGTGTATGTGTGTGTGTGCATGTGTGTGGGTGTGTGTCTGTGTGTGCATGTGTGTGTGTGTGTGTGGCGGTACTCGGGATCAGTTCCGGGCTCAGCCGGCCGTCTCCGCTGCGGGATTAATGATATGCGGCGGGTGCACAGCGGCGCCAGCAGCCCTGGTGTGTCCGAGCTCAGCGGCTTAAAAGCGTCTCCGCGAGGGCTAAGCTTCGCCCAGCCGGCTCTGCCAGGGGAGGCACGGATGGATGGGGAGGCAGGGGATGGAGGGGATGGATTGGATGGATGGAGAAGGTGGCGTAGTGGTGGGGGTGGTGGTGGTGGTCGTGGGGGGTAGATGCATGCAGGGGGATGGACATGGTGGTGGCAGTGGCAGTGGTGGTGGTGGTTGGTGGTTGACGGGATTTTGTGGAGGTAGGGGCTTCTAATAAAACATGCATGCAAAAGCACTACCTGTTCTCTCCAGGCAGAACACAACCGAGTCACCTCCCCATCCACCCCCCACCTCCCGCCCGCCAACCACCACCACTTCCAACATCATCAACACCACCACCAACACCACCACCACCACCACCCCCACCACCACCACCCCCCCCTTCTGCAACACCGCTGTTTGACAACAAATGGGTCCTGGCACACGTTCACCTAGAGCCCTTCCTGTGCACACAAAGACAGCGTGACAGGTTTAGGGTTTGTCTGTCCCCATGGGTCCAATTTATGGAGCGGTTGCTTGGGACCCCGCTTAACGCCGCCCCGCCCCCTCCCCCCTCCAATCCCCCCCCCCCACCCATTCCCATCCCCCCACTTACACCTTCAAGCCCACATACACACCCCCGATCTGCTAAGATTGTGTCTCTTTTCTCAAATCAGTGGCTGTGGGGGAAATGGGACGAGGGGGGCCCTCTGGGGACCGGGGGGGTGGGCTGTTAGGGGGGGGACACGGGGGAGTAACTGAGGGAGCTGCGTCGTTCAGGGAGAGATCTTTGACCGGCCGGCCTTCTCTCTGGAGTAATTAACCAACGGCCCGCGATTAGGACACAATTGAGATCGCTGCCGTTTACTTCCAGCATTGGACATTTGGGGGGTTCTCAACGCAGGGAGACTTCATTGATGAGTGTATCACATGCCAAAACCGCTTGCATGCACACACACACACACACACACTGACACACACACACACACAATGACACAAAACCCCCCGAAATCATGAAGATGTCCGAACAGAGAGAAAAATAGAGAGGCAGGAGGTAGGGAGGGAGGGAGGGAGGGAGGGAAGGCGAGAGAGGCGCTTGCCAAAGTCCGGCAAATTTGATGCTGCAGGTGCCTTATTTCCAAGTAATAAATGATCTCATTCATTGGATGCCAAATAAGGGCTATCATGTATCATTATAAGCAACATTACAGCATAGTGAGGCCACAACACAGTGTCCACGAATGTGTGTGTGTGTGTGTGTGTGTGTGTGTGTGTGTGTGTGTGTGTGTGTGTGTGTGTGTGTGTGTGTGTGTGTGCATATGCTTGTGACAAATTCTGTTTGTATATATTTGCCCGGGGACCTGACAGAGGAGTCCCAAGATTGCATAAGAATAAAAGTAAAGCTCGGACAGTGCATAGGCTACTGAAGACATACACCTTCTAAATCGAGTTTTACAATAGAGCCAGAAAGTATAGAAAGAATAACACCAAATTCTTCAACTTATAAAGAAATAATCCTTTGTCAAGGGCATCGGCAAAGTCATGATTCATATAGCAAGAAAACAAAATCAATATCTTCTGCGTTGACCATTAAAAAGTTAATTTATTTGTTCATCTGAAAACTTTTATTTATTAATTTATTTTATTTCCCTTCATAAGCCTAATGATTAATGACGGACTGATGGTCAGCACCCTCGGCGGCGGACAGCGGTCATGGGCGTTGGCTGGGATGGGTGTGTCGTATGGCTTTGTAAAAAAGTAGCGGGCGAGCACCTCTCCTTCACCTCACCTCTGCCTTTCAAACATGTTATCTAGCCTGACCTATTGCACGATCGTGCCCTGCATTATAACAACAAAAAGGTTGAGGCTTGAAAACAGTGACGACACTGCGTTCTTTAGGAGGGATAAAAAAACACAAAAACAACTTCACTGTGGTGGCATTAGGTCTGTATTAGATAATTATTGCACTTGGACTGAACGCTGCCTTTGCAAAAAAAAAAACATCAGCTATAAACAGAGAAGGCATCCAGAAGAACGGACGGATACAGAAAAATCTTAGCCGACGACGACCCCAAGATGCAGACTGCTGCAAATGCCACCTTCGGGTCAGCACAGCCCCCTGCACAACTGAGTATGTTGAAGTTAACTATACCGAACCTATTCTAAGCACAATATTGGCTTACTGGATGCCACGCTGTTCAAATGCCCCTTACATTTGCCTCTATAGGGGTAAAACATCTACTGTAAAAATCCGTCAATTTCGCACAGACTTATCTGGACAGTTAACATACGGCGTTATCAGCAGCAATTCTGCAGAATAACTAGGACATAATGTTGCATTCTCGTTGTACTGTGGGCATCCTGTTTATTGGAGATGTGTCCCACCACCACAGTAGCGTAATACACAGCAAATTGTCTAATCGAGAGTAAAACGGCAACAAAACGAACGCGCCTACAGATATTCTTTAGCATGATAAATGGGCATTCACCAAAGTTTGCTGTTAAAATGCGCAAGCATTTATCACGTCTTTTCGGGTGGTCTGCTCCCCGAACTTGCGCAACAGTACAGCGTTCACTGGCTCGATCCAAGTATACGTGTTCTCATTACAGAACCGTGCAATGTCATGGTCCGCCAAGGCAACCCAAACAAGATTCTTCTTTTATCAGCCTCAACCACAACTGCCCTACGTGAAAACATGTATGGGAAGTCATCCACTTAATAGGGATAGTGTCCTTGCACTAGTTATTGCACCAAGACTCCGCACCACGCCCAGAGTCCGCAAATACAGGGGGTAATTTGAGAGCTCCTACCTTTAATGACAAGTCCACATGCGCTGTAAAGCATGAAGAACAAGTGCTGTTTGAAGATCATATTCGTGTCCTCTTCCTGCCGCCACGTCCGACTTGCGTCTTTGCTTGGGTGAGACTGGAGATGTATCCAGGTAGAACTGATGAAGTTTGTGACTGAGGGGGGGGCGGAATTACATGGACTCCGAGCGTGTGGCAACGACCTCGAATCTCTCCTGTCAAGTGCCCGATCCGGAGGCAGCGATACCGTCACCTTACCCGGGCTGGGAAGAGATGCTCTCCGCGACAGAACGAGAAAGTGCCACTTCAGCCCTCCCTGCCTCTAGCTCGCCTCCGCCAGCGGGGTCCCGCCTACGCCGTTTGACAGATGAAGACGCCTCGCCAATAGCAAGCGCCTACAAATTACCCAAGGAACACTCATGCACAAGCAGAAAAGCACAAGAGCATGTTGTCGCAACAGTTTTTCTAATTGATTGGAGTTTTTTGTCGTTTTGCTCAGTATGGTCCTGCTGGACGAACTCTTTGAATGACGGCTCTTACTGTGTCTGTTGTAGACACTTTATGTACTTACATTTGCATGAAATGAAAGACGCCAAGTGCGTGGCTAATTGCAATTTACTCACATCTAAGAGTGCTTGGAAGTATTGTAAGTATGACACACACACACACACCGCTTATGCAAATCAGCCCTCCTATTGTGCTTTTCGCGTCCATTCAGGTCAGCTATGTGCATTCGCATTAGTGCCGTTTCTCATCATCAGTACCGTTCGATGGAATGAGTCCCGGGAGCGTACCATTTCGCAAAGGGAAACCAGATCCATACGCGCCGCACGCTAGTGGTGCTGGCTACCGTAATATTTTGCCGCTTCATCATCATCGCTCACTACACCGCGCGGCGGATCAGCCCCTGACTTTGATTGGTCACCTGGGGAATCCATCACACACACACATACAGAGAGAGAACGAGGACCTTTCCAGATCTGTGTAAGGTGCAAGGTGTTTGTGTTTTTGTTTTGCCCTCCTAGGCTACACACACACGCAGATACACACAAACATATAAACACACAGACACATGCACACACACACACATAAACACACAGACACATGCACACACATTAACGCACACTCACACACACACACACACACACACACACACACACACACACATACACACACACACAGGCCTATAATTGCCACCTCTATTGACTTCTTAAGAGCTCAGGGGGCATGAAAAGACGTTCTAAAGCAAAACAAGCTTCACACAAACATGATATATTATGTAACCCTTCCACCTGTGAGTGATCGAAAAAAAAACAACAACTTCTTCACTTGCATCAGCTGTCTGCTGGGGTGGGATGGAGTGGGGTTGGGGGGGGGGGGGGGGGGGGTCGGTAGTTTGCACAGCATATCGCATAATTGTCTCATGACATGTCCTTCCATTCACTGGTAATCAGACATAACTGACTCGCACCATGTCGAGGCAAAATAATGGACAACCGGGCCGATTTCTCGACAGCATCATGGCTGAAAAGCATCCAGGTGCAGTCATTACCCCACCCCCCACCCCCCAGTAAAGCTCATCAGCGGATTCCCCTGTCCAAACAGGGGACTCACAACAAGCTCCCCAATTCCACTCAGGTGGGAGAATCCATCACCGTCCACCTAATCAGCAATGGCATTGGCAGTTGGAAAATGGTCACTGGTAAATGGGCTGCATTGATATACTGAGCTACTGAGCAGAGCATCCAAATTACTTTACATGGAATGCCTCACATTCACCTACTCACACACACACACACTCATACACTGATGCCAAAAAAAAAATCTGCAATTCAAGGCAACAACAAGCATATCAGGAGAAGTATGACAAGTATGGGGTTTACTTCATCTTCAGGTTGGTCAGAAAGAGGGGGAAGAGAGGTGAAGAACCCACAACTGTACTGTAAGTTATCCTCCCCACCACCACTACCACCACCAGCACCTTGCCTCCCCACTGCATCCCTGCAGTAGCGGTTTTAGGCACATTTCGTGGGGGCGCCACGAGCGCTTGGGGGAAAAAATAATATTAAAATAAAAAGCTCCGTGTGTCATATCGCAGCAATCGGCACATTGGCGCTCCCCTGGTGAACTGCTGCCGTTCTTGCTGAGAATCACATACAGATGCACAGAAGTAGCGCATCTCTCTCCCTGGGGGATGGGGGGTGCTGAAAGGTGGTCTCGCCCGGGGCGTAAAACAGTATAGAACCGCCACTGCATCCCCGCCACCACTACCTTGCCTTTCTACTTCCCCCAATCCAGTACAACCAAGTCGGAGGAGTTGGAGGGGTGCAGTTGGAGGAGTGGAGAACACACAGCTGTACAGTAGTCCTTCTTCAGCAAGTTATCGTCCCACCATCACCACCATCACCACCACCTTGGCTTTTTACTGGCGCCCATCACTACCACACCACCATCACCACCACCACCACCACCACCACCACCACCTTGGCTTTCTACTGCCGCCCATCACCACCACCACCACCACCACCACCTTGGCTTTCTACTGCCGCCCATCACCACCACCACCACCACCACCACCTTGGCTTTCTACTGCCGCCCATCACCACCACCACCACCACCACCACCTTGGCTTTCTACTGCCGCCCATCACCACCACCACCACCACCACCACCTTGGCTTTCTACTGTCGCCCATCACTACCACACCACCATCACCACCACCACCACCACCATGTCTTTTACTGGCCCCCACCACCTTGCCTTACCACTCCACCCACTCCCAACCACCACCACCACCAACTTGCCTCACCACTGCACACCCACCTCCCTCCTACTACCTTACCTTACAACTGCACCAGCCCACCACTATGTCTTTCACTCTGCCTTTCTACTGGCCCCCTACCACTACAAACACCACCACCTTACCTCTCCACTGCTCCCCTAACAACCCACCCCCATACCACCCCACCACCACCACCACCGGCATCCCCCTCCACCTTGCCCTACTACTACATCCCCACCCCCCCACCCCCCGCTGACCCCACCACTCTGGCGGGCAGCCGAGGAGGAAGGAGAGTGGGCAGGATGGGGGGGGCGGGGGGGTTGCTCCATCAGGGATCACTCTCAGGGGCCCACGGCGGGGATTTCACACATGGCTTAGTGTGCTACGCGCCAAATTTCATCCAGTTTAGAGCACCTACCTACTCGCTCACCGCCACCACACACTCCCTCACACACACACACACACACACACACACACACACACACACACACACACACACACACACCACGGCCACCTCCACCACCAGCAGCAGCCTTCCAGGCCCCAGTGCTCTTGCTGAAAAATAGCCACCTCTGCCACATCACTCAAAATAAGACCTGAAAGTACAGGATGGAGAGTATGGTAGCCATTACAAACACACACACACACACACACACACACACACACACACACACACACACGTACATGCACGCACACACACAGACACAGACACACACACACACACACACACACACACACACACACACACACACACACACACACACAAACACACTTTTTTAAACAAATACACACTTACTCACAGACACACACGCACATAGAGCCAAAGCCACAGTGACAAGCGAGTGATGTTTAAGGGTGAACCTTAATCTTAAACACTCAACATGACACAGTGGCTGTAAGTCTGGAGCCAATGGCAGTCTCCTCTCTTGCAACTTTCCTTTGTATGATGGACATTTACACACACACACACACACACACACACACACACACACACACAAACATAAACACACAATTTGTTTACTTACATACACACACAAAAATACAGACCACACTCACA
>CM059279.1:2901607-2909107 GCA_030347295.1 Setipinna tenuifilis
TTATGTGGCGGGGTTGACGCAAGCCGTGATGCCTGGAGTGTGACTGACCAGCCAGCCTGCTTCAGGAATGAATAGCGGAGAGCTGAAAAGGTAGGAAAAATGAAAAAGGAGAGAAAAAAGGCTGAAAAAAAACATCTAGTGTAGAGTAGGTGAGTAAAGACCCTAACTTCATAGCTATGGAATTATTAAGCAAAGCAAAAAAAAAAGCATAATGGGGTTGCTGTGACACAGTGCGTAGAGCACCTGGGCACGTGCCCATGGGGACCCAGGTTCAAATCCAGCTTGGGTCATTTTCCAACCCTACCCCATCTCTCTCCCACTCACTTCCTGTCCTACTCTTCACTGTCCTATGTCAATCAAGGCAAAAAGCCCAAAAAACATAAACCTTTATTTGGATAGTCCACCCACTCAGACAATAAGGATGATATGTTGAAATTCAGTTTGCATTTTGTTTATTTTCCACTGACTTGTTGCCTTAATCAAACCCAGTCCCTAACCCCACTCTTAATAACAAGATACAGAGCTTAAACAAATGGGTTATTAATAGTCCCAGTATCTGCAGACAGTCTATAGTACCATCCATATGGCCATTTAAATAAAGTGTGACCAAAAAATAAATAAATACAA
Organism: Setipinna tenuifilis; assembly: GCA_030347295.1. Lineage (NCBI taxonomy): Eukaryota > Metazoa > Chordata > Actinopteri > Clupeiformes > Engraulidae > Setipinna > Setipinna tenuifilis. The sequence goes on from CM059279.1 coordinate 2,902,235, forward strand.
GGCTATTATCTTCTTCATTCCCTATCTTTCTTCTAATCCCTTCTCTTTCTTTCTCTCCCTCCCTCCCTCCCTCCCTCCCTCTCTCTTTCGGTCTCTTATCCAGCGTCATCAATCTTGTTATGGGATAAAGTTGCTCCAGATACAAGGCAAAGATTTTTTTGTTTTGTTTTTTTGTTTTTTTTTTGCAAATGCCCATTAAAGACGGCCAGAGGGGCCCGTGTTCCTCACAGACCACTGCATGGAAAATGGAGTTGATTTCGAAATTTAATTACCCACTTTGGATTTTGATCTCTTTCTACACCCCCTGCAGCAAAGAAACCAGAGACAAGAAAAACCCTGCCACCACCACCTCCACACACACACACACACACACACACACACACGCACACATAAACACACACACACACACCGAACACAGGCGCACACACATATACGCAAGCACACACATAGGCAGGCACACGCAGGCATATAACATATGCACACACACAATCACGACATACACACACACACACACACACACACACACACACACACACACACACATACCAGCACACACACACACATACCGACACACACACACACACACACACACACACACAAACACAAGCACACACAAACACTCTCTCTCTTGAGGGACCAAAAGTGCGAGATGAGTCTCCTGATCTCCACGCATGTAAAGAGCCTCGGCCGTGTCTCTTGCAGCCAGAGGAGTCATTGTGGCACACACACACACACACACGGTACCGCTCTCTCTCTCTCTGGTGCCATAACAAAGACTGATTCATTAGCATAATTGAGTATTTGCATTCAAAGCGAAGATGGCTTACAGCTTTCGCATGCAGCTGCTGCTGCTGTTGTCTCCACCGACTGCCTTGCCGTGCATTTCAAAAAAACTTCCCGGGAAAAATCCAGATTCTTTTCTTTTTTGTTTTTTTTTTCCACTTCTATTTTTCTCTCTTTCCCCCTTCTTTCTTTATCTTTTTGCAAGGCCAACATGTTCTGCGTGTCTCTTAGACTAATCCATGGGAAGGTTTTTTGCTGATGAGTATAATGACGTGTGCGTCTGGGAAAACATCACGCACCGCTGGTTTCAGTTTATTCACAAGACTCACTATCAAACTGCATGCATAATGCACCATACATTACTAAAAAAACAAAAAAAAACAAAGACTCAAGCAACAGGCAAAAACTTCAGGCGTTACTAACAAACTACGGACAGCAGGAATGGAACCATCAAAGTGGCAAGCAGGAGTCTCGATGACTTTGGATGGCTTGGCTACACAGTGTTGTCTGTTCTCAACTCTTGTAATTACAGTTTACAGTGCTGAGGAAATCATGTTATGTCATATTCTCCCAGTGCAAACCAGCCTCCACTGAAGCGTGCGTGTGTGTGTGTGTGTGTGTGTGTGTGTGTGTGTGTGTGTGTGTGTGTGTGTGTGTGTGTGTGTGTGTGTGTGTGAAAAGGATGCTCTGTACAGTAGAACACCTTATTGTGGATGTGACACCTCCCTGACCTTGTTGTGCTTTAAATGCAGGCCCTGTGGATTCGCATGTTGGTACATCCAGTGACAAGATACAACATTTTTTTTCAGCGCGTCGTCTTAGCCCTTCATTATGGTGGCTCATGTCAGCGGGTGTCAAAACATTGTCATTAAGCCTCTAATGTCTTCACTACAGAGCACCGTCTGTGGCCATGACAACTTGCATTTCTGTATGTAACAGTAAGTAAAGTCTCCCAGCTTTGATTGGAAAAAAGGACTTGAGAAAGTATAATATAAAAACCTAGTTATATGAGACTCATTCCCACTTGTAATCATTTGCCTCGGAGAGTCTTATTTGGCACGTGCCCGGGTTGCTTTCGAATTCTGTCACAGTGCACAGTTTTTCCATGGGCTGTGGCTTGTGCTCACATGTCTCTCTCTTCTCTGCCGTTGGATAGTCGGCGAGATTTAATTGAGGAATGGTGCAACCTGTTTTGTTTGATGATTAGTTGTATTACCATCTGTGCAGTTTTCAGGGGAGCAACCTCAAAGATGTGACAGCGTGCATTTCAATATTCCCCCCTCTCCATCTCCCTCTCCCTCTTCTCTCCCTTTTGCTTTGCGTTTTTTTTTTTTTTTTTTTACCATGACACAGGGGAAAGATCAAAACCAGCACTTCTCTCGCCTTTTAGGTGACTTCAAATGAATTTGGAAAAAAAAAACAAAAAAAACAAACATTGCCAAAAGGCAAAAAAAAGGTGCCGTGTCAAAACCACACGTTATCTGGTGTTAGCAAAGGGCGGTGTTGCACGAACACCAAGATGGAGTGCATTCCAGTGGAAACTTGTGCTACACACGAGAGCTCAGAGCCTTACTCCCCTGAGACCTCTGCAGTCAGCAAAGGCAGCACAGTCAGACTTTGAGGAAAGCAGGTGACTAGGTTACCAGTGGGACTTCAACCTAGGCTGAATCCAAAATGTTCACTTGTTCACTCACAAAAGTACACTACATAGGATGTGAGTTATATGTTTTTTTTCCTATAGTGTACTATATGGTGAACAAGGGGACAATTTAGATTCTTCCCTAGAATTATCCTACTCTACTCAAGCCTTAAGACATTCAGTGGCAAAGTCAGTGTCATATTTTCCCATCCAGCTCTAATTCCAATCAGCCAACATTTTTTTTTCAGTCGCCTTGATGGATATCAACTGCCTCACCATGTGGCTAAATTTTCTAGCAAAACAATGTCAATTCAGAGGTTAATTCATACTTATCCTTAATGCTTAAGAGATTCCCACCATCCGTTGCCTTTATGGTGCTATGACAGGCCATGCATGTGGGCAGAAATTCACAGAAATGACACCAAATTGTGCCGAACACTGTGAAACTGCAGGGAGCCTCCATTAAGGAGGATTTGAGCGCCCGAGCCAAAATGGAGGTGACAGGGGCAAAGATGCAGTAAGTAGAATGTGCTGTCCGTGGGATGCTTCTCGCAGGGGTGAGAGAAGGAGAGGAGTCTCGTCTCTGTGCATTCAGCAGCTCATCAGTACTCTCCCTGCCTTCTCCGCTTCAGGCTGTCTACAGCCTCTTGCAGGCGTGGGACTCTCTGTGTATCTCACTCTCTCATCCCTCCATAAAAATTTCTCACTCTCTCCCCCTCATTGCTTATAGCTATCTCTAGTTCTCTTGCTCTCTCTCGAGTTCTCTCTCTCCACATCTCTCTCTCTCTGTCTCTCTCGAGTTCTCTCTCCTCCTGACCATCTGTTCATTGCTGCCAATCTTCCCCTGCTGCCAGCCAGACTATGCAGCTGCCCACCCCCATCGCTCCTCCAACCACCCCCTTGCTACCCACCACTCCCACTCCCACTCCCACCCACCCACCCCTGGGCTCCTCACCACCATCTCACCCCATGCCACCCCACCCCTCCCTGTGGAGCCAATCGTGTCTGTGATGCTGTCCTCCTCCTAGCTCTGCTTACCTTTCTTTGCTCTTCTTCTACTTCTTCTTACTCCGCCATTGCCATGCCAGCGGTGCGATGTGAAACGTCATCTCACGTATTTCCGCATCCTCAGAGGAGTTGACCACCGACTCTCCACCGTGCTTGGCCTGTGCCGAGGGACGCTCGCATACCGATAGGCCTTACAAAGAATTTCACCTCAAAAGTTATGCATGGTCAGGTTGAGAACACCCATTGCCCATTCATCGTCACGGTCTCCCCCCCCTACCCAGCAGAGAAAAACCTGAGTTTGCAGTCTTGGCCACCGTCTCCTGCATCTGCCTGTGTTTTCTCTCTCGGGCTTATTCATACTGTGCATTTTGGCATGGATGGATCGTTATTCACTCAACAACACAGTTAAGGCCCGAGACCCGAGCTTTTTGAAAACGGCATCTGCATTACTCAGCCCTACTGTGCTCTGCTCCTGTTCTCTCTTATCAATCTTGAATGGGATTTTTACCTCAAAGGTTCGACTCCGAGAGACGAACGCCTCGGCCTATGATCCCTCCAGTTGCCTGCCCGTCCACCGCCCACCCCCGCCTTCGCCGATATCTGATCCATCTCTTTACACTCGGGGGGTGCCTGCTGATGCTGGTCTAAGCCCGTCGAGATACCATTATGTGGACGATCCGAGTGAAGGCAGGTGTCTCTCTCTCCTCAGTCGAAGAAGGCGTGAGAGCGCATGTAAACACTCAGTTGGAAAACATGTATTTTTCATAACGGTCCCCCCACCACATCTTTGAAATTCAATCAATCGCGATGGACCCACCAAGACATCACCCCCCCCACCCCCCACCCCCCACCTCTCACTGCTGGTCATCGGCTCGTGGACTGGGGGGCCCCAAGTGGACAAGATCCTCCAGAGTGCATCACACTGAGTGCACACACACTCAAAGAGCTCTTTCATGCCCCTGCTGTGTGTGTGAGTGTGTGTGTGTGTGTGTGTGTGTAAACAGATGACAAATACAGTGCCGAACTGACTTCGGCAGGCGAGCTTTGAATTAATCCAACAGCACCTCCGGCCTCACGGGATCCCGACCTTGTTTATTTTCTCTCGGCAGATGTATTTGTTATCAGGCGAAGCTGTTTCTAAATTGCTGAGACAAAAGACTCTCTCGCTCTCTTTTTTTTCCCGATTTGCTGCTAATCATTTCGGATATTGCCTGGTAAAACGGAATTGTACCCACACAATTGTGCCGTAATATTATTTCTATTTCATTTGTAATCTTTCAGATTATCTTACCCACTTTACGCATGTTATTCTACTGAAACATTCATCTCGTTAAAAGGACTTAAAAACACACACACATTCCCTGGTAATTATCACTGGATAGGCTACCAGGAGCTTCATCAAAGGCTCTCTCAGAGTCTTCTAACTAAGGCGAATGAAAAAAAGGAAAAAAAAACCATCTTTTTTTATTATTTTTTTCTAAAACATAAAGTTTCTGGAGCAAAGGAAGTCTGTGAGCGGTGCATTATGCATAAAGGGGTGCATAATTGATGTTGGGATGTAAAAGTTTTATCAGGGAAACATGGGCGGTGAGGTACATGCAATTATAAGCTTTGGTTGCATCAAAGTGAAATAAAACAAGTTAAATAAGTGATAAGGAAGAGGAAGCATTCGTTCAGACTAATGGTGTGCATCTCACTACATTTGCAATATGATGTAAAAAAAATAACATCATTTCAAACAAGCCAATTTAAACGACGTGTGGCTGCTTCTACATCTATGTATTTGACCACATGGTGCCCACAGTAGGACTTGTCCTGCTCGTCTCATGTTTGCATCAACAAAACTCCCAAAGAGGCCTACCATAATCAGCACCCTTCAACAGGTGTGTCTGGGGGGGACTTCTGCATCAGTGCCTCTGTTTCCGATTCAGCTTGGCAGGTCGGCGACAGGCGGCCGGTGCACACATCTGTTGCGAAGCGTTCGTTCGGTCCCACGGTCTCTCGTCCTCGCGACTCCTCACCGCTGTCAAAAAAAAAGAAACAACAACAAAAAAAAAAAAACTAAAAAAATGTCGTCTTTGTTTTTTTTGTTTTTTTTGAGGGCAGGGCCTCACCTTACCTCACCTCGCCTCGCCTCGTCTCGCCAGCCGCCTCACCTTGGCAACATGCGTCGACACAACAGATGTGGGCTGCTGAACTCATAATGAGGCACTAGCACCTTTCTGTAAAAGGCGAGCGTCGCGACATGTCCTCTTTCCGGCACAACAAAACTGCAAGGGTCTCCGGAGCCCACCCATACCCCCACCCACCCTACCCACCGTACCCACCTACCTCCACCCAGGAGTCGATGGACCGGTGCCAGGCGCCACACATATGGTGGACATCCCTACCCCACCCCACCCCACACCCCACCTCACACTCTATCACCCCTCCGCACCACCCAACCCACAACCACCCAACCCACAACACCGCTCTGCCCCGCCCTGTCTGCAAGTTGCTGTTGGGCGATAGCCAAAAATATGGACAACGTGTGTTCAGCCCCTGCTTCGACTGTGTGGGGTACACGTGACGCTGAGATAAGTGTGTATTATCATCATTATTGCCTCTGCTACTTCTGCTCAGGACCACAGGACTACCTCATTTGTCTGAAGGTGGAGAAAAAACATTTAGTATCGCCCGGCCGTTTTGTGTGTGAGTGTAGTGTTTATGTGTGTTTCCACACTGGTGTTTTTGTCACAATTTGTTCCATTTTTTGTCATTTTTCTTTGTTTTTTTTTCTTCTTCAGATTACATACAGAGGAGAGCTGTGTAAATCCTCTAATTAACTCGTGGCATAGTACACGCCTGATAGGTAGGTGGATTCTGTCAAATTCGTTTAGAATAACTTGCACAAACACCTGCATGTTGGAGCCTCACTTCTTGAAAGAAAAAAAAACACACAGCCCACTTGCTGGGTTATTGCAGCCTTCATGTGTGCTTTGTTTAGTGTTGTTGTTGTTGTTGTTGTTGTTGTTGTTGCTGTAGCGGCTGCTGCTGTTGTTGTTCGTGGATGTTACCCCCACATTGCTGAGTTTTTTTTTTGTCTCCCCGCCAGATTTATGCCACTCTATTTCCATCCTGGTTCACTTTTACCCCAAAAAATGTCTGTGGGACCCTCGAATAGGTAGGTGTGTGTGTGTGTGTGTTGGGGTGGGGGGTGGAGTGGGGGGGGGGCGGTCTGGGCAGTTGCTGTTTTAAAGACTATTAAAAAAAAAGGGTGCCCGGTACAGGCTCGCTTGTTTCCCAGCCCTGGCTGCTAATTTTAAATGCCTTTCGCCTTGTTCCCTGCGTGAGTGTGTCACACAAGGACAAATGAAAGTGCTGTAGCACAGGCGCTTTGCTTGGTGAGAGCATCCATTCATTTCCCGACCCCCCCCCCCCTCCACCCACCCATCCCTACCACC
>CM059279.1:2914107-2961544 GCA_030347295.1 Setipinna tenuifilis
CTTAATTGCAATACGTTAGCTGTGTTTGATTCCACTTCAATGCTGACACAGTTGGATAGCACAGAGAAGCATTGCTCTCTGTTTCACTTTTGTTCTCTCTCTTTCCCTCCCTCCCTCCCTCTCTCTCTCTCTCTCTCTCTCTCTCTCCCTCTCTCTCTCTCTCTCTCTCTCTCTCTCTCTCACCCTGACTCCTTTCAACAGCCTAACTGGGAACAATCCTCACCTCCCTATTGCAGGGTCAGATGTTTACTAGTCAGGTTGGTGGTGGACGCTAAGTAATCAGAACTCCTGCTGTAATTGTGTTTGGAGAAGGGCCCTCAAGGACAGCAGAAGCCTACAGCCCCTGCCCTGGCACACGCATTGTGTACACAAGAGAAGCTAGCAGCACTAAAAGCACAAGTGTAAGAGTGCTTTCAGACCTGTAGTTCGATTGCTTTGGTCCACACTAGTCAGAAAGATGTAACAGTGTAGCAAACAGACGTGGGTACAGTTTGCTTTCACATATGCATAGTTCTAAATGAACCAAAATAGACAGCAAAGACCATCACCACCGGAACCAGACTAAAACATGGCACTTTCCATAATAATAATGCAGTAAACTCTACTGTTCCTGCTGTTTGGTACGGTTCCTCCTGTTGCTTTCATACCAGAGGAACTGTACCAAAATAGGGCAGATAAAGCGGTCCGAAACCACCCCTTTTTAGCGGTCTTGGGCCGGTTGATTTGGTGTGAGATTGCATTCACACCAACAAAAACACTCACAACACCATGCAACAGGAGATGTCAACTCTCACACAATCAACTTGGAGGTCACGCAAATGGTCATTTTCTTTTGCATTTACGTCAACCGGCTGTTTCTCACACCATCAGAATAATGCTGAGAAAATGGTAATAAACAATTCATAGATTATTTACATATTCGCTAACCCAGAGATGGATAGATTATTTGCACATAGGTTAACCCAGGGATGGCTAGATTATTTGCACATATGCTCATTCAGGGATGGATGGATTATTTTCACATAGGCTAACCCAGGGGTAGACACCAGTTACACCACCCTTCATCCCCTAAGCAGACCTGGGTGTAGCCTACTGTGTATTTAAAGCCTTCTCTCTATCAGGTTTATATACAGTATATTAACCTTTTTTTTATAAAACTAGTTTATTAATCCCCTTGGGGAAATTTGTCTGCACAGTCCCTGTACATTTACATACCCACATATTTGGACATACACATCAGGGGCCCATAGAATACAGCAGATTAGGGCATAGATTGTACTACTGTATAAAGTGTGACTGACCTCCCAATTTCTGGTCTCTAGTTTACGAGGGAGTCTGCACATGCTGGCCAGGCACAGTGGGAAAAAGATGGATACAGGAGAGCTACATGAGTGACTCACCAAGCCGACTCCGGCTCTCTACCCAGTGAACAGTGTCTGCTGAGAAGGACTGAGAGGGGAAAAAAAGGAGAGAAACCTTTTGAAAATTGCACTTCACCTTTACGAGATCCACGGATATCCCTGACTTTATCTCTACCTAATGCTTCTCATTAGGCGCCTAGATGCCCCCCCCTCCCCACACCAACCCACCCCACCCCACCTCACCCCACCCCCACACACAGACACACGGGCTTACAGACGCGCACACACATGAACACTGAACACACACACACAGGCGCGCACACACAAAGACATACACACGGGCAAACACACAGACACACACACACACACACACACACACACACACACACACACACACACACACACACACACACATACACACACACACACACACACACACACACACCTCTCTCTCTCAGCCCACATGTCTTGGTGGTGCCTCAGTCCACTTCTCCATAGCAGTAGTTCCTCCATCCTTGAAATTGGGGTCTGGAATGAATCTTATCGCCTCTCATTAGCTTGCTTCTCCATTCTCTCCAGCTGCCGTTTTTTATTGCTGGATGTTAACCTTCTCACACAGCGGCCGCTCTGCCACCGAGTGCCGTCTCGCTTCTCCCTGGGAATTATGTGTGTGTGCTGTAGTAGCCTATTTCGGCGCGTGCGATCCCTGACATCTAATTTGATCCTAAACAGTGCGGGGTTATTCCGCGGCATGTTCTCTTCCAATTGAACCCCGACAAAAATGTCATACCTGAATTCAATTGTGATTCAGCGCTCTCTCTCTCTTTCTCTCTCTCTTTCTCTTTCACTCTATTTCTTTCTCTTCCTCTCTTTCTCCCTCTCTCTCTCTTTCTTTATCTTTCTCTCTGTCTGTTCTTCAATTCTAGCTTCTTTTTTTTTTGTTCGTGCACCATAAAAAATGACTTCAAAAAGTTAGGCCGAGCTTCCTGTGGTGGTGGAATTCTGCATAATTAATATTTGTTGGAGATTAATAGATTGATAATTAATTGAGAGGCTTATAAAATTTTTAGAATAGATAATAAAGTATACTTGTGTGATGACTACACGGCCTGTCTCATCCCCCTTCATAAAGCATGGCAACAAATTAGGAACATGAAATGAAATGGGCCTTGCTAAATCACTGGAAGAAAGCTTTCATTGTGCTCATTATAAAAATGTGTTATACCCCAGTTTCCCTTTAAAAAAAAAAAAGTATTCTGCCATATTCAAAACTCCAACTTAAAAAAAAGTAAACTTTTCCAAAAAATGTTAATAAAACATTTAAAAATAATAAAATAAAGCCAAAAGCATTACCTGGGACATCAGTAGGGAGGAAAAGAATCCATTCACGTGTACTGATCAATATGTTTATCTCTAAAAGCAGGGCACATGTAAAGCTGCTCCCCACCCCTACCTCCCTCCCTCCCACCCGCCTCCAGTACCACACTTCCCAGTAGATCCATACCCAGGGAGAGCTCGGAGGCAATCGATATTCCCACATCCAAAGATCCAAAGGCCTGTGGTGTGCATGTAGGAACCAAGAGGGAAAGAAAAATCATCTCCATCATGAATATTCCTTTCACACAGGAGGAACATGCTTCACTGCCCTCACCTTGCCTGATTTGTGTGTGTGTGTGTGTGTGTGTGTGTGTGTGTGTGTGTGTTTTATATCCCCTGTGCTATTCAAAAAAAGAAAGGCCTTTGATTATGTGGATGTGATGGGATTTGCAGCAAAGCACTGTTGTAGTGATCTGACTGAAGATGAGCTCTACACGAGCCCAAGCTAGGCACCCGAGCAGGGGCAAGCCTCGCTGAAAAATTGGGTCTTTGGTGAATAATGCATATACCCTTGAACTGTTTTGAACAACATAATTGATCCATCTGATTTCGCCAAGGATGAAGGCTATAGCTAGATGTAAAGTCTTTTATCAATAATTCAGGATGAATAAGTCCCATGCCTCAGATTGGATCTAAGACCGCTCTTTGTTTTCTTTTGTTGATTGTTTGTTTGTTGTGGTTTGGACATTGTTTGACCTGACACAAGTGGTTTTTAAATGCTATATAAGTACACATTTTCGGAAAGACTCTTCGTAGGACTGCTGCTCGTCAAGAGAACATCATATCTTTCCATACCAGTATTGGTCCCCTATAGACTGGCATACTGTGGGTGTGTTACTACCTGTTCAATAGTGAACCCTTGTCGCGATGCCTGGCCTGACAGGGAATTAGGATTTAGCAAAAAAAGCGTTTCAAAAATCCACAAAGAACAACACAAAACACACACACACACATGCACGCATGTACACAGACACAGATACACACACATGCACACACACAGAAACAAAGAAATTAACAACAACAAAGAACAAATCAGAACCGCTGTAACTAACCTTGAAACCTTCCAATTAAAGTTAGCGCACATTGAGTGGGATTATATATAGAATATTTTTGTAAAGTGTCATAATTAGATTTATTGCACCATAAAGATGCACTCTGAACAAACATGAAAAAAAAAAATCTCATTCAAATCCAGCGCACCATAAAAAGGATGTTTAGACACTGATTGCATACCAACTATGGATAAAATAGAAACAGCACTGGACCGATTCAGACTTTTGCTGCAATCCATTGCAAGCAAACGAACAAGCAGACATATATAAACTCACACCCCTTTCATCAACAGTCTTGTTTTTTTTTTTTTTTGCAGCGAGCATTCCAAACTCATTAAGATAAAAAAAGTGTTGCTTAAGAAAAACAACCTGTCTTGTTTCATGTTGCAGTTTATGAGGTCCTCAGAGTACCAAGATTTGAACATGTTCTGATCTGTCTCCCCGGCCACCCACTGAAACAAATTTTTTTCATCCTCCATGCTATTCAGCACAATCACACAATCCCAACCCTCTACGCTTTCGTCTACGCTACCCCAACCTTCCTTATCCCAATAGCACTGCAATATTAATGCAGAAAATTTGTTTTGGGGAGCACATTGACAGTATTAACTTCCCTTTTGATTACATATTGATGAGTATCCTTTCAGCAGCCTCCCTTCTCCCGCTAAGTGATGACAAGCCCTTTTCCGTATGCTGGTGTTTAGTGTGATTGATGGTCTGTAGTGTTCAGGTAAACAAACAGGCGCTGTTCCGCCACAAAGCAGAGCGCTGAGTGTGCTAAACCCAGACAGCTAGAGCCGTCTGTTACCCGAGTCTGCCACGCAGAGACACACACACACACACACAGACACACAGACACACACACACGCACACAAACACACACACGCAAGCAGGCACGAACACACAGACACAACACCACACACGGAGACACACTCTCACAAACACACGCAAGCAAGCACGCACGCACACACAGACACAACACCACACACAGAGGCACACACTCTCACACATATAAACACCACACAGACATAAAGTCCTGAGATCTCACCGATCGGTGAGTCAAGGTATCAGCAAACCTGGTGGTGGTGCCAGGAGAGGGAAACATTCAGGACTGTTTGGAGGGCAGGGTGAACAGGAGGTTGTTCATTAATAATAACAAAGCTTTAAAGAATGATAAGACTAATTTAGATATTTCATTTATATTACAACGACTTTGAAATCAGAAGTTGTTTAGAATATGACCCAAGCTACAGACCCTAAATGCTTGTGCTTGATGATGTCCATAGTCAGGCACAGTTGAATGTGGTTGGTTGCTTTGTGTTCCCACTTGTTTTGCTATTATTCATGATCTAAAAATATCATGCATGTTTGATTGCCTCCAGGATGGTGCCTTTCCAAAATAATCAGACAGAAAAAGCTAAATGCAGACACAATGAAAGCTCCAGACAATGAAAGCTCGCTGATCTTTTGTGTGTGTTTGTTGTGCAGAAGTGCAAATCACTCCTGTGTTTTATTTTAAAAACAAAGTGGTTCAAATATTACATAACAACAAACTCTGCTCACAGATAAAAACAAAATGATCAGACGAGATGCTTCCTGGAAAACTACAAAGCAGTTGTTTTTCTCCTTTTTTAATCTGACAATCAGTAGCTAGTGTAAAAAAAAGCCTATTGATGATGAATTTCAACTTCCTGGTTGAGGTCTGAAGCCATGACAACCCACACACCAGCAACCAGCTAGATCCAGTACTGCACCGGGTACTAATGTGACCCTACCCAGTTGCATGTCCACATAATAGAACAGAACCAGAACCAGATTGGGTTCACAGTGTGGGCATGTTTATGTCTGTGTGTGTTTGTGTGTATATGAGGGGGGGGGGCACATTGGCACAGTGTCTTCAGCAGGTGTACTCTCCGTGGAGGCGGGGCCAACAGGTGCGGCTGCCGTCTCCCCCCTTGGCGTCGGCCCGACTCCCCGTCGGAATGACATGGTCCAGGGGAAGTGGCGAGGGAGGGGGGGTGGCGTGACGGGTGCTCCTGTGGCATTCTCAGCAGCAGCCCAGTGTCTCTCCCCTGAAAGTGCCAGGAGGCGTCACGCTCAGCCGAGCAGGAAATTCTGGCACAAATAGGACCGGCGACTTCCTGCCAGTTCGCTCCCGCTCAATCTCTCCGCATGCCGCATTATGCAGTGTCATATTTGTTATGTGACGGGAGATTTTTCAAGGACAGGAAATGCTTTCTGCAAGTTTTTTTAAATGCTATTCAATGAAATGCTATAGGAACATTATGAGACGTTTCAGAAAGACTTCACAAATACAGTGTTGTGTTTATAAATGATTGCTGCACCCTTCCCTAATTAAATACAAACTTATTTGAGGATAATTCAGGGAAGGCCAGCACTACGTGGCGCATTATGGATTGTGAGGGCGACACTTTCAGTGCTTTTTCAGTGCAAAAGGCATAATGGACACGTGATAAATGTGTGTCACACGCAGTCACAAATCACTTCATGCCTAATTAGACGATTCATCTTGGAAAAACAAACAACCCACCGAATCAATTCAACAACGGCACTCCTGAGACATAGTTCAACTAGCTGTGAATAACGCCGGGCTTAGCTGACAGGCAGATAATCCACGGCTTGCTGACTTTGGCTTCCAAAGATGAGTATTGGCCCTGTTTGTCGCCTGGGCCCTTGGATTTTCTTCAGAGGGCTCTTCCTGAGTTGTTCCCTTCCCCGCTGCATGGTAGGTAGGTGACAGACAGCCTCCTTGGCCAAGTGCACTCATCAGAGCTAAGAGACAATGAGAGCTCCGGCTTGGGAGATGCGACTTGCTGCATGCTTAAATGGCGCTGCTCGCTCCACACCTACACTTAACAGGACTTTTTTTGCAGGGGGGGGAAACAGAATATAAAAAAAAAAATGAAATCTCTTTTTGATGGCCGCACACATTCGCATTTTTTACACCCCAACGGTGCGATGACAGGGACGTAGTTTTTTTTTACACGAGATTGTGCACAGTATGGAAGCTCGCTCAAATGTCAATGGAAATCTGATTGCCGGTGCGCACACACTACACTCTCAACTCGGCGAAATGTCTCTTCATCTTCGCCCGACGTCAGCTCCTGCTCCCCGATGTTTTGTGGCACAGGTGCATGTGCATGAGCAGATGTGTTAGTTTGTTGACAATTTTAGACACACTAGCACACATACTTCTCCACCCACCCCACCCCACCCCCCCACCCATGCTCTCTCCGACAAGCGGTTGGTGGACTCTTCAGTGCCACTTTCTCCAGGCCTCAAGTGGAAGTGGCGGCAGGGCTGGGGGGTGGGTGGTGGTGATGGGGGGGAGCGGTTTAATAGGGTGGGGTAGGTGAGGGGGTGGGTAGTGTTTACTCTGGAAGTCCCACTACTCTTATCTCCATGGATTCAGGCCGCAGGTATTTCTTTAACTTCATTTCCCAGATTTCTGTGGAAGCCAGGAAACCCACGGGAGGGCCACATGAGAATCAGATAGTGTGCACATTATCTTTTAATTCATTTCCCTGTGCATGCAGACCTTACTTAGTCATCAGCAATTACTGTCAGCATGAGATGCAGAAAGGAATGAGAGAGAGAGAGAAAAAAAACACCTGTGTCTGATTAAGCTTAATTAAACAAATTGTGTATCTAATGCACACATGCATTCATTACCAAGGCACTCCAAAGACCATGGGGTTCACTTTTCAAGTGCAGCATGGATCTGAAAACTGTGAGTGTGCAAAGCTAAGGATCTTGCACGGGAAGAAACATGTTGTAGCTGCACATGGTAATTGCGCAACATAACCTGCATAGCAGGGGAGAATCGTTTCGCTGAAATTAGCTGTCAAAGAAATATCTGACAGTGTTGACGAGACAGGAGGCAGCAGAGTTGTTGTACATCGTAAAGACTCAGGATCAAAATAGGAAAGAAAAAATACAGTCTAAGATAAGACATCAATATTTTAACTGTAAAACTGACCCAGACAGAAAGATGGGGAAAATATCTACTCGTACTAAAGTTTTAATCATTTCACTTGGGGTAAGAGTGAATAAAAATGTTCCTACATCACAAAACATTATTCATCATGCTCGGCTATCACGTCACTCAGCTAGTCTGTAGCATCTTTGGTTCAAGTTCACGGTGCAGCAGCACAAAACGAATGTTGTTGGCACGCAGGGAAGGACAGGGGGGAACAATACTTCCCCTTCCGCAGTAGAGCAACTCAACGCCAAGTCAATGCTTCTGCATTTAGCAGAGTGTAATTTTACCAGATATGGAGGGGAGTGAGTGAGTGTCTCCTTTCATGGTACAAGGGCTTGTCGTTCAACCGGCAGCCAAGTAAAGCCAACGGAGCGAGGCAGGGGGTTCTCTTATCCAACAAGCCCAATTTCTATCCCGGGGAGCCAGGGGCAGGCTCGAGACAGTGAAAATGGGCACAGCTGGGGTTGAAAAACCTGTGCGCTGTTAACTACGGCTTGTGCCTCTCTCCGTACTGTTAAAAAGCAGGCTAATCCAGCATGGCACCTGGGCACCCCGAGTAAAGATTATTTTCTATTCCCCTCCGTCCAGAGTCATGCTGCAATGCTAATGTGGATTTTCACATGTTTTGATTCACGGTTTGGTAAGTGACATGACATCCTCTCTAGGCTATTAAACCTGAGCATACAGCAGGTTACCATTTTCATATTAATGCACGAATAAACCAACAAATGAATGAATTGAATGAACGAACGAACGAACGAATGAATGAATGAATCGATGACATACAGTAAGTAAACCTATTTGATCTTATTTAATAAGTAACATTCTCTCCAGCGTTGTAGGCTAGTGATTAAAAGAACAGTGAGTAAATGATATCCATAGAAGGAAACAAAGGTGGGAAAGCAATGCATATCATTAAGATCAGTGATTATAAAAAGTGAGTAATTTATTAAAAGGGGAGAATAAAAAAGAGGTATGAACAGTGTTTATGCCTGTTTACCCTCTACTACAACACTGACTGTATTAGTATTTAGTGAGCCAGGACTCAGGTCTCGAGAGAATCTCAGTATTTCATGAGCTTTTCTTTTTCTCTTTGATCATCAGAGTCATGGTGGACTCACAAAAATTGCAAACTCAACGATGCACAACAACACAAAAACGATCTCGCCTTGTTCTCCCAGCTCATGACCTGTTTTGTTATCAGGGTTTCAGAGCAGGCCCCTGAAAAGCTGGCACACAGGTGTGCTGTAGAAGATTATGGTGGGAAAGAGCACAATGCCGCTAGTGTGGTCTAGGAATGACCTAGATGCCCATTGTGTGTGTGTGTGTGTGTGTGGGAGAGAGAAGGGGGCTGTTGTGTGTGCACGTGTGTGTGTGAAGGGGGCCTGTATAAGTGTGTTGTGTTGTGTTGTGTTTGCATGTGTATGTTTTTATGTGTGGCTTTTTGTGATATTCAGAGAAGAAAATAGGTGGAGGAGGCAAATGACTGAAGCAGCTTTGAATTGTGAGTGTTTGCTGGTACACGCCAAACATACACACACGCGCACACACACACACACACACACACACACACACACACACACACACAGACACTCACTCACTAAGGCATGCTGTTGATGATCAGGTGCATCCCTTCTTTCCTGAAAGGCGCACCCATCTGTCAGTACTTCCAACCGTACAATGCTGCAAGGTTTGTCTGTGTGTGGGCACCATGCCAGCGGCACATTCAGCGCTCAGGCAGACGGCCCCGAATCCAATCAATGATCTAAGGGGAGGGGGCGTGGGGGGGTGAGAGATGAGGTGGGATGGAGCAATTCTGAGGAGGAGTTCACCGTTACGGCAAACAAGCTGCATTGGGAAATAATGGGAGTCAACAGGGGTCAGCCACCCCCTGACAAACTGTAAACACCCTTTTGACTCTGTACTCTGATGAACTCAAAGAGAACAGGAAGGCTGTGTGTGTGTGCGTGTGTCTGTCAGTGTGAGTGTGAGTGTGAGTGTGCGTGTTTGCATGGATGTATGCGTGTATGTATGGGAGTGTGTGTGTGTATGAGGTGGTGGTAAGTGGGTGGGATGGAGTGGATGGGTGGGTGCATGCTAGTAAATGGTGAGTGTACTCCCACACATGTTCCCCATCCCCAGCATCCAGCTCAGAGTTTAATTCCAGATTTCATTCATCAGCCTGCTGGGTCTCCAAAGCCTTTTTAATGCGTTTTTAAAACACCGGTCCAAAGCAGGCAGGGGCGGCACGTGTGCTTGCTCCTATGTGAGCAGCGCTACCTAAGCTATGAGTGCCTGGCACGGCCACTCAAAATAGCTTGTCAGCAACAATATTGCAGCCAGAACAGAGGTAACCGCCACCCAGCCAGGCCACAGCATGGGACTGCTGAAGAGAGCAGTGTTCAGAAGGAACAACTCCGATTAAGGGGGGGAAAGGCTTGCTTGTGAGTATAGGCTAACTGAAGCAACTGCATGCAGCATAACCTACACCCCCCCCCCCTCAACACCCTTGCACACACTGCCCACCATTGTTGCCATTTTGAGCTGGGCCACCAGAGATTACAGGGTATACACCGATGGTTTGTTTTTTGTAAAGACTAGGCCTATTTTGGAAAGATAACATAAGACGTTAAACATACCATTACCATAGAGAGACTGTGTTATCAAACTGAATAGACTATCTTGAGCAGCTAGGCTACACTGGATCATAGCTATCTGAATAATTTGATTTCCAAAGAAGAGCAGTAGAGAGAATTTATGAGCAAACTAGGGCTGTTCGACCTGATTATGCAGCTGACAAAGTGTTGGACTCTATACAAAACCCCACACGAACACACACACGAGAGCCTGTGATGAAAATAAAGCAAGGAAAAAAAAGAAAGAAATGGATGGATGGAGGAAAAAACATGTATGGTGGATTTTTGCCCTAGGCGAAGATCAAGCCCACCAACGTTTGCATTGACAGGCTTGCACTGAAATCATAATGTTTAATACCCTCCAAAGCACTAGATAGGATGCCAGCATGCATCCTGACAGCTGAGAGGCGCAGTGGTGCAGCCCCAAAAGGCCTCCCTCTGGTGCACATGATAACTGAGTGCATGAGCATCCACAGCGTTTTTTGGGTGCAGGCTGGCAGCCAGCCAGCCATATACCATACCACCCTCCAAGTATGCATCGATGTGAAGCACACCTGAAAAATCAGGTCGATTGCTATTTGAACACAATCATTTTTTGGCCGTTCCTTCAGGACAAATGGATTGTTGATATTTCACTTTTTTGCCTGGCTAATCACACTGCTCACAAAGGGTCCTCTGTTATTAAATGTTTGCTTGTGCAAAATCAGATGCTGACTTGATAGCCTGCCCCACAAATAAAGCTGCATCTAGCGCTTAGCAGTGTAGTGTGCTGGCACTAAGTTCAGTGAAATGTGTTATTAACATTATATGTTATTAAGTGAAATATGTTGATCTGAGTGAAACTGTATTGAACTGTACTTATTTGAAGTGACAGCTTTACATTAATAGAATGCTGAAGCAGTGCTGAAATTGTGCAGTTTGAGCCCTGTTAAATAAAAATAAAGGAGTGTCTATTTGCACTCTATTTGCAATAGTGAAATGAGTACTATTCTTCTACTTACACCCAGCTCCAGAAAAAGGCACACCAGTAAACATTGTGTGCTTGGTTGCGTCATTTCCTGTAAGAGTTGGATAAGTAAACGCCAATTTGAAAGTGGCGGCAGTGCCAAAAAAGAAGAAGAAACTGGTGGCAGTTTCAAAAAACAGCGAAGCACTTGGGTATGACAGAAGGTGAGTCAGTATTACATTAATCACAAAAAAACATATTTCTAGTGCTTTTCCGACTGTATCTATAAGTGAGATTAAGTTGATCACATCACAGAAGGACTTTTTTTGCAGCTAGTGTATCAATATTATTAGCGGATAGTAACCCTAGTCTGTATGTCAGTTGGTCTCAATTAAGGTAAAAGTGGTTAAATTGTAAGAAGTTCACCATAGTAAACATAAACCAAATCGCCTTCATCAAGACATTTCCCAGAATCGTCTGGAAAAAGGAAGGGAAGGTTAGTGTTAGCCACCGCTAGCAAATTAGCTAAGGTAGCCTAGTTCAGTATCTCAGAAAATTAGAATATTACTTAAGACCAATACAAAAAAAGATTTCTAGAAATGTTGGCCACCTGAAAAGTATGAAGCATGTACAGCACTCAATACTTAGTTGGGGCTCCTTTTGCCTAAATTACTGCAGCAATGCAGCATGGCATGGAGTCAATCAGTCTTTGGCACTGCTCAGGTGTTGTGAGAGCACAGGTTGCTCTGACAGTGGCTTTCTGCATTGTTTGGTCTGGCGTATCGCAGCTTCCTCTTCACAATACCCCATAGATTTTCTGTAGGGTTAGGGTCAGGCACACACACACACACACACACACACACACCTATGGGGTTAGGGTCAGGCAAGTTGGCTGGCCAATGAATAACAAGGATTCCTTGGTCCTTAAACCAGGTACTGGTAACTTTGGCACTGTGTGCAAGTGCCAAGTCCTGTTGCTAAATGAAGTCTGCATCTCCATAAAGTTGGTCAGCAGCTAGAAGCATGAAGTGCTCTAAAACTTCCTGGTAGACGGCCGCATTGACCTTTGACTTCAGAAAACATAGGGGAGCAACACCAGCAGATAACATGGCACCCCAAACCATCACTGACTGTGTAAACTTTACACTCGACCTAAAGCAACGTGGATTCTGTGCCTCTCCTCTCTTCCTCCAGACAATGGACTCTTGATTTCCAAAGGATATGCAAATTTTACTTTCATCAGAGAACATGACTTTGGAACACTCAGCAGCCGTCCAGTCCTTTTTGTCATTAGCCCAGGCGAGACGCTTCTGGCGCTGTCCCTTGTTAAAGAGAGGCTTGACACAAGGAATGCGACAGCTGAAACCTATGTCTTGCATACGTCTGTGCGTGGTGGTTCTTCAAGCACTGATTCCAGCTGCAGTCCACTCTTTGTGAATCTCCCCTACATTTTTGAATGGGTTTTGTTTCACAATCATCTCCAGGGTGCGGTTATCTTTATTGTTTGTACACTTTTTTCTACCACATCTTTTCCTTTCCTTCTTCTCTATTAATGTGCTTGGACAGAGAGCTCTGTGAACAGCCAACCTCTTTAGCAATGGGCTTTTGTGTCTTGCCCTCCTTGTGCAAGGTGTTAATGGTCATCTTTTGGACAACTGTCAGGTCAGCAGTCTTTCCCATGATTGTGTAGTCCACAGAACTAGACTGAGAGACCATTTAAAGGCCTTTGCAGGTGTTTTGAGTTAATTAGCTGATTAGAGTGTGGCACCAGGTGTCTTCAATATTAAACCTTTCTACAATATTCTAATTTTCTGAGATATTCAATTTGAGGTTTTATTAGTTTTCAGTTGTCAGTTATAATCATCAATCTTAAAAGAAATAAACACTTGAAATATGTCAGTCTGTGTGAAATGAATGTATACATTATACAAGTTTCACTTTTTGAATAGAATTACTGAAAAATCAGCTTTTTCATGATATTCTAATTATATGACCAGCACCTGTATAAGCATTTCCCTGTATAAGCATTTCCCATTTACAACAGGATAAAGTCTATTACAATGATTTCACCTACAGCTACTGGTAGCAATCCTTGAGGTCAAACCAGATTGAGCAGTCCAACTCAAGCAGCATTTTTTTAGATGCATTTAAAAGGTGAAAGATCGCAACTTGAAAACTATATACAGTATGCAACATAAGTGAGTACACCCCTAACATTTTTGTACTTTTTAAATTATATCTTTCCATGGGAGGAGTCTAAAGATATAATACTTTCCTACAACGTAAAGTAGGCAGTGTACAGCTTATATAACAGTGCAAATTTGCTGTTCCCTCAAAATAACTCAACACACAACCATTAATGTCTAAACCACTGGCAACAAAAGTGAGTACACCCCTAAGTGAAAATGTCCAAATTGTGCCCAAAGTGTCAATATTTTGTGTGGCCACCATTATTTTTCAGCACTGCCATAACTCTCTTGGGCATGGAGTTCACTAGAGCATCACAAGTTGTCACTGGAATCCTCTTCCACTCCTACATTACAACATCACGGAGCTGACCTTGAGCTTGAGACCTTGAGCTCCTCCACCTTCCATTTGAGGATGCCCCACAGATGCTGAATTGGGTTCAGGTCTCGGGACATGCTAGGCCAGTCCATCACCTTCACCCTCACCCAAGGCGTGGTCATCTTAGATGTGTGCTTGGGGTCATTACCATGTTGAAATACCGCCCTGCGGCCCAGTTTCAAAGGGGGGGCATCATGCTCTGCTTTAGTATGTCACAGTACATATTGGCATTCATGGTTCCCTTAATGAAGTGTAGGTCCCCAGTGCCGGCAGCACTCATACAGCCCCAAACCATGACACTTCCTCCACCATGCTTGACTGTTAGCAGGACACAGTTGTCTTTGTAATCCTCACCTGGTTGCCGCCACACACACCTGACACCACCTGAACCATATACATTTATTTTGGTCTTATCAGACCACAGGACATGGTTCCAGTAATCCATGCCCTTAGTCTGTTTGTCTTCAGCAAATTTTTTGCAGGCTGTCTTGTGCATCATCTTCAGAAGAGGCTTCTTTCAGGGACGACAGCCATGCAGACCAGTTTACAGATTACAAAGACAACTGTGTCCTGTTAACAGTCAAGAATGGTGGAGGAAGTGTCATGGTTTGGGGCTGTATAAGTGCCGCCAGCACTGGGGACCTACACTTCATTAAGGGAACCATGAATGCCAATATGTACTGTGACATACTTAAGCAGAGTTTGATGCCCCCCCTTTGAAACTGGGCCACAGGGCGGTATTTCAACATGGTAACGACCCCAAGCACACCTCCAAGATGACCACGCCTTGGGTGAGGATGAAGGTGATGGACTGGCCTAGCATGTCCCCAGACCTGAACCCAATTCAGCATCTGTGGTGCATCCTCAAATGGAAGGTGGAGGAGCTCAAGGTCTCAAGCTCAAGGTCAGCTCTGTGATGTCATCATGTAGGAGTGGAAGAGGATTCCAGTGACAACTTGTGACGCTCTAGTGAACTCCATGCCCAAGAGAGTTAAGGCAGTGCTGGAAAATAATGGTGGCCACACAAAATATTGACACTTTAGGCACAATTTGGACATTTTCACTTATGGGTGTACTCACTTTTGTTGCCAGTGGTTTAGACATTAATGGTTGTGTGTTGAGTTATTTTGAGGGAACAGCAAATTTGCACTGTTATATAAGCTGTACACTGCCTACTCTACGTTGTAGGAAAGTATTATATCTTTAGACTTCTCCCATGGAAAGATATAATTTAAAAAGTACAAAAATGTTAGGGGTGTACTCACTTATGTTGCATACTGTATGTTATAAGGCTTTAAAGACCAAATGAATTTTGAAGATAAACCAATGTCAGGGGACTAGAATATATTATTGCTTGTTCCATCTTTTCTGTGATTTATTTAAAATTCTTACAGTTTTTTCTGATGGCTTAAGCACATTTTGGTAACTATTGGCTATGTTTGCAAACCTCTACACACAAATAGAAAACATTTAAACAAATTAGCAAAACATTGTAGATAACTTGCCAACGCCAATACGTATTGCTTAACTCTGCAAACCTTTGTAAAAATTGTGTTTTGTACCAAACAGTTAACACCAACCATCATATTAGTTAGCGCACAATGCAGCAACTACACACCGATGGGATCAATGAAAAACACATCACTCAACACACAGGGATTCAGAGTTGAAGTCTGGATGTTCATTTACACATTTTCCAAGTAAAAACATACAGTAATTTCAGTGAGAGAAAAAAACAGTCTACATCTCGCCATCTGTCTGAATCCAGCCACAAAATCTCATCAACATCGGATGCAATGTCTTTTAGTCAAAGGCACTAACAAAAAATATCTCCTGGAGTGCAGGATTAAGGTCTGACATGATGCCTGGTTATTATCTGTGATGGAGTACCATAACTAGGGTTGTGTGTGTGCTCTGACTGCCATACCAATGAGCCTGGCTTTTTGCTGTTGCGGTCAAAGTGCATGTTTGATACCCTAGGATACCCTGGGTTCAAGTCTGAGTGGGGTGACTTTTCTCCCCTTGGACACACTCTCCTCCATGGCTTGTAGAAGGGCCATGCATTGATGGGGATGATGGGCATAGACATTCCAGCGCAAGAGAGAGAAGGTAAATGATGGACAACACCATTTTGACTTATAGCTGCACACATAGTTATGTTAGCACCATGTGGTCCTCTGGTGATTATGTCCAATAATGTTCCAGTCAAGTCTTCTTGTTATAGTGAGGTTGAAACTTGCCTCATCCACAAAAATCAAGTCATGACATCTAGCTCCATCACTCTCTGGAAAAGACAAAACATGCAGCACAGCTGGCCCATGCACATCACTATAGTATGCACTTCCAGATTCAGTACCAATGATACTATAGCCTCATACCTAATGATGCTTGCTATAGTGAAGTGGCTCAAGTTAGGCTAAACCCATCGCCAAGCTTCCTTCAGGGTGATTCCATGGTCCGCTATGTAATGTAGCTCTGATGTCATCAGAAGTTGACATCAGTCCTATTTCTTACTTTTCTTACCTTTCCCTTTCCTCTTTCCATCCTTGTCCTCCTTTTGCTTCTTCACCTCCTTGTCTTCCTCCTCCTCCTCCTCATTGTCCTCTCCTTCTTGCTTTTTCACCTCCATGTCCTTGTCCTCATCCTCATCCTCCTGTTTCTTCACCTCCACATCCTCTTCCTCTTCTCAGTCTTCCTTCTCCCTCCATTGTACTCCACCCAGAAAGCTTACCTGTGCCTTATTTATAATGCTCAAGCTGATTGCAAAGTGAACTAATTATCTGCAATGATTTTCTCATGTGGCACTGCTGTCAAACAGTGTGTTGATCATTTGGAAGTGGAGTGTAAAGCAGTGAGTTGTGTTTACATTTCTGCAAAAAGAGTGCTGTGCAGTGGATTGTGTTTACACTTCTGCAAAGTGTTTGTTACAAAATTACTGTATGAGTGCAAGGCAGAGTGTGTGCTGTTAGTTTTACAACCTCAGTGAGGGGTTTTGCTATTAGTATTAATAGTTTTAGAAATTGTGCTACAAGAATCACTGTTAGTGTTTCAGCATTCAGAATATATAGAATTCATAATATCCTCCACGTGCCATTATGACTGAATGAATGGTATTTTGATTAGACATTGGTGTTACCACTTTATGTTTTCCCTACATGTGTGTAAGGAATGTGACCTGCCCACATTGTTTTTTTATAGCACTAAATGGTCCTGCCTAAGTAGAGTTTATTTTCTCTGCTGACAGATTTTATACTCCTATATGTTCAGGTTTGCTGCTTACCCATACAAGCTTATAAATAAAACCCTAACTGTATATGTCACTATAAATGCCTTCTATATTTATGGTGGTGTAGGTAGCCCAAAACATCATCTCTATCACAACTATGAAACTGATTGCCATCTATTGTGACATGCCAACAACATTCATTATTTATTCAAGTGTTACATATTTTGACAGAGGCTATCAGAGAGCTCAGTATCCAACCAAGCATCTGAGATATATATCTATTTATTCAGACACACACCATAATGACAGGATAGTCACCAAATGGATGACTGAGTCTATGCTTTGCTCTCGGCAGCTGATTGAAAATTGCTGCAATCATTTCATAAATAAGTCAGATGCATCACATGGGCTGCCTTTGCTGCTGCAAAGATCTTTTAGAGAGAAAATCAGAGATATTTTTTAGGATTTAAAAAACATTTCCAAACCAAAAGGGCAAACACAGTAAATAAATAATTTGATCGACTCTAAATTTGAAGTTGCCATTGATTAAAAAAGTGGCTATTTTAAGTGCATAAAACTTGAAACTGTTACTATGGACTATCCATATTTGTTAACAGTAAGTTGAAATGGCAAAAAAATCAGTTGAAGTTACAAAAACATTCATATTTTGACAACTGCATTACTCATACAATATTAAGGTCTGTGTTTATTAACAAAGTAATTGTTGATATTATTGAAAAAAAATAAGAAAAAATAGACTGTTACAAATTCTTAATAATAATTACCTTAACTTACAGGGCCAGGTTTTAAACCTCAATTCAGCAAAACCAGTTACTTTGAAAATAAATAAATAAATAAATGTGCTTGGCCTATTAAAAGTACACACTGAATTTGACTTAGTAATAAATTATATTTACATGTGTAATGGACAGTTTAATAAACTCAAATCATTGAGCAGCACGTTTCCCTGGATTGTAGTGTCTACTCCACATAATCTTAGAGGTTATAGATCTTTCAACACTTACTTCTGCTTACAGCATTACGCCTGCCATTTCCTCTTTTCTGTTAGAAAAGTACAGATCAGGTTTTCAGCATCAATAGCATCCTGTCCAGTTAATGGCCATAACAGACTATCTAAAGCAAGAGACACTTATAGGTAATATGTCTTTCTCTGCTGAAGTAATATAACAAATAGAAGAGGAAACACACATGCAGGTAATTTCCACATGTGTGAGTGCCAAAACCAAAGCACACAACACTTTTAACATGAGCTTTAACTCTGGTTTCTTTACATATGTGGGTTTCTTTGGCTAATGCCCATGTCTGGTCAAAATTTCATGTCAATATTTTGACTAGAACTACCGTTACTGAAACAAATGTTGATGGGTTTAACGGGATGTGTATTGCCCCTGCAGTATTCTTTCAAGTTGCTGCCAGCTTTAGCAGTGAAGATGACATACATAAAATAGAGACAACACTACTGCAGAAAAAGAAGTTCCTTTCTCTGGGTAAGATTATTCTATTAAAAAGCAGCTGACTTTACCCTGACCTCATCCACTGCATTGCTTGCAGTGAGAAATTGGAGATGTAAAGTGAGTGCACGTGTGCCAAGTTGTTTTTGACTTCAGTGGGAGTTAATCTGACACATCTTATTTGTAAATATTTTGAGGCGTCTTTGGGGAATACAATGTAATGACTACAGCAGCACTATGGGTGACAACCCAGTCAAAATGCAAATTAGTGCAGGAACTTTGAGATTGTTGTTTGGATGACTTTGGTGTGAGAATCTGCATTCAATGCATAGCAATTGAGGGCTAATTTTCCAGGAAATAGCCTTCTAAAGGCTTCCTCCTCCTGTATGTAACAATTTTCACACCAATTTATTTTAAAAGAAAGTTACACTATCCCGAAACCTTTTTCTTAAAATAAAATATATATATATATTATATTGCAAGTACCCTGCAATGCCTCATGGAGTCCTATGTAAAAGTAGGTTCTATCTCACCATGCCTTAATCTGACGAGATACAGACAAAAAATCAGATAAATAATATAGCCTACTTAAATTGCAAGGCAGGTTTGAAACAAAATATGGTATTAGTCAAGGTTATTGTGAATAATTATTTAAATAATGTTTAGACTTTTAAATCTCAGACATATTCCCTTAATCCCTTACATTTGGTTTAATTGGACCATTTCCAAACTCAGTCTGATGCAATGTGTGCTAAGAAGTTATCTGAGGACTTTGAAAGTGTGTTCTTTGAAAAATGCTTACATGGTATCAAATATGCGAAGCTATCAGATAGGCCAGTTCAACCTCCAGCCTTCAGACTCCCCTGAGATTTACTGGTAAAATATTTATAGATATTCTCATCAGATAGTGATTTGGGGGTATGAAAACACTGTTTGCTCAGCAATAGACTCGGACGTGAAAGACAAGCATTAATCAGTTACAATTACATGCCTTTCCCACCCCTAAAATCTAAAACTTTGTTAGAAAAAAATAGTCCAAAGTCAAGCTTTTGTGTGGTAGACTAGGGTAGGTGTTGGCCCTGAATAAAACAAACTATGTCAAAACTTTGCTTTGACTTTGGACAGTCAGTGTTTCGATCAATATGATATCAGTTTGATTAGATGCTTTGCCAAATCAGCTTCTCACACACACTGAACACCCCTGTCAGACTGTCTTTAAAGCAAAGAGTATACCTCCAAAACAGTCAATCCTAGCCATTGCAAAGCAATTCCAATAGACACGGTTGGGAGAAATGCATGGGTCAACTTGAAGCTTTTAGTTTCATAATAGTTGATATAGCCTGTAGACTACTATAAGCTTTGCTACTATTCCAGAAGCAAAACTTCATGAGAAAACAACATATGAATGAATACCTGTATTGATTATAACTCAAAAAATGTATCACATCTGATTTTACAAAAATAAGCTTTGACATGTCACCCAAGTTCCCGTAGTCACTACAAATAAAATAAAAGCTGCAAAATACACATGTAATGGTGTAACCTATAGTCTCTAAACATGCTGTAAAATATACAGACACCAATTTGACTGTGGCTCTGTTTTATTTTAATTAATCATTGGATCATAATTGCACAGCAAAATGTATATGAGAAACATATTTGGTCATTTTAAACCCTGTCCTGTAAAAACACATTCCTCGGAGGTGAAGACGTATCTACATTACATTTGGATGCACCTCATGTTCACCATGCCAGAAAGTTTCCTTGGCTCTGGCCTTCAAACTACAGGGAACATATGGGGAGAATTCTCAGAGGGGTACGCCAGACCTCAGCCTTTCATGGGGAAAGTAAGGGCTTATTCAGAGAGACACGTTCCCGGATAGAGACACTTTCATCGCATCGTCAATATGGTAGACTGTCTCCAATCTAGAAATTGCACATTCCGTCAAACGACCAACACTATTGCTTTACTACATCTAAAACCAAAGCTCAGTCAAGCATATTGCAAACGCAAGCCCACTTGTTTTTTTAGGACCTAGGATGCATGTAGTGGTCGAACGCCGCATGCTGTTTACAAGTTTAATAACTTTACATGCGGAACTTTATACAAACAGGCAATTTCAGTTTATGTAAGCTTACGAAAAGTAGGCTACCGCATCAGTCCACCTTCGACTGCGAGCGTGTGTTCCTGAAGTACAACACTGTTGATTTATGATTATAGAATCCCTCCTTCCTCCAAGCGCTTCCGCTGTCACCTTAAAGTAACACTCAGTGTTGTGCTGTGCCTCACAAAAACACACAAATGTCACGTCAGTCATTTTGATGACCGGGATAAGATAAGGTGTCTCTGATTCGCTGTTGTCCTCACATGAATTGCAGAACCACTGTATATGCACTGAAGGGAAGGCATATTCACTCTCTTGCGCAAGTGAGCATCGGCAGTCGATTGCTTACGCCTGGTTCAAGTATGGCTGATGCTGAGGATAATGTTTCAATTCCCAAGTTCAGCAACCTTCTACTAATGGACCCTTACCTCAAACCGTACGAAAAGGACTTCCAGAGGAGGTAATTTGCGCTTTCTGATGTAAAACAATCCGTCCTTACACATCAAATAGGCTACCTACGCCCCACGTAGTTATTGTGAACCCAATTGTTATGTGATGCACATCTCTCTGTCTACAACACACAAACGAATTGTCATCTACAACTGTCAGGCTTTGTAGGCTACCTTCACGATTAGCTACCTAGCAATAAACCTCGCCTACCGGCTGAATCCTTACCGGTTGCAGCGCATGCTGAAGTTAACACACCATTGTAGCAGTGGAAATTACGACCTCGCGACAGCTAAACGTGGTCTGCAATGCTGCAACTAAATAGATATACAAAACACTCTGAATTTGGTTTATACATACCAAAATATTTTACATCGAGAACAATGTAGGCTAGTAAGTTGCGACTCATTGGTTCTGATTACACCCAGTTACACGATGATGCAACATTGTTGCCTGGCCATATTTTCGAAATGTTAATATTAGTGATAAAATGGTTGATAACGCGTCTTTTCTGTCTTCATTTAGTTCAAAGCTTAACGGTTAATGCAACGTATCGTTTCTGAGGTTTGGCGACTGTGTTCTTCTGTTTTGGTCTAATTAAACGCGACACGGTTAACAACACAATGCGGTTAACAACATTGTGTCAGTATTATAGATCCAAGGTTAAACGTATTTGACGTTTGAAACTAAAAACGTGATGTCTTTAAAAAAACTAAGGAAAGCATTTCGGCTATTTCCTGAATGTAGTCTTGCTGTGAGCGCGTGCATTTCGACAGACAATACCCATTTGACAGTTGAGTTTGGGTGACGCCCCTATTTTAACACGAGCAGTGTGCTCCAGCATGCCACTCGAATGGATGACATTAACATGGGACTTAGTTATATTTAGCATGCCCAAATACATAATAACCTCTGCTGTGGCCTTTACTCTGGTATTATACCACAACACTTATGACGTGAGAGGTTTGGTACGTTTTCTAGCATGGCTATAAATCGATTAATCTAATGCAATTGGCCTGTTTGCCTGGTCAAACGTGTGTAGACAATTTGGGGAATTGCACAATATTTTTTCCCCCCTATGCAACAAGCCATAACACCTGACAGTACAAAACTATCCACCACGCTACTCAAAATTCAGGAGCATATTAAGTAATTTTGAAGGTGTTGGAAATGTCGGAATGTAGCCGAAGTTATGTACTAGTGTCACTATTTGACACTGAACTGTCTTCCATAAAGCTACATTTGGACGTGACAGCCTGTTCAACTATTGAAGACCTTCCAGGCCTATTCTCTCTGTGATTTACCACATTTCCTTAGTAATATTGTGTTACATGCATATTGTTACATCCTGATGGTGAGAGTTTGACTATTTAGATCAATGTTTATGGGAACTAGTTCTGACATCACTATACTTCTCACATTATATCCGCATTATATCACATTATATCCACATATCTCCGTGGTTGTCCCCAAATGGTGGAATGACCTACCAGTTGCGACAAGAACAGCAACATCCCTCCCTATCTTTAAAAAGCTTGTAAAAACCCTTCTCTTCCGAGATTGCTTCCCTTCCTAACAAAACTAATATAACTAACAAACACTAATCTAAACTCTCTCTCTCTCTCTATTCCTATGCAGAAGTACATATGTCTGTTGTGTCTCTACTCTGTGTCCTCCTCTATTGCTTATGTCCCCCTTGATTGTAAGTCGCTTTGGATAAAAGCGTCTGCCAAATGCAATGTAATGTAATGTAATTATATGGTCATAAAACACTACTTAACACAGGAATAATTCCCATCGATTGCTTCCTAAATTGTAGTTGTGTGTTTGGGTCCAAAGTACCCTTACAAAAATCCAAGAAAAGCTTTCACAGCAAGAGAGTGCCAGTTGTTTTGTAAACAACAACAGACAAACAAAACTAACCATACCATAGAGCTTTCATCAGTGCCAACTGGGCTGTTGCTGGTGTCAGTATGCTTGTGTTGTGTTTTCTTGTCTTTTTAGGTAGGCCTAGTATCTTGTTTGGTAACAAAATATTCATAATGTTGTCCAGGCAGGCTTTAGAACAAGGGCTTTCCTCATTTGACTTGTAAAGAAACAGAACACGTCTTGTCTTGCTGCTTCATATTTCATAAAAAAAACTTTGACTTGGCACACAGTTCAGGAGGTGGACAACAGGTCTGCAAACAGCTCAGAGACACTGAGTTATTTTTGTTTCCCCTTTTCTTCCATCTCTCCTCCCATTTCAACAAACCAACAAATGACACTTTTTCCCACCGATATTATCTCAAGCTGGAAAAGGGAAAGCCAAGACTTTATTTGAAACTATGCAATTTTAAATTAAATACAATTTGTCTTTCTGTCACAATAGAGAACAGTCCTGGCAAACCATAACATGTCTGTGCTTCAGTCTAGCGTGAGTCATTCTCCAGGTATGATCACTGTGCTTGCCATCTGCTAGGAGCACCCTGACATGTGACAGTGGAAGTATAGAAAAGGCTCTCCTAGCCCACATGCCTAAGTGCATGGTCATAGCTCTGTGTTGCTCTCACTTATCGAAAGCAAATTCCCCTGTAGTTAGAGGAAGCCATTACTATACAACATCATGTCTAAGGCCCAGCCAGCAATCCAGCAACAGACTACTAAAGTCATCATATGACCCTCATGATTCCCATGTCAAAACCCTTTCCCCATGTATCAGTGTGTGTAGCGCATATCTAATATCACGCTATTATCGGTCGTTGTATTCTTTCAATGTACATGATATAAAGCCATTAGCTTTCCTTCCCCTGTGCATCAGGTTACAAATTACACAGCTCCTTTACTTGAGCAGAAGTAATAACATCTGAAAATGGTGAATCCCAGGTTTCTAGACTATTTAAATACTCCCGGGATGCGGGGCTAATTCGGACCAAATCCATTCAAGCAAGATTTTATTTTTTTCCCTCTCCCTATTTTATTTGAATAATGGAACTCAGCATGAAAGACTCATAAGATATTGCTTTCATCCCGTGCAGTTTCATTTTCCCAGGAACTGGGGCTTTTGAAAGGTAGCGACCAGTTTGTGTGTGTGTGTGTGTGTGTGCGTCCATGTTGGTGTATGGTGTGTGTGCGTGTGTGCACAGAGGCATCTGTCTGCGTGCATGCGTGTGTGTGTGTGTGGGAGACTATGTGTATCTAGTGGTGTGTGTGTGTATTAATTCTGGGGTTGGTGGCGTTTGTGTGAAAGACACTCTGGGTTTCGGAGAAATGAGGTGAACCCAGTCTGTTCTGGGGTCCTCTGTGGTGAAGCGGCTCTTTGATTGACCTCCCTGTGAGCGGGTAGGTGTGTGACCTGCGGCTGGAGTAAACAGATTAAAATAGCGGAGGGTATCGGAGGTCTGCAGAGTGACTCAGGGACAGACGGTAATCATTTACTCTTGGCTCAAGGCCAGGGAATCTACATCACGGAGGTGTTCCCATGTAAAATTTAACCAAATTACAGGCCTACTTTAAGATGATTTGCAAACAGTGGGATAACATGGTGTCATGGTTATTTATAGTTACACTGGATTTTGTGATTAAAGTTATCAGAAAAAAAACACAAATGAAGATGAACAAAGTGTTGTTTGAATTATAGATACATACAATGTCTGATGTAATTATTTGTGTGCTCCAGTTTTTTTTAATTGATCACAAATGTTGACTTACTGCCCTAATGTTTAGATATATATGAGCTTTGTACTTTGGCATGGCAGACCTTAGATGAACTTGTGACGCATTGTGGCAAATCATCCTGACCCTTGCAGGTGGGCAAGTAGAGTCATCAATATTTTTTTTAACGACATTTAGTTACAACCAATCAGAAATCACAGGTGACCCCATTACAGCTCCTTCCATCGAATTTCCTCTGTGCGCAAGCCAGTGTCAGGGGAGGAAGTCTGTTTGGCTGAGGTTGCAGCTGCAATCTTTGCCGATTTGAATTCTGATTATGTCTATTGATTTCTATGAAGGAGGATGTCTTGTCTCATCTCTGTGATGTTCAATTTGCATGGGCACTGCTGAATCTACCTTTAATTGAACACCCAGCAACACATTGCAGGGCCCCCCCAAGGGTGTTTTCCATGTTCAGCAGCAAGTCTGCATAATGTATATGATGAGAAGGCGCGACACAGAGTTGATCACGGCTTGTTTCATGTATGCAACATTTTCACAGCACACCGTAAATGTTTCACTAAGACTGCAAGGCTCATTCCCTGTCTCAGAGAAAGAGAGAGAGACAGACAGACAGACAGAGAGAGAGAGACAGATGGAGATAGAGACATAGAGATATATACAGAGAGAGAACATTTTACTTTCTTTCTTTTTTTTTTTGAAAGTGTAAAACCCTAAGATTTGAGTCTCAGCCAAGGCTGATGTTTGTCTGAATAAGGAGCTTTTTCCTCACCTCAACCTAGATGTGTTGTTTTGGATATTATTGATTCACCTCAAGTAGTTTCAACTGCTGCACTTAAAATTGTGCGATCAGTTGTGGAGTCTTTAGTGAAGTCTTCTGGAGTTGTGGAGACCATATATTTTTTACAAAAATGGATTCAGTGTTGTTACAAGGAGAGGCAGAGGGTGTTGATGAAACAAAAATGTCCTATATTTTGAGAATGTACACACTGTGTGTGTGTGTGTGTGTGTGTGTGTGTGTGTGTGTCTGTGTGTCTGTGTGTGTTTGTGTCTGTGTGCACGCTACATCACAAGTGTTTTGGGGATAAGAACCCAGTACTAAGATGTAACTAGGTCTATGTATGTAGTGCATAGGTTCCTGATTACAACATTTGAGGCAATTGTGTGTGTGTTTCATTAGTCTCATGATCTTTATTGCAGTTTTTGTTAACAGCCCTATTCTGCCTTAACCTCAACCTGGTGTTAAACAAACAAAGATCCACACTTAAATCAAGATAGTGCAGCCATGCTCTCTAAGTGGGACTGTGAGTAGGTAGAAAGTAGTTATTCTCTTTCTTAGAATTATGGCCTGTAGAGCGTGTTATTGTTCTGTCTTAGTCACCAGACAGTGTTGACACTGGCAGTGGTAAGGTTTATTTTAGCTTCAAAAAGAAAACTTTTTTTTAGCTTGCAATCACTTTGTAAAAGTGGCACAAAAAGGTAAAAAAAATAGTGAAAAATAAAATGTAACAGCATACAGGAGAATGTGCAATTATTTGGAAAGTTTCGATCCACAAAACCCCTTTATCAAGAAACTCTGCTAAAAATCCCTAACAGAATATGAATGTTCTATTCAGTTGTCATAAATACAAATGGTAAATGGCAAGTTGTGCCAGGTCCAAAGTGAAGCAGCACTGGACCTTGTGAGATAACCACATACAGTTAAATGCTGTAAATCAGTGACATGCTCTGAAAGCCTGAACAACAAAAGATGGCTAATATCCATAGCGGCCGTCAATCATCAAACGTTTGATGAGCTGTCTCCCAAGGGTGGTGTGGGGAGGTGTCACTTCCTGGTGACCTCTTGGTGACCTCCTTACTCTCCCAACACTTGATTTCACTTTAAATTCAATAAACTGCTGTTAAAGGGACATGAAGAAATATATGACATTTACTGACCCCACAATTCTACTGATGACCTTTTAAGACCTTGGCCTGAGATCATTATAACCGCATTCAGAGAACATAGAATAAGCCAATCATATACTGCATGTCTAGCACAGTGACTTTGCTCTTGTAATAAATAGTGTACTATGTGCATTTGGCATTGTAATGGTCTGTAAATCACACTCTGTAGTTTTTGTTGTTGCTACCTGTGAAGATTTTTATTAATGCATTTAATTTCATGGAATGACAAACTTAAAATGCTTGTGGATTTAAGTACATTGTGACAGAACTATCATGTCTATCAACTGAGAGAAATTATATGAGCTTATTGTGACTGTAATGACAATAACCGATTAGTTATTCAGAATTTATTATGCTCCATTGTATATTAATAGTTAAAACTGTTATAAGGGTGGGATTAAAGGTGTGTGTAATGTGCATCGTAATTTATGCCTGCCTGATTACTTAATTTGAGTTTTCTCGGCCAACTGCTTGGAGACGGCTTGGTATATCATCTGGCTCCTTGGAAATGCATGCAAGTGAATGAGGTCATAATAGCTATTTTAGGCATCTAATGTGGAAAGCCAAGGCGCGCTTTGTCTAACTCGGTTTCCATAGCCTGTTATGCAATACAGGATGATCTGATTTTTTTTACTAATTGGGAAAGAGCATCACTGTTTTCATATCAGTTCTTATTCATACAATGTCTGTATATAATATGATGTTGTCATTTTGATGATGGAGGAAATGTGCTAAGTCTTAATTTGGTGAGAGGAAAAATTCATTCTGACAGGAGTGTGTAAATGTGTAGATCTTGTGTTCTGGTTAAATTTACTCTGGCTTTCTGTCACCTTGGTTATATTCTGGTGTGTGTGTGTGTGTGTGTGTGTGTGTGTGTGTGTGTTCCTGTTTGTTTTGGTGTGACTGTGCATGTGGACAAGTGGTTATCAAAAGGACATGGGTTTGTTTAGTATGTCTGTGATAGGTATAGGCCTGTGTGTGTGTGTGTGTGTGTTTGGCTTACTCCATCATGCTGCTCCAAGGTGTGTGTGTGTGAGGTGAGCGGGGGCCTGTTGAAGGTGTCGTGAGGCTCTCTTCATCTCGGGCACAGCTTGCTCTCCCCGGGCGCTGTGGTGCCTTTCCCCATCGCGGGCGTGTCACAGACACCTGTCTGGCCGATGAGAGGCAGCCATAAATTACTTTACATACGGCCGCACCGCTGCGAGCCAGAGTTATTTCTTGATCAGGCGCAGCGTGCAGGCGACTCCCCCTCCAAGCACAAGCAAAAGTGCTCTCGTTACGCTGATGTGAGCTCCCAGGATGGAGAGGGAGAGGGGGAGAGAGAGAGTGAAAAAGAAAGGGAACAAGAGAGAGAGAGAGAGACAGCCAAAAAAAGCGGGGAGTGAAAAAGCGAGCGAGAGAGAGAGGGAAAGAACGAACAAGAGAGATGGTAACAGAGATAGAGACAGAGAGAGAGAAACAAGCGAGAGGGAGAGAGAGAGAATTAAAGTGGAGAGAGAGGGGGGGAGGGGGAGAGAAAAAGATAGGGAGAAAGAATGGTAGGGCCTTGTTGCTGAAGCCCTGCTGGGGGCTTTTTGGTCGAGGGGCAGCTTGGCGCGGTGCCAGGCGTGCAGACGGGCTAATCAAAAGACGAACTCTGGTACCCCATGGCGACTGCTGTTGTCACGAGTTCCCCTCCGTCGCCTCGCAGAACGGGAGTTCAGATCGCAATCCTTGCTCCTCCACCGTCAAAATGCCCGGTTAGAAGCAAAGGTTTTGTTGTTTTGAGTGGGTTTTTTTCCTTTTTGGTTTGTTTTTGTTTTTGTTTTGTTTTTTTGTTCCTCCACTTGTTTCAGTGTTGTCAGTGCTTAGCGAAAGGTATTGTGTTTTTGAGTGTGTGTGCAAGGTAGGCTGTGCTGTGTGCTGGTCTTCAGCAGCAGCAGTAGTGGTGGTGGTGGCTGCAATGGCAGGCTATGGATGATGAATACATAACTACGCAAGCTTGTGTGTTGATGAATAGGGTCCATTAAAAATGTAGCACCGTAAAAAAAGGAGTGTGTCTAGAGAACATTTGTCTAAGACTTCCTTAATGCATTCACATGTTTCTCCATCACTCACAAGGTGAAAAAATTCAGCCACGGCATTTGTTCTGGATCCTGCACTTTAGTATGTGCACTTATTTATGTGCTTTGTTACTTTGCCTATCTATCTGTCTATTTCCTGTTTATTTGTTTGTTTGTTTGTTTGTAATAGTAATCTGATTGTTTCCAGTTAAGCATTAAAAAAAAAATCAGAATTCTGGAAGCAGCCAGGCGTTTTTGCCAAAAAAATCCTCCGACTCCATGTTTGTGTTTAAGCATCCCGGTGATGTCGCGTCCGTCCTTGTTCTATTCTCCAGCAAAGGGGATCAGAGAGTATCTCCAGCTGTTCCAGTCAGTCAGTCAGTCAGTCAGCTCCGCTCCCCAACACCTGCGCTGACGAACGCGTGCTCCGGCTCCAAACGCCTTACCATCTGAGCCCCTCCGAGAGATTCACCATGGGGTTATCTCCCTCTTGCCTCCCAGCAACTTTTTGGCAGAGTTAGGCGCGTGTGGAAGGAAGGAAAGGGAAAAAAAATGACAAAAGTTTTTGGAGGTTTTTCAAACAGACGTTCCTTCCTTTTTTTTAGTGTCTCTGGTGTCCCAATATCGAGCAAGTGTTGGGTTTTTTTTTTTGTTCTTTTTTTGTCTTTGTCTCCTGACTCCTTTGTATTGTTTTAAAGATTGTGTCACAACGTATTTATGTGTCATTAAACGAGAAGCCAGCTCAGGATTGCGAACAGATGGCCGAGCACACACACATTTTTTTGTTTATTCTTAAAAGCCTGATGGTTTATGAGATGAAAATGCCCCATTTAATAATGTATTCTTCCAGGCTCGGTGGCTGCTGAAATTTAATTATTATCCACCAATAGAGCCTCTACCTTTTTCCATCACAATGTAAGCCATTTGCAACTTACTTGATGGAAAGACTTGAATGAGCAGGTTAGCACCTAATTAAATCTGAACACACAGTCGACTTGGGCATCGCGAGCAGGTGTTATGGAAAAAGCACAATGTCTCTCTTCTTTAAAAGGTGCCAGAGATTGGAAGCCTGGCCCATGGCGAAAAAATATGTGCCAGGTTGTCATGTAGCTGGCAAAGCTGACATCTACTGAATTGATGTGCAGCTTGTGTAACACTCAGGTGTGGACCAGCTTGACTCACGCTTCTCTTTTTTGTCTCAGTAGAAATGAGGACATGTTTGATGAATTGATCTGTATCAACCATCAAAGGAAGGAGATGTTTTTCAAGCCCTAAATGGTAAGGTGTTAGCTGAAAGATCCACGCATGGTTGTTGAAGGGACCAGCCATCTGCTCGTTGTTTCCACAAATCAACCTGATTAGATGCTGATTAGCAGCTAGTATTTATGTACTTCTGATGTTTACTTTTGAGTTGTGGCTGACACAACTTATTCTCATGAATATGCCAGCTACTTCTATCTTGTGTGAAACTCTGAGCTCAACTTTGATGGTTTTGTAAAAAACAGAACTGTGTATTGGGCATTCTAGTGCAGCTCACATTCTGAAGGGGAAGGGCAAAGATAACACAAAGATGGCCTTAATTGCTTCCTTATTTCTTTCAGTTTTATCATTAATATGCAGTGTGGTTCAAGTTTTGATTTCTCATTGGGGTGTGAGGGGGGCTGGTATGACCATGCCAGATATCTGTGGTTTTCAAGGTCACCTTGAGGCCTCAGATTGAGATACCATAGACTCCTTCCATTTTTGTTTGGCTGATTAGGTATGGGCCAGGAACTCTGTTACCCACCACCGATGTGCAGACTTTTCGGGCTGTGCAAGTCACTTTTTGGAAGTTTTTGGAGGACGGCACCACCCAACTTCCCTGCTTCCTGGTCCCACCCCCATCCTCTCTATCTTGCTCGCTTGTCCTAATCACCGGGCTCGGTTCCCAGGCCTTCTGAGAGCTCTGCTGGCCTTAAATGCTTTTCTTTGCTCATGTCCTCTCTTAAACCTACCCCCTCCCTTTTTTGGGGGGTGGGGTGGAAGGAGAGGTGCAGGGGGGGGGGGGGGGGGGGGGGGGGATTAGTATGCTGTGTGCTCCCCTCTGAGAGTGCCCCATGAGGGAGGGGAGGGGGGTGTGATTGTCCAGGACTATTTGCACGGCTCGTCCAACCACCTCCAGCACAGAAGACTCTGCAGAGGGGAGGGGGAAGGAAAAAAAAACACAGCCGCTGTGAGAACTGTCTCTTTATTTGAAACCCATCACGATTGGCCTGGGGGCATTCTCAGACCAGGCCTGCAAGTGGCCAGCCACGGTGCAGCAGGACACCTCCTAATTCAGCAGCTACCCTGGATGGAGGGTCCCTCCTGGAGGGTTCGTGTTGGGTGGCGCTCGGTGTGTTTGTGTATTTGTGTGTGTGTGTGTGTGTGTGTGTGTGTGTGTGTGTGTGTGTGTGTGCGTGTGTGTGTGTGTGTTGGAGGTAGAGGGATGGTAAGGAGGGGGTAGATGAGCAGTAGAGGGGGGGTGGCATGGAGCATGGCAGGGGGGACTGCTGAAGAGCGGTATAGGCGTAGGGGTGGTGGTGGTGGTGATGGCGGTGGGGATGCTGCTAAATCTGATCTCTACTCCAGCTGGCAAAGACAGCCTAAGTGAGATAAATGGTGAAGCAGCTTGATTTCTTTCTCCTTTTTTTTTTTTGGCGCAACCCCCCTTCAAGTGGAAGAGCAGCAGGAGTCAGCTGAAAGGTTCGCTTCAGTGGAGTGAAGGGGGTGGTCGGGCCGGGCCGGGCCGAGCCGAGCTGAGGCGGTCCGGACCGGTCGGCGCTGGTGGACGGTGGAAAGTGAGAGTTTGAGGGGCGCCTGGGCTAAAGGAAACCCCAAGGAGCCCTGGCTGCTTCTGCTTTGAATTTACAGCCTGGCAGATTGGACACCCCCCCTCCTCTGCATCACAGCATTAATGCTGCATAAGGGAGAGTTAAGAAACTTTCACTGGGCTTTTGTGTTTCCTTTTACTGATATCTCCCCCAAGTTTTTTTTTAAAGCTGGACAATTGGTTATGGGTGTCGCATTGTACAAAGT
Organism: Setipinna tenuifilis; assembly: GCA_030347295.1. Lineage (NCBI taxonomy): Eukaryota > Metazoa > Chordata > Actinopteri > Clupeiformes > Engraulidae > Setipinna > Setipinna tenuifilis. The sequence continues at coordinate 2,945,998 of CM059279.1, forward strand.
AGACATTGCTAGGGGATGTTTTATTAAAGGGGCTTCATGTATTATTAACAGATGAACAGAGAAAGAAGCACATATGGATTTCTGTTTCAACTTGTTTATTTGCTGTAGGACTAACCTTTAACTAAGCACATACTCCCCCAGCCAAACTCTGAAGTGCCGATAAATAGCAAGCTTCCTTGTGGTGCAGTACTGCACAGTGAAGAGGCTTCCTGTGTCTCTGTCTCTCTCTCTCTCTCTCTCTCACCTCTCCTCTCTTTCATTAGCACCATTGCCCCCAGCCTCTCATTCAAATTCTACAAAAATAAACCTTCACGTTTTTTTTTTTTTTTCATTTCAAAAAGAAGGCCCTATTGTTCAGTTCTGCAATTCTGTTGGATAGTAGATAGTGTAAATGGGTTCAGTTACCTGGCCATGAAGTCATATGACCTGCGAACCTGCCTTGAAGTTCAGCACCCTGTTCACTGGATTGCATTGGATTTGATTTAGGTGGCATTTGTATTTTGGATGTTAAATTTGAAAATAAACACTGATTTCTGCATCATATGCCTTCTGCATCAACGTGTAAAAGGTTAAAAAACATGCAGTTGCAGTTTTCTTCTATATTTCTCTCTCTGGGAATGTGCAATTATCAACTGCCCCTACCCAGTAATTAAATCCATTATTAAAGTAAGGGCCTACCAACATGTGTGTTAGACCTTAGTACTTGTCTCCAGAGCACACATTTATGAGTTTGACTTTTCCTTAGTCCAGGTTCTCTGTCTTTGCCTCCCTCTTTCGCGTTCTCCCTCTCCATCTCTCCATTCTTTATTTAGCTATCCTTTTACATATTTGCCAATTTCCCTGACTGTCACTGTATATATATATATATATATGAATGTGTCTGTCTTCTTTGTATTTCTCTTTCCTTCCCTCCCTCCATCTCCAGACATTTTTCTTTCTTTTTTATCATCTTCCTCTCTCTCGCTCTCTTTGTCTCTCTCTCTATCTGTCTCTCTCTCTCTATCTGTCTCTCTCTGTCTTTCTGCTCTATTATCTGTATACCTTTTTAGCTATATATCTGTGTGCCTTTTTTATTTAGTCAAGTTCTCTCTTTCTCTCTCTCCCTCTTTCTTACCCTTTCTCACCCTTCTCTATATTTCTGTCACCTTGCCTTCCTTTCCCTGTCTCTTTCTTACTCTATCTCTTGCTCTTTCACCCTGTCTCTCTGTCTCTCTATCTCTCTCTCTGTCTCACTGGTGCTCTCCTGGTTTTGTTTTGAAGGCATGGGCTGTTTCAAAGGCAGCTGCAGCTTCTGGAGGAGGCCGAGGGGGGCTTTGATCAGTTCACACGGGGCTACACCAGCTATGGCGTGCACAGGCAGCCTGACAACAGCCTGATCTTTAAGGAGTGGGCGCCCGCCGCCGAGGCACTCTTCCTCACCGGAGACTTCAGTAAGTAGTCCCACAGATCAATAAATCAACAAATAAATAAAACAGCAATGTCAAAGGGGTGACGGTATGGCCACTAGCCAGTGGGTTGTTGTTGTTTTTTTTTTGTTATTTGGGTTAAAAATAAATAAGGGGGTGAAAAAATACCTGAAATGGAACATACTATCACATTGTTGCCCCTATTTTGACGGGGCTTAGTGTTTAGGAGAGGTTTCCTGGAAACGGGGGGGAAAGAAGGGAAAACAGGGGGAACCATATCTATGGTCAGACCTCAGGCTTCCAGACTCACATTGCAATGTGTCCTTTGCCTGTGAAATGGATTGTGACGGGAGGACAGCCAAATCTCATGGTAACAAAAATTGAAGGTCAAAATGCAGCCTCTGCTGTTAATGATGTAGTACCTATTTACTGGTGTGTGTATAGCTTGGTTAATATAAATGCTTAGTGTTGCAAGAGCCACTGGATTTGTGTTGCTGCAAGTGCTGCCAAAGTAGATATGAGAACTGAACAGTATGTGTATGAATGTAAGAGTGATTTAATCGCAGAAAGTCAAAACAGTATAAAACATCATGACTTTACTGCACTTTGTGTCCAGAGTCTGGCTCAGAAGGAGGCAAGGTCACCGATAACACCCTGAAGGTCGTACAGAGAAGCATTCAGAAGAGTTGAAGTAATAGGGTGTCAAGAGTGTCAGGACTTGTGCCAAAGAGCTGACAGTGTTTTTTAAGTATCACTTCTACTCTGATTCAACTTCATACTCAAACTTTTCTTTATATATGGAAAACAATGTCTCATCCCCTCACTGCTGGTGTCAGTCTCCATGTCTCTGAGTCCGTTATGGATCCAGAGCAGAGCTGCAGTATAAACCTGAGGCATTGGGATTATTTTGGATTGCCAGAAGAGTGTTATCTTTGAAGATGAATCCCTCTCCAATTTGGTTTTAACCTTATGTTTCCCCATCATGACTTGTACAGTCATGGCTAATAAATAATATTGACACCCTTGACATTCTTGGGAGATCATGCACCAGTACTCCAGAACCAGAAAATCAAGCAATTACAATTACTTTGATGTTCACATTCTTATTTCTTTTGTTTGCACTGGAACAACACCAAAATCCACAGAGACCTTCAAAAAATAGATTAGATAAAATGATTAGCACCCTCAACTGAATATTTGGCAGAGGACCCTTTAATAACTAAAACTTAAATAACTAAAATCAATTGCCCCCTGTAACCGTAAATGAGTTTATCGCTACTGTTATTTTGGGCCACCTGTTTTTGCTCCTGCTCTTTCAGATTTTAACAATGCCTTCTCTCAACCGGTCTTTTAGATCTCTTTAAAGGTGTTCTGTTGGAATCAGATTTGGCTAGTTTACAACTCCTCAGGATGTTGTCTTAAACTATTTATAGGTGCTTTGGAGTGTGTTTTTAGATCATTTTACTTCTGGCAGCCTCATGACCTTTGATGGAGATGCAGCTCTCTGACACTGGGTGCTATATTTCACGCCAAAGTATTTTGGTAGTTGATTTTATTGTTTGTTGATTTCAGTCAGATTTCATAATGTTGTTCAAACCCAAAACATTTCTAAATCTACACCAATGTTTTGTTTGTTAAAGCCATCATGTGATCTTCTGTGAAGACTACTGTGATATGTGTTCCTCAAAAAAGCTCCTGTTTGGTCTCAGCTCTCCACAGGACATGGTCTTATAAGAACTTTGGCTTCATCGCACAAGTTTTTGTGAGCTAGCTCCAGCTTGGCTTTTTTTTTTTATCTTTGTGAGGTGTTTGAGGGGCTCCCCTGGGCCCCGTGCCTTACAGGAAAAGAATGCAGTCCCTTTGGGCAAGTCTGGTGGTGGATGTTCACATTGTTTTATGGTGAATTTTGCTGCTTCTGGAACTGGATGCCCTAACTATTTGAAAGGCATCATGAAATCGACAAACATTACAATTTACAAAATAACAATATTTTTCGGTAGAAACCAAAGGAGGGAAAGTGCAGGTGTGACAACATTTTAGGCCAACATTTTGACTGAACTAGTGGGGTTCAATGGGAAAAATCTCTGGAGCTTAGTTACAGTGTATCTCCCATATGCTCCTAATGTATGTATTTATTTTATGACTTGATGAAAAGGATTCTCACACCTGCGTATCTTAACCCATCTGTCTTATTGCTTGTTTGAAAGACTTTAAAAACCCTTTAATGTTGACATTTCTTTTAAGAAATGTAAATAAATCACAGATAAATTCTTTTATTCCTGCAGTTTGCCTTCAGTTGCTGTTTGACTTTTTGTGTAAGAGCTCTAGAGTTAGATGAAAGAATAGTTTTATGCATAACGGAGAAGTCGGTGACCATGAAGAGCACTCAGATCCAAGGCTGTCTCCCTACATCACCTGGTAAATAGAAACAAACAGAAGCTTGGAGTCTCTGAAAAAAAGTTTTCTCTTTTAAATTACTTCTCTTCTCTGTCCCCAGTCTTCCAGTGTGCAAATCAACATGATCACACTCTATCGCACCCCAAACTCCTTCTGTGTTTGATGATGACATCCATATACTGTATGTACAGTCAATTAAGCCATAGCCTTCTGTTTATAACAACTGTAGACGTAAGTGCCATTTTTAGCTTCTGTCTGGAATTTATTGCTGTCTCAGACAGGTACATCTTTACCTTTCTCTACAATCCATTTATTGGGCTGTCTGGCAGATGTTGTCTGATTTGTTCAGCTTCATCTGTTTCTTTCATAGAAAATCGTTAGCTGTCTTTTCATAGCATTTGTGACAGCCTTGAGTTTTTTTTAAATCTTGGAATATCATTGAATGGCATGTCATCATGCCAATGCCATCTTCTGTACTCGGCTGGTTGGTTTTGTATCTCTGTTCACACCCTTGGCTAATGAACTTTGTTTTCCAAAGTTTGTTTGGTCTCTGTAGCATCCTGTGTGTGCATCAACTTGAAAAGCCTTTTATGTCTCAGTGCTCTTCCTTCTCCTGAATTTTTGCCGCTCTAAGCTGTCAAAGATCTCAGGATACAAACCGCTCTAACAGCACTACCGGAACAGTCTTGCAAAAGGCAAGGTTTTCTCATATGCATTCAGATGATTCACCCTGAATAGCCTAATGGGTCTGTTCAAAACCTTGATTAAGTGCAGTTCGCAACAAAGCCCTTGGCTTTAAATTGATCTTAAATGCTAAGCTCTGCTTTAGTGGAGATTTCACAAGAGTTTGCCGTTTCTGTTAAGTGTGAATGGCTCGGAATACATGTTTTTGAAATCATAAATAACTTTCAATAAGTGCAAAAGGAAGGTGAAAGAAATGAGAGAGACCTGCATTCTTTTCACATCATTGCTGGACAAAAGAGCAACAGTCTAACTTCTTATAATAGGGCAACGTGTGTTTTCAGGTCTCTTGCCAAAGGAAATAATAGTGAAATGACTTCCGATGATTACATTTCCTGTATGATTTTAATGCCAGGTAATAAAAGGCAATAAAAACAGAATGTATTTGACTAATTGACTGAGCAGTACTGAGAGCCGTGAGCTATGTGATGTCAGATTTCATTTTCTGATGGTGGTGGACAGTGTCATTTGTGAAAAGAATAAACAAAAGACATTTTAAATATGTTTGTTGAGTTATTTGTTTTTTCTGCCTTTTATCATGAATAGATGGATGGGACAAATTCTCTCACCCTTACTCCAAGCAAGATTATGGGAAATGGAAGTTGCACATACCCCCAAAGGAGGACAACTCGCCTGCAGTTGCCCACGGATCCAAACTTAAGGTGCGTGTGTAGCCAGACAGCCAACAGGCCAGACAGAGAGCACAGTAGCAGTGTTGGTACTGGCGGTGGTGACTAGACTTTAAACATTCCTGCGTTGGCATTTGATTTACTCACAGGCCATGACTGTGGAAACCTAAAACCCCTTTAAACTTTCAGATGCTCCATTAGCCAGTAGCACAGAGAATCACAGGGATCTTTCAGCAGGGTACAAAAATATGCAAAGAAGCCACCACTTTCAGTCTAAATGTGTCTCGTGTCATTAAGTCTCACCTGACCCCGATCCTGCGGGGCTCCACACGAGACAGAGGCGGCGGCATCACTCCTCCGTGCGAAAGATAAAAGAGCTCTCATAATCCGTCGTCTGCCTGATGAGACCTGGCGGGAAGGTGCCATCCGGAAGCGCGCGGGCCTCGGCGGCAAGTGCCAGGAAAAAAAGGGGGGGATGGATGGCACGGCGATGTCACCCGCACAGGGACTGGGTCACGGGCGCAGGCTGGCAGGGGCTCATTGTTAGCTGAGGTCAGTCAGGGGATGATAAGGAGCAGATGGAGTGGCTGGCAGCCGACACCTCGCCCCCCCCCCCACCCCCGACACAGCCCCCGGCCCTCACCGCTCGCCGCCCCTCCCCTCCCCCGGGCCGAGGGGTGGATGTGTGCGCCATGGGGGCGGCGTCTCCACCGAGCGGCCCGTCTGGAGGGTGATGCCTCGGCACGGGAACTGGGGGCTTGTTTAATGCGGGATGCTCGCCACGCCATCCCTCTTTCCCGTGGACGGCTGTCGGCGAAGAGAGGGCGAGGGCGAGGGGCTTGCCTGAGCCCGGTAGAAGAGGCAGGTGACCGTAAGGTCTTAATTAGCATTGATGGAGCCGGACCAAGGGCACAGTGCTCGCGACGGATGCCTAGGCGTGGAGATGAGGCCCTGCCGAGACCTGACATGCTGAAAGAGTGCATGCACGCGCAGGGGCACATATGGCGTGCTACATCATGTCAAGCGACAGTCTCACCTAGACAGCACACAATATTACTGGAAAGTATTTGGGCTAATTCTTCTATTTTAACACATTCTGCTGTTTATATTTGTTGTAATATTGTAAAATTAATACAATAATAATAATAATAATATATTTTTTTATTTATAGGTGCCTTTACCCAGGGACACCAAATACAAAATACACAAAAAGTACACAAAATACACATAAATACAAGACGCCCATGCCGTTTTTACAACTTTTACACTTTGATAGTTCATAATGCAGCAAGATCACTACACCTGCTTTTTAGGGTAGTTAGTATTTTTAGCAGGTACATCTGCTTTCAGCTATAAACCTGCCATCAAAAACGACTTCATATCACCAGTGGGGGCTTTGCCCTTTTCACTGTCAATGTCACTGACAAAAACTGATGATGGAAGTGTTTCCAGCACTTTCCCCTTAAACGACCGTATCTGTCAAGGCAGCATGGTAGAGTGTTTTTTTTTGTCTTCTTTTTTTCATATTTAAATCTGGTTTATTCAGCACATTGCATTTTAAGCCTAATTGGAGCCAACTTAAATAGATGGCAAATATGCAAGGATTCATGCCTTAACGTTGACACATCCATTATGCATGTGTTGTTGGTGTTTTTTTTTTTCTTTCTATCTGCTATGCAGATAAACCTTGCGCTGTGTGAAAGCACAACACAACAGATAGGACTATCTGGGGCTGCTCACCCAAAACAGGTGGGCTTCAGGCTGTCATTGAAGTCCACCTGTTCTCACGCATGGTCAGTGGCCCATGTGCTGCTGGAGCCATGATGGACTGGTCTTGGCCGCGATTCAGCACCCGGTAGCCTCCAGACCAGCAGACAAGGCGGATGGATGTCCAAGTTAAGGCGGCAGAACCTGCAGGAGGCGACGGCCGAGATGGCTGCTCATTTTCAGGGTTTTCCTTTCTCCTGTGAAACAGATTCAATCATGGTGGGCTGAAAATAGACTAAAAAAAAACACTAGGCTGTCGTGTGAAAAAAAAAGACTAATTTGATATAGAAGTAATCGTGTGTGTGAATTGCCTTTGCAGAATGTTGACAAATGGCTGACACTGAAATTGTAATGTTTGTCGCAGGCACCATCAGGCTCTTTGGCAGTCAAAAGTTGCCTGCATAATTTCTGACGACAGACATACATTATAAATAACTGTGAGGGCGCTGCCAAATGTAAGCGATTGTCAAGTCAGTGACCACACAAATAAACAAACTGATTAGTGAATTAATGGGATAAACGTCATGTGCGTCAAGCAACATGTTGTTTCCCTTTACACCCATGTGACTTTGGCTCAAGTGCAAAGGATCCATGCATTAAAATGCATACATTTTCTGCAAAGGATACATGCATTAGAATGCATACATTATTTTGCATGTCCTCCTCATTGGGGCTTTTTTTACCCTGGTAGCCCTAACTTCCCTCCCTCCCTCCATGACTCTGTGGGCTCTCAGAGAGATGTCACGGTGAGGCTCTCGCTTTGTGTCTTGTGGGGAGCGCTTCGATAGCAAGTACAGAGCACAGTGGGACTCCAGGGCTGAGGGCCTCATTTGGGGGGGGTGGGGGCGGGGGCGGAGGGGGGTAGGATGGGGTGGGGGGGTGGGGGCGGTTGGGTTGGAGAAGGGGGTTGGGAGACTGGATGATCGTTACCTCAAGGCTGCGGACAAAATAAGTCTGGCGCTTTGAAAATGACTGTGCTCATTTGTGCCGGCCGTCGACTGACTTGAGGGATGGGAGTGCGGCATTCGTGAACCCGCAGTGTGAGGACAGACAGATCTATTTAAGATTTATTTTATTTTATTTTATTTTTTAATATTTCCCCCAGCACTCCCTCTTCAGCTCCTTGCTGATTTTTGTGTTCACTTGCTCTTTCTATCTGTCTCTTTCTCGCTCTCTCGCTCTGTCTCTTTTCTTCTCTCTCTTCTCCTCAATGTCTCTCTGTCTCGCTCACCCTCATTTGTCTCTCTCTCTTTTTCTCTCTGTCTCTCTCTCCTTTTCTCTCTCTTCTCAATGTCTCTCTCGCTCACTCTCACTCTCTCTTTTCTCTTTTTCTCATGTTCTCTCTCTCCTCCTCTTTCTCTGTCCTTCTGTCTTTTTATATCCCTTTCAGTTGCTTTGTGTACCTCTGTAATTCATTCTGTCTTACATCTCTGTCCTCATTTCTCTCTTTCTTCTCCTCCTCTCTGGGCCTCCTTTTCATTTTTTTCTTGTTCCTCCAATTCCCTCTTCATATTGCTGCTCCTTCCTTCTCTCTCTCTCTCACTCTCTCTCTCTCTGTTTTTCGCCATCACTCTACCCCCTCTCTCCCCCTCTCTCCCCCTCCCTCCCCCTCACTTCCTCCTTTGTATTTTCCTTTTTCTCGTTCTAATGTTTTTTTCTGAGTCTGTTAGTTACTGTTGATAACTGATAACTCCACTTGGGAAGGTATCACTCCACCCCTAAGACGGTTGAAATGAGTTCACAATTCTTTCAACTCTGGGCTCCGGTAATCTTTTATTTGTTCTGTAAAGCACCATAGCACACTTTCTTTTTTCCACTCGACGTGAGCGAGGAAAGCAATGTCAGAGGCGCGGGCGAGATCAAAAAAATTTGTTCCGGCGCTCGACAAATAAATGGGGCTTTTTGAAATTGATTTGATTTGTGTGCCCATGTCCGAGGGCATTTGCTGAGCTGGTAGTCTGATCGCGTGTCATTTTTCTGAAAATAAGCAGCAATAACAAAGCCATAAATAACTTTTTGGCAATATAACATTGGGGATTAAATGACCCTTTCCGTTTATGATCAATGGCTTCAGGATTCCTCCATCTGAGGATGCCTCTCGGGCAGCACTCGGGAGACGCGTCTCTTCTGTCAAAGGAGGAAAGAGAGAGAGAGGCAAGCAGAGCACAGGATCTGGTTGACATGATGGATTTGCCCCCTCAAAAAAAAGGGGGCCTTTCAGCCTCAGTCAAGGTGCCTGAAAAAAAAAAAAAACTGATTTCACATCTTTTGATGTCTGTGCTAAGTGGGGGGAATTTAAAGTTTTTGTCTGTCGAACAAACAAAAGTGCCAACAGACACACTCTGACACACTCGGTCTCCCTCTGATGCACGTGCACACACACACACACACACACACACACACACACACACACACACAAAGAGAAAACCAATCACAATCACTCACCTGTTACTGTATGTGAGGGACGTGACCTTTATGGTTCATTCGGCAGCTAGGTAAGACTGATACAGCGTAGAAGTGTTATTGATTTCTGGTATTTGCAAAGCTGTTCGTGATGAAATGGTCGGAAAATACCTCTGTTTTTTTTTTTTTTTTTTGCCCTATGGCGGTAAGTGAAGTGCCGCTGTGAACCTGCCACTCTCAAAAGATTGGTTTGATGGTATCTTTTGTGGCTCTGGTTATCCCCAGCCTTGTTGCATTTTTTTGTATGCATTTTTTTGTGCCTTGCAGTCAAACGTCTTGTTGTAACCTTGGTGTGTATTTTACACATAAGCCTTAAAATATCAAAGCATAAACTTGCTCCAGAGAAAAAAAGTGAAGGGGGGAAAAAGAGCTATACCATCACCCAGCTGTCACTCTAAGGGAATTTATGCATTGTGGGAAGAGATTGATTGACAGCTGGCTGGCAGAGGGAGGCAGTGAGGTGTGCACCTATGCTCTAGTTCAGGAAGTCCTGGACTAGCTTGCAAGGGTTCACCGTGACTCCGTTAGGGTTCAGGTAACTCAACACAGCCAACGATGGGGGGTTTCAGCACGGCTGAGAAGGCTATTTAGGAGAAACCCAGGTGTCTGTATAGCCTTTTCTGGGAAAAAAGTTTTTTTTTAAAAGTGTACCAGCATGGTTTACACAGGAATGGGTTCACAGAGTCCATACTTAATGGCAGATAATTAGACTGTATGTGATTTGCACTTGAAAAAAAAATAGTGGGTTAAGGCTAATAAGAATGTTCCAGAAAGCTTTGTTAAATTACATCAGCTGCATCACCTTTGAAAGGGTCAAATTTAAAAAGGAGCCTTTATCACCATCGATAATTCTGCTCAGGTTCTGTTACCGTATACATCATCAGACTATATTACTTACATATTGATGGTAAATGGAAGCATTAAATATGAATTCTTGTTCCAGTATTTGTTTGTATTTTTCAAGATATTGACTATGTACACATGCTACCCCTTAAATACTCTTGTCAGTTGGAAGCATCAGTATGAATTTTGCTTTTCTGCATTTCTCTGTGTAAATAGATTTAATGATTAGGCCTAAAAGCTATTTTGTACAGATACAACTTCACCACCTGATAGTCAGAGAAGAACTAGTATGAACAGTTAGTGTCATGAGGCACATTTCACCCAAACACATTAAAGATGGAGTGGGTGGTGACAGACAAGCTAGCTACCAAGTATTGGAAGTATACATTAAAAAAAGAAATATCCTACTCCTTCCTTCCTGACCCTCCAAGCAGATGGCAAACAGTAGGAATCACAAAGCAGGAAGTTATGGAGAGAGGCAGGTAGGCCTTCTAAAAGTCTCATTCAATCTGAAGAAAAGTTATTACACAGAGTTTCTACACTCCTGCGCCTGCCACAGACAATGAACTTTTTTTGAGACCGTGTAATATATGCCTAACTATGAGGGTGTCAAGACACTTTTGAGAAGTATAACATAAAATGATTTTAAAATACATTGTCTGCACAACTCTTAATATTAAATTGGCTAATATGGCTCCTGAACTTAACACTAACCTCTCCTGCCTACTGACACTGAGACACACAAAAAAAAAGTCATTACTGTAAACTCAACATTTTTTTTAAACTAAGGAGGTCGAATCTGGGTTCTTTTTTTTTTTTTTCGAAGAGGCAGATTTTAACAGCATATAAAATGAGATCAGTAATTCCATTCATCCATTTGTGTATTAACATCTAATCAACATGTCTCCATTTTACCATTTCATTAAGTGCAGCAGTGTGTCGCTCCTGGTGAATTAGCATAACCAAACATGTCAAACAGTTAAACAGTTGCTCTTTTTTATTGGTGCCAGTATGGTTATGCTCTGAGAGCAGTTTGATTGAATGTCTGTGTTTACATCAGTGGTTCTTAACTATGGAATGAATTCCCTGCCAAAACGTCTGTACTCGTAGAAATATCTTGTGCTTGTAAAAAGAATTTGTGTACACGTGGAAATATTTTGTGCTTGTAAAAAAAATGTGTGTGTGCGTGAAAATCTGTTTTGTCTCTGTAACAAAGTTTTGTGCTTGTAAAAAAAATGTGTGTCTGCGTGAAAATCTGTTTTGTCTTTGTAACAAAGTTTTGTGCTTGTAATAAAAATTTGTGCTTGTAAATATATTTTTTGTACATGTAAAAATACTTTGTATTTGAGAAAAAAAAAACAAATCTCCCACAGGCACATTTTTTTTACGAACACAGATTCTTTTTACGAACACAAAACCCAAGTGTGAAATCTCTGCCAAAACTTCTCAGCCAATCACCAAACGTCTTACTCACTGGTCATTATACAATAGTTAGATCCGGTCGATTTTTTTTATCCATTGATCTGGGAGTGAGGTTGTTGTGGAATACCCTCACGGGTGTGATTCGCCGCAGGCTCACGATCACGAGTGTTATATTGCTTTTATACGATAGTTCCTTTGGTAACAAAAATAATTACACAAAATGATTAAAATATATATTATTTTCTTTATTTGGGTTGATTGTTTATTCGATTGTTCCTCCGCTCCAGAAAATAGTCCCAGTTGGCGTCTTGGTTGCTGAGCAACGCACAGTGCACTGTGCACCACTGCGAAAGAGCAAAGATAGATAAGGAATCTAAGCTCTTTGCCACTGCTCTACTTGTAGACTTTGAATTGCACATTGCCGTTGATTGTGCAGCCGCTGAGAAAAGGGCCTGGATGTTCAGTCCGAATAACTAGATGGTCTTACGTGCTGATCTAACTATACCGTACCCTGGCAACTTAGCTAATTTTACGTGTTTTGCTAGCGGAGTTTGGCTAAGCTAGCTAGCCAGGTCATACTGAATGTAATGAGCCAAACCATATGCTGCCATGTGTAGTTAAATGTTAATCTAGCGATCTTTTTAAAACTCTTGTATATCCAAAATGTATACTGTGTTAGTTGTACTGAATTGTATAACATGGCCCTGTTTACTGTAACCCTGGGGAAGAGGACTGTGAAGGAGGACAACTCTAAGCCCCATTGCCCCGTGTGTATTGTCTGTGATGTTACAGAACGCTTGAGTAAAACGTGGATCAGATCACCTGAGTCGGCGTCAGTCCTTCTTCTCCTCCCCACTGTACATACATAATCAATCACAACAACGCAGAGTCATACGACCGGTTACATTGGGTGATATAGGGTATGGTCTATAATTTTCCCATTGCTTAAATGTTCCATGGGAGACGACGCGGGAGCAATGGTACGTGAATTCTATATGTAGCCATGTACAATAAAGTAGCCAGGTTAACGGCGAACTTGCTGCATATTCACGTCCCCTGAAATGAAAAGAGGTGTCGGAACACCGCGGCCCACTTCAAGCACGCCTGTTCATAATGTAATTTAGAACTTGTCTTAAAACTGATTAAACTGAAAACCGATTAAAAACACCAGACAACTGCAGCAAGTTCGCCGTTAACTTGGCTACTTTATTGTACATGGCTACATATAGAATTCACGTACCATTGCTCCCGCATCGTCTCCCATGGAACACAGCAGATATGATCATCAGTGTCCGGAAAATATGCCTCCTCGCCGTTTCTAAATAAAGGCGGCAACTTGATTGGCCGGTGAGTAAGACGTTTGGTGATTGGCTGAGAAGTTTTGGCAGAGATTTCACACTTGGGTTTTGTGTTCGTAAAAAGAATCTGTGTTCGTAAAAAAATGTGCCTGTGGGAGATTTGTTTTTTTTTTCCTCAAATACAAAGTATTTTTACATGTACAAAAAATATATTTACAAGCACAAATTTTTATTACAAGCACAAAACTTTGTTACAGAGACAAAACAGATTTTCACGCAGACACACATTTTTTTTACAAGCACAAAATTTGTTACAGAGACAAAACAGATTTTCACGCACACACACATTTTTTTTACAAGCACAAAATATTTCCACGTGTACACAAATTCTTTTTACAAGCACAAGATATTTCTACGAGTACAGACGTTTTGGCAGGGAATTCATTCCATACTTAACCTTGTTGGAGGTACCGAACCCCACCAGTTTCATATGCTCATTCACCGAACCCTTCTTTAGTAAACAATAAAATATGATTTTTTACTGGTGCACAAAATGAACCATGCATTAACATCACCTTGTTCAAATAACAAAACCAACACAGTGCATGAACTCACAACAATACTTTTAATACTTCTGCCATTTTGGGGGGCAAGGTTTTTGTTGCCAACGCATGCCTGTGCAGAATGCAATGCGTAACAATGATGTACGGCGTAGGCTTCACCGAACCCCTGAGACCGACTCACCGAACCCCTAGGGTTCGATCGAACCCAGGTTAAGAACCACTGGTTTACATCATTCATGCAAAAAAAAAACGATCAGCCCAGCATTTCTAAAACTTGGCAAACACAAACTGTAGCACAGGCACCACCTCTGACTTGCTGTGTTGCTCGACGGATTTAGTTTTAGCTTCCCTAACGATGCAAGATACAGCACTTGACCTTGAGCAAGTTCCGTGTGTACTCTCCAAAGTGCCCTTCTACTTTACTTTTGTTTGTAAATCACCTAAAAAACACACACACACACACACACACCCACGCACAATTGCACACCTTTCATTACAGCTCTGCGTGTGGCGTGAAGCCGCGCAAGAGCCCCCTCACCTCAGAAGATGCAAGCTACCACTACCATCCCGCTGCCATCCAATCTTTGGTCATGTCCTCTGGGCTTTCAATATGTGTGTGTGAGTGCGTGACTGTGTGTGTGAGTGTGTACATGCATGTGTGTGTGTCGCTATGTATGTATGTATGAGAGAGAGAGTGTGTGTGTGTGTGTGTGTGTGTGTGTGTGTATATGTGTGTGTGTGTGTGTGTGCGTGACGTGTGTGTTGTGCAATTGCCCTTGTTCCTTGGCTGAACTTTCCTTCCCCTCTATGCCCATGCTGGGCAGACGATGCTCTTTTCTGCCGGCGCCAGCGGCCCTAAAACACCCCCTCTCACCCACCCACCCACCCCCCCTCTCCCACACACACACACACCATCACCCCTACACACACACATCCTCCAACCCTTCCCACACCCACACCCACACACACACACACACACACACACACACACCCAAACACACCATCACCCCTACACACACATCTTCCCACCACACACACACACACACACACACACACACACACACCCAAACACACCATCACCCCTACACACACATCTTCCCACCACACACACACACACACACACACACACACACACACACACACACACCCCTCTCTGCCATCCCCAGCATTTCCCCCTGGCGTCCGCTGCCGATGCCCTTGCCGCGCCGCCGCTCATTTGTCTTCCACCCCCCCCCCCCTCTCTCCCTCTCTCCCCCCCTCTCTCCCTCTCTCCCCCTCCTCTCCCTCCCCCTTCCCCAGGTGGTGGTGCACACCAAAGCGGGCGAGCGCCTCTACAGGATCTCACCTTGGGCCAAGTACGTGACCCAGCCCGAGAAGGCCGTCATCTACGACTGGGTGCACTGGGACCCCCCGCAGCCCTACCAGGTAAGAGTGGCAAGTGGCAGAAGAGGGGTTCCCTCCGTAGGGGAGGGCCAACCTGGAAAAAGCGGTACAGTCTTTTTCTGGACGAAAAAAGAGAAAAGGGCCAATGTTGTTTCTGTTTGTGTGTGTGTGTGGTCATGCATGTGCGTGGTTGTTTGCGTGTGATACTGTATGTCTGTTCACATGTATGCGTGTGGGTGTTTGTGTGTAACTGTCTGTCTGTCTGTCTGCCTCCCTGTCAACTTTCTATGTATGTGTGCATGTGGTTCTGAGGCATATAGTGTATGTGTGTGTGTGCGCTTGTCTGCTCTCTGTCTAGGTATGTATGTGTTGTAGGGCTTAAGGGTGTGTGTATATGTGTGTTTGTGTATGAATATGCGTATGTGGTTTTGAGAGTTAATGATTTGTGTGTGTGTATGTGTATATCGGCGTGTGTGTGTGTGTGTGTGTGTGTCTGTGTCTGTCTTTACACTTTTCAAAGTGTTTGCCGTATTTCCTTACCCCAGCATCCACCTCACTAACTTCAAATGCGTGTTTTTTATTTTTTTTGTGGCTTCCTGACAGTATGGAATACAGCTGCTGAAATATTTATACTC
>CM059279.1:2961644-2964144 GCA_030347295.1 Setipinna tenuifilis
GATGCACAATCACTTGCTCTTTCAGGAACACGCACACACACACACACACACACACACACACACACACACACACACACACACACACACATGCGCACACACACACACACACACACGCACACAAACACACCAGATTATCAAAAATGCCGTGGGCATGCACAGCATATGTATTCGCTGATCCCCCCTTGCACACGCTTCTCACAGCCAAATTAGATGGGCAGCACAGCATAGAAAAACAGTGCTTTGATAACACACATGGGATTTGATTCATGGCTTGTCGAACAAGTGTACAATACACAGACGCGCATACACACACACATACATACAGGCACACACTCACACACAAGTGTATATGTCGAAATGTATGGTCTCCCTTCCTAGTGGGCGTATAAATTCATGGTAGCGGACACCCTTTGCACTTTGAACTTCCAACATTTTCGCTGCTCCCCCCCTCTTCTCCACTTCTCATCACCACTTTCTCAGCAGCGGCCAAACTGGAACATGATGAGGTGCTGCATGTGTATTAGATCGGCCCAGCCTAGCTCAGCTCTTGCGAGACGAGGGGCCGCATTCGGATTCTGACTCCATACCAGTCCATACCCGCGGCATATGAGGAGGGCAGTACTGGAGGGGCAAGGGGAAAGGAGGGGGTGGGGGTGGGTTGGTGCGGTGGTTGGTGCGGGGAAGAGGGTGGGGGTCAAAGGGGAAAGGAGGGGGTGGGAGTGGGTTGGTGCGGTGGTTGGTGCGGTGAAGAGTGTGGGAGTCAAGGGAAAGGGGGCGGCATGGGGTGATGGTGGGGGAAAGTGGGGGCTGCGGTGGTTTGGGCTGGGAGAGTTGTGCCGTGTCACCCAGCCAGAGGCTAAAGACGAATACCATCTCGCCGGCTTATGAATATCATCGTCTGGGAGTCTGCACACCTCTCGCGCTCTCTCTCTCCCTCACTCCTACTGCCGAAAAAGCCTCTTCGTGGTCGGGGCTGAAAATCCGTCAGATTGATTGATATGCCAGAGCTCTTGGAGCTTAGCTCTCCGCTTCTCCTGGAGTGGAATAAAAATGCGAGGGGAGGGGGGGTGAGGATGGGTGCTGCTGGTGTATAGATGGAGAGGGAGAGGGAGAGAAAGAGAAAGAGGGAGAGAGAGAGAAAAATAAAAAAAAGACAAAAAAGAAAAAGAAAATGCATGTTCCTACAACCCCTTCGACTTGAGAAATGTGCCCGGGAGTTTCCAGAAAAGTGTGAGCGGCGATGAAGAAGAGGCAGAAGAAGAAGAAGAAGAAGAAGCAAAAAAAAAAACTAAAAGACAAGCTGAGGCGAACTTTCTTGGGAGTATTTGTTTTATGCTGCTTTTTTTTTTCCTGCAGGCTCTTGTGCCTCACAGCTTCACTTCACTCTTTCAAAGCGGGTCGGGGCGTATCTGACGGCAGAGCAGCGAGCTGAACCGAGAACGAGAGAGAGCAGGAGAGAGCGAGAAAGAGCGAGAGAAGAGTGGGAGAACGGGAGAAGCCGAAGCGTCTGGAGACCTGGTGCCGAGAAGCATCCTCCGAAATTTTTTGCCCTTTCTCTCGCTCCCTCTCTCCTGTTGTTCATCAGTGCTTTCATGTCTCACGCGCGGCCTGGCAAGGCAAGCTACACCAAGGACATAATTGTCTGAGCCCAAGCAAGGCTAACGGCTAATCTGCCAGCGGGGCTTGTTTCGGCAGGGCAAATAACGGGCAGCCGAAACCCACTTGGGGTCCAATTGTTTTTCACGGCTGTTCCGTCTGAAAAACTCTCATCCTCCTCCTCCTCCTCCTCCTCTTCCTCCTCCTCCTCCGACGAACCAACTTGTAACTTTGGATGATTGCAAATTAGACTTGATTAAGCCTTGAGAAACCTGACAGACCAGACTATGCGAGAGAGGGAAAAAAAGCGCTCACCTTCTGAGCAGTTGTCCATTAGGAAACTTCTGAGTGCTGTCATAACATGACAAGCGCGCGATGTGACAGGCCTTTCCTTACAACGTCTCTGTTTGATAAAGAGCCGTGCTCTGCTCACCCTCTCGGTCTCTGACATTGAAGGCCAACACCGAGGCAGCACACTTCTCCCTCCTGTCTCAACAGGTGCCGTGAATCATCTGCCAAATGTCCTTCACTGTTAGTCCAGCTCCTTATCTATCTATGGAGTCAGCCTGTTATACTATCCTGATTATCTCTCCATCTGTACTTTACGCTGTTCTTTTCTCTCTGTCTCTCTCTCTCTCTCTCTATCTCTATCTCTTTATCTGTCTCTCTCTTCTTCTCTATCTCTTTCTCTTGCTCCTTTTCTTTCTCTCTCTTTCCTCCTCTTTCTCCCTTTCCCCCTCTCTCTACGTCCTCTCTTTCTCTCTCTCCCCCACCACCCCCCCCCCTCCGCTATCTCTCTGTATCGGTGTCTCTGTCTGCGTATCGCCTCTTCATCTCGCCCCACTGTGTCTGTTTAATTAGTCACCAGTGTCTGACGCTGTGCCGCAGCGATGGCGGCCTGGAC
>CM059279.1:2971644-3011644 GCA_030347295.1 Setipinna tenuifilis
GGAATTTAGCAACTTTACATTCTTGTGTGCAATTCAGTGTAAACAAGGCACTTTTGAAAATGTATGTATTGTAATTGTTTGTATTCATTGAATGCCAAGGATGTTGCATAAATTATGAAGAAGATTGATTAAATCTGCCTTAATCATAGACTAAATAGGTTTGACAGTATCTTGTTAGTATTACTGCAACCCTCTGGGAAAAGCTGTCAGCCCAATGTCTGGCATAAAAAAAAAACATTCAAAATTGGAAAAATGAACATGTAAACAATATGATTTAACACATTTTTTGAAAGATCTGTTTTTAACAAGGAGTATCCCACTGAAATTAGAATACCTCTATTGGCAGGTTAAACTAATTGCCTTTCTATTATTTTTATTTGTTCATTTTCACAAGCAGCCTGTGAGATCTAATTTGTGGATGTTAAACTTCAGTGTTGTGTTGAAGAGAAATATGTTTATGTGTCGTCCATCGCTGCTCTGCCCTGTTGCGAGTCCATCAGTCACTTTGAATCTCCGTGTGTTTATATAAGCGGACACCTTGGGAGACGCTGGCAAAGGCGCTGGCAGTGTTTTTGGTGCGTTACTTGAGTCGAGTCGAGACGAGACGGCAGCCCAGTCAATCACGGGCGCGTATTCTCCAGCGCAGCGCCTAACAGAGATGTGAGCGCAG
Source organism: Setipinna tenuifilis (assembly GCA_030347295.1). Lineage (NCBI taxonomy): Eukaryota > Metazoa > Chordata > Actinopteri > Clupeiformes > Engraulidae > Setipinna > Setipinna tenuifilis. Next base: position 2,972,315 of record CM059279.1, read on the forward strand.
AGCAACAGGATCTGATAGGCCGTCTCCTCTCGCCTCATACCCGCATCCATAACACCCCCCCACCCCCACCCCCACCATAACACCCCCCCCCCCCCACCCCAAAAAAAACCTCTCATGCTCATCACGCTATCCTACATTGATCTATCTCTGTGTCTACGTATTCCCAGCGTCCCTCCCTCCCTCCCTCTCTCTTGCTCCTTCGTTCTTTCCCTCCCTCCCTCTGTTCCTCCCTCCGTCCATCCCAGCCTCCCCCTCGCCACCAGCTGATCCATATAGCCTCATGAGAGAAGCTGGATTAACTGCGTAAATAAGTACATTAAAATCATTACCGACAAACCCGAGCGTGACTTTCCCTGGGTGTCTGACTTCAGCCCCCTACCCCATCTGTCTCTTTCTCTCTCTATTTCTTGCACCCCCCCCCTCTCTTTCTCTCTCTCTCTCTCTCTCTCTCTTTCTCTCTCTGTCTCTCTGTCTCCCTGTCTCTGGTGCAGTAGACAGGTGAGCTCCTATTTTCCCCTAACTGTTGCAGTTTGGGGAGGAGGCAGAGGACTCGATGGGCTTTCTGCTATTGTATCCCCGTTAAGCTTGTTAGCCGTCTAGATCCTCATTTCCGTGACTCCGTGAGGGCTGATGGAGTGGCAGAGATAGAGGTGGGCGAGTGGCGTTTCAGATCGAGCTGCTGAACCTTCCCAGAATCCGTCCTGTTGTTGCTAAGAAGCAAGAGTTTGTTTTTGTCTTGTTTGTGTTTTGTTTGTTTATCTATATGTGCTGAGCTGCTTTTTTTTTTTGAAAGGGGGGGGGGGGGTAGTTTGGTGGTTTTCATCCCAGTAATGAGTTTCTGTTGTTACTTTTGCATTGTGACCACAACATCCCAGAGGTCAAGCCTCACGGTCTCACCAAAATAACTGTGGTTTTTAAATCTTGTCAGGTGATGTTACAGGCTGAAGTGCCACAAAACTGTATGTAAACACAAACACGCATTTTTAATGACTGAACAAAAAAAATAAACAAAATATATGAAATTGACTGTTTTTCTTGAGCATTTATTGTAATGCACTCAAACATATTTACACATTTTCTGTCTTATGCAAGACCAGCAGTCACAAGGACGACAGATAATTATCTTTACCAGAATGCAAAATTCCCAATTCCCTAGCAGCAGAGCTTTCAATCAACAGACATGTCAGGTAATTGATTCATGTCAATCAGTGCAGGTTGCATTAAATAAGTCGCTATGTAACAGCATTTCCTGCACAGAAAACAACACAGCACTTGGCTTTCATTCATTGTGCTGCCCTCTCAACATATTACATTTATTCTTTCATCACATTCCAGCTTGGAAGGTTTTAAGCCGTAAAACATATGCCATGTTTTGATGTCTTTTTTCCCCCCTCCTCTCTCTGCAGAGGATGAGAGAAGAGAAATCGCACGATTCATATTCCAGGTGTGTCCTCCCTATGTGTTACTGTGGGTACAAGTAGCACTCTATTGTCTTTTTTTTTACATAATGCCACTCTCCCCCTCCAAAAAAAAGAGAAAGAAACTGTGGCAATGGCAGCCTACAGTGCCATTTCTCACATCATCCAAAAAGGCTATGAAGGACCCACTCTACATAAATGCATGCACACTATGTGACCAAAGCATGGTTTAAGAGGGGTTTTTGTAGGACAGGGCTTGTTGTTGGGTGGTGACATGGTGACAGGGTTTTGAAGAGGGGTTGTGGAAAAAAATGCATGCCACTACTGAGTGACATTTTCATGTGGGCATTCCAAATTAAAAGTGTGAGAACTTCCAACTTCATTGAAAAGAGAGTGAGAAAGCGAGAGAAGGGACAGAGGCAGAGAGAGAGAAAGACAGGAATGGAAAGAAAGAAGGGTTAAGAGAAAAAGGGAGGGAGAGAGTGAGAGAGACAGACATAGAGAGAGAGAGAGAGGGAAAGAAAAGTCAATGTGATTACGACGACTTCCGCGGTCAATTCTTCCTTGCAGGGCAAGCTCACCGGCTGCCTCATTAAAAAGCACACACGGGAAGGCAAAATCAGATCCTTAATGAAGCCTCTACTTTGACCTCTGCGCACTCTCCACTCCAGGTATATATGTGTGTGTGTGTGTGTCTGCACTTGTCTGCGTGTATCATTTCTGCATACGTGTGTGTGTGTGTGTGTGTGTCAGTGTGTGGGCCAAAGAGGAAAAAAAAAAAGCAAAACCTCCTCCCCCACCCCCCGCACACACACACACACACACACACACACACACACACACACACACACACACACACACACACACTTCTGTGGAAGAAAAAGGTGCCTTTGAGGTCTTTAGGGGAGGCATATATTTGTGGGTTCTGTCTCTCTCTACCTAAAGGGCTGTAGGATTGGTAAAACGAGGGATTTAATTCAAAGGCTGCTGAATGGATTTTTACCCCCATCCATGAGCCTCCCCAGGGATAAAGAAACTATTGATGTATGCGCCGTGATTCCGGCGTTTGCCTCGTTTAGTAGCCCTGATGTGAGAGTGATGTAAATGGGTGGAAACTGAATACGCTTCTGCCGCGTTCGCTCTCTCCTTCCACCTCATCAAAAAAAAAAAAAAAAACGAGGCCACGGAAATAAGAAACCACAGGCGCAGCAGCTTCAAGTGATCTACATTTAAACTGAGGCACTACCTGATTGGGCTATACTGCACATGGTCTTCTGTGTGTTATGCAGAGTAAAAAAGGCACATGTCGGCCTTCCCTCACTCTGCACCCTAGGTGAGTTTGACAGGACAAATCTCCTACACTACAGCAATAGCCCTGTAACACTTCCATGCAATGTAGTCAATTAGATTCTGCCCCTATTCTATCAGTAAATTCAGCTCAGGTGGAGTCATCTAGTTTAGTGCTCTTGGTCTGACAGTGACAGTGTGTGTGGTTTTGGTGAGCCAGATGTTTGGCTGATGTTTCCTTTAGTTAAACAAGGACCTGATGATGTGACCTAGGCCTTGTTTCAATTGCATGGTTTAGTGTCAAAGCTCTATGTTTGCAAGTAGAGGAAGTAGTAAACCTCCTAAAAGAAGAGGCCTGTGATATCATTTTGTTAGCAAAACAAACCAGTAGGACTCCTCTATAAGGAGGTATAAGGTGTGGCACTTAACCATATACCTATAACAGGGCCCTAGATGACCACTGAAACCATGTTTGGGTTGCAATGAATTTTTTTTAAACTCAGACATCCCCCAGATGAAATTCAGCTGGTCTAGCATAAACAACATTGTAACCACCCCCTTCTCCCTTAAAATTATTCTACAAGTGATCACCTCAAACAGTTGATGAAATCTTGTTGATATTTGAGCTTAAAAGCCAAAAGAAATGACATTCGTTTGTCGCAAATCACAAATACCCACAAATGTTTGCAAACAATTTTCTGTTGGTGTAGAGGTCTTGGCGAGTGTTTGTGAACATAAGCAAACAGTCTAAGGAGGTCGTTCTTGGTGCACACACACTGATGCTGGCCTAAGAACTCCAGTTAAATTAAACAATTCTCAAGTTTTGAAAATGTGTAAATTTGTTACTTTGAACACATTCAAATTCAATCTGCATTTTCTGTAAACACATACAAGCACACAACACATTTGAATGTAACTCATATTTGTTTTCTACTTTAAAAAACAGCTGTGCACAGACTCCGAAGGGTTTTTTTTCTCTAAGTAAAGACTATTAAAAACCTTTTAGACAGAGGGAATCTTTGATCTCCTGGAACTCAGCTTGTACAAGTCAGTTCCTCTTATATAAATGTTTTAGTATGGCTGGGCATGGAAAGGCCAGTACACTGGCATGCAAAGTAAGATGGCAAGCAAGCAAAAAACCTAGAGTGTTGCCTCCCAGAGTGTTCATAGACTTTCGAAGTATCTAAGAAATTAACACAGGTGTTAGGCTTCCCTAAGTACAGTGTTGCATAGTACATTTAAGAAGCCTACAGATCTGCGCAGTGTGCCCATTGAGCAGCTATCTGACACAGTCATCTGCTGTACATGTTCTGACTTGAGGCTGCTCAGGGCACAGCCAGGTCCCGTTTTACTAAAGGTCCTTATGGTCGATAAGATTTGGGAATGTAGCACCTTCCACCTACATGAAGTATTGGCATAGGTTGCTGCCAACAAAAAGTGAAAGTGATTCCCATTTGTCATTGTGATTACACAGCACACAACTACACTTGTACTCTGCATTTAACCCATTATGTCATTTGGACGATACCATGCTCAGGGTACCTCAGTGGAACTTTTGGCAGTTGGTGAATTCACATTTGTGACCCTCTGGACACAGGTCTGGTACTTTACCTGGTGGATATGACCTGCGAGCTTCTGGACACACGTCTGTTACTTTAACCACCAGGCCACCACTGCCCCAAAACAAAAATATTGTTAAGAGAGTAATGGTTCCCCTCATTTTTTAGAGTACAAAGTCGAGTGCTGTAATATTGTTTTTGACTATGCTTTTGGCATTACGCTGTCTTGTTATTTGTAGAAAGATGACCATCAGCTAAGGTGTGTGAGTAAAAAAAAACGAAATGAAGACTAACACTGCCCTCTAGTGAAATGCTTGTACATAACATCAACATATGTGAAAGTGCTTTTCAGGTTGTATGCTTTGCACATTTTCAATGTTTAAACGTTATGTGTAAGCTGTGTAAATATTTTTCTTCAATCAAGCTGACATAATATTCTATAATAATTGCTAATTACCAGTAGACCTGCTTAAGCCAGGTTTCTGGGCAGGTTTTGCCTCACAGAAAACCAATCAATCATTTTACTCCAAATCACCTCTAGACATATTGGGAGTTTAATCAAAGTTACCTCAAAATTGTGTTAAATGAAATTGTCAGATAGATGTCATTTTTCACTCTGAGTGTATGCGATTTCAGGTGTGCCACTGCATTATAAAGGTGAAATGGTGTGTGCATGTAGTTATACAGCTAGGCTACATATTATATTTCTCAGAGATTTAGAGCCATAGAAAAGCTGGACTGACTGATGTCTAAAAATGTAGCCCTGGAAATGAATGTCAGACTGCCACGCCTGCCATGTGTTGCCTGCAGATGTACACAGACTAAAAAAGGAAACAACTGAAATATCACAACTATCAGACCCTTTCCTGTGACGCTTTAAAATTTAGCACAGGTTCCTCATTTCCCCCAGATCTTTTTTTTTTTTTGATATGTTTCAACACCTTGGCTGCATGAGTCCATCTGTGCTGTTGTCATAGATTTGTGAAGGTGCACACCTGTCTGTATGTGCCCTTACAGCTGACGTTGCATATCAGAGCAAATACCAAACTATGGACAGAAAAGGGTATGCCTGCACAGACAGGAGTTTGTGGAGGGACAGATATGCAGAAAACTACAATAAAAGAAAACTACAAACATGGTGACCACACGGCCAAACTAGCCAGTCAAGTGTAAGACACCTTAGTGTGAGATGTGTGTCATGTGGGTGTGTTTTTTTTTTCAGTGCCACTGACTGAGCTACTTGTTATGAGTTGAGGCAAAGTATAGACACACTCCCACGGGCTTTTAATATCAATATGCTGACATTTTTAGACCAATCAGACCAAAGACTGACACACCAGTCTTTAAAAAGAGTTGGTGCCATAGAGTATGAAAACAGTGTTGTGTTGTGTTGTGTTGTGTTGTGGTTTTCATATAACGGCCTTGTGCAGCCCAGCAAAAGCCCTGATTTAAATTCAGTCAGTTGTCTATGGGGAGACCTGACCAGTGGAACAACTGTTTTAGTTCAGTCAGACAGAACTACAGAGGATCTGCAGAGAACAACAGGAGGTGAAATACTTCCCTATTAGGTGTGTAGAAGCATGTCAAGTCATGCCCAAGGACACACAGAGGGCCATAAAAACTACCAAAGGTGCTTTAAGTAGACATTGAGTAAAAAATCTTTTCAAACATTCAAGCATTTTTAAACAATTACCAACACAATTTATTTTTACTAAAAGCGAACATGAAGTGATCAAGGAACTTTACAGCATCAGAACTCTCGTGGGGTTCTTTCTGATTGAATGACACAATGAATCAATCAATTTATGTCTTAATGTTTTTAATGTAGTAATGTTGTATCTTGTATTATCACTGTGTATTGTATTGCTGTGTGTGTGAATGTTCTGTTTTGTATTGTGGCATCCTGGGTGCAAGACAAATTCCCTTTGGGGCAATAAAGATTTTTATTCATTCCTCATATTCTAGTGTGCTGAACTTAGTTCCTGGTCTCTTGCTTTGGTTTCAAAGCCCACATTAGGCCTACTCCTGAAAAAAAAGAGGATTAGGATATGAATGAGTTTTGCAGATGCTCAGTGAACTTGTGGGGTGGTGTGGCCCTGTGATTTTTAAAGCGTGCTCCATGTGGCATTCCCATATATGCAAATCCATGTGGACCTTAACCTCATAAAGGTGATGATATGCTGACATTTTAAGCAGCACTGCCTGGAGGTAACAGGATGGGCTTCTCAGAGTTCTGACTATATGAATGTTTCCTGCTGACAAGTAAGCATTTCCAGATGCCTACTATCTGGGTATACATGCCCAAACAACATTGATGAGTAATGTCACCTTTACTGTTTGAACAGAGAACACCTCAATTGCCTTATTGTGAAACATTGTAATGTAATCTAGTTTTGGCTTGCAGCTCAACTTCAACACAGTGAGAATGTATAATCTTGGAAGCTAAAGGGTGACTGTACTGCACGTTATTATGCTACTTGAATGGATTACTGCAATCTGCTGTAAGGTTTTTATTCTTAAACTAGTGAAGTGCAACCCATGCCAATTTCTGTAGGAAATCTGCAGACCAATAACATGCCTGCAGGTATTTAAGAAATGGAATGATGCTCTGGTGGAAAAATATATTCCAATCAAGTGTTTAATGAGTCTCATAACACACATATAATATGCATGATGTAAATGGTATTGCTTTTACAAAATGGAATGAAAATTCCATAAAGTGGACATATTTACTAAAAACATTTGTCTTGCCAATGGTTTAAGGCTATGTTTAATTTAAGAGCTCAATGACAGAGAGAAGGGGCTCCATGTGTATGTTTGGGTGTAAAGATGCTTCTTGTTTGCTGGTGTTGCTTTTAAGAACTAGGGTTAGGTACGTGTGTGTGTGTGTGTGTGTGTGTGTGTGTGTGTGTGTGTGTGTGTGTGTGTGTGTGTGTGTGAGAGAGAGAGAGAGAGAGAGAGAGAGAGTGTGTGTGTGTGTGTGTGTGTGTGTCAGTGTGTGTGTGTCAGTGTGTGTGTGTTTGTTTGTTTCTGTTTGTGTGTGTGTGTGAAGTGAAGTGACTAGAGCGATCATTATCACCACTTCCTGTTTTCACAGTTTGTGTACCCTCTACTGACAACTCTGCTGTTATACCACCTCACGGAACTTCCTGTCTCCATTTCCCCCCTGATATGTGACCCACCCTCTTAATACTTTATCATGGGGAAATATTTCAAGGGCAGACTCCTCAATGAGTTTCCGGAATGGAGTCCTCCCCGTTCAATGAGCCCTGACGACTGACTCTCTCTAGTCCACAGGCTCTGGGCACCAGACTCTGGATGGAATCTGCAACAAATCGTGGGAACTCTTTGGATCTTGTCAGCCACCAGCTGCAGTGTCTGCCTTTGGCCAGCTCCCTGTTCCAGCTGGGTGTCTACTGAGTATCAGCTGGTGAGGCATATGTGTGAATGGCTTGCATCTTGTTCTTGCCATTGAGCTGACTCCTCGGGATGGATCTGCCTCTCTCTCACACTCACACTGGCAGTATTGGACTAGCCCATCTCGGTCTGTTGCAACTTTTTATTATGGCTCCTGGATGATTAGGGCTCTTGTAGGCGCCCTGTGTATCTCTTTACCTGTTCCTGGGGGTTATTTGAATAGCCTATCGCTGTTCTAGCCTATGTCTGTTGTGCCTCTTCATTATGGCCCCAATATAATTAAGGCTCCAATAGCCCTCAGGACCCTTACAGTCTTGCATATCTATTTCCTGTCCCTCTGGTGTTTGAGATCTTTCAATCCACTATTCAGAAGTAACTGACGACCTTTTTTTTCCATTCTTAATAACATGACGGAATCCTCATATCACTGTCAATACTGTGATAAAGAAAAAAAAAAAACAGTTCATGATGTCATGATCATTTACATAATATCTGATGCCATCCTAGGAGCAAAGACCTCTGTGGTACAGTGCACTGCAGTGTATACTATACTGTATGAACAATGCAAGAGTGACTTTAACAAACCAGTTTAGTGTGGTTATTCACAGAATATTCACAGGTTAGGGGACAAAAGGAATCGAACATGGGTCAAGTAACTCTGATACAAGTCTGACCCTGGTTGCTGGTATGGGAGCACATTAGTTTCATGCAAAGCAAAGATATGTGTGCATTATGTGGCTCTATTTTACGGAGCCAGGGAAGGGTTATGTTGGTAAATAATTTTAGACCCCACTTTTTGCGTTCCCACGCAATAGTTTTGCGTTCCCTCGCAATACTTTGTAACTCAAAAGTTATTGCGAGGGAATGCAAAAAGTATTGTGAGGGAATGCAAAATTGAGGTCTAAAAATATTTACCAACATGACCCTTCCCTGGCTCCGCACCATATGAAGTAGTGCAAAGACTTTTTTCTGGCCCTGGTTCTAAGGTGATATTTTAACCTTCTGATGATGTAAAGCTTTACTTGTCTGCTGATGTCCTATGTGATGATGGTTGACAGAGGGGTTTGTGGTGTACACAACAACAACAACATTGCTGAGAAGTGATGTAAATTAATTGTATTAACAATTTTATTATTTTAGTAATTTATCAGTAGGCTGTTACATGTAGCCTACTGCCACTAGTAAAGACGCACTAAACTCATCACTGAACCTAGAATAGAATAGAATAGAATAGAATAGAATAGAATAGAATAGCATCGTATTGATCACTGTGGGAGGACCCTTCATGGAAATTGGGAGACTGGAGACTGGATCACTGATCATAATGCGGTGTTAATTGAGGGGTTTCACCAATAACCACAATAAATTAACCCAAGAAACGTGTAAGCCCAGGGCGACCAATGATCTAATGTTACACAAATGCACACACGCGCACATAATTACCCTCTGAGGAAATAACTGCCTAACTGAAACAGGATAGCCGAAACACTGCCGTGCCCACTGCGTAGCCAGCCCTTATTGTCGATGGTGCATGATGAATTATTGAGTAAATCTGCAGGGCTTTAGCCGCTCCCCAAAAAAAGGTGGGGAAATGTCTGACTAGGAAGACACTACAGTTCTTGTTACTATCTCCATCTTACCCAATGACAAGGTATAGGGCGGGGTTACAGTATACACGAGGTCGAAGCTTTTTGCCCCGCATACCATGCGTATTGGCACAGCGTTGGGGGGAAAAATAAAAGTAGTTGTTCATTTTTTATATAGTACATTGACCCCAGAATGACCTAATTATGCTTTGGAATAGACTTGACACAACCAACTACTTATACCAATAAAACAGTGAGCGTAAATAAGGTAAGTGTGTTGCATTTGATTTACATACAGGGGGCTAAGCCAAGTAGGCTATTAGGTAAAGAAGTATACGGGCGGTGAAAACCTAATAATACGGCTCCATCTTCTTTTAAAGTTTGGTTTATTCTGTTACACCAATTGCCAGCTGTACGTCCGGTGTAGTATCACTTCCTCCTCCAAGCGAGTAGCACATGGGTTTTGCCATAGCTGATGCAATGTTTCCATAGAAATAAAGGACTACAACTGTACACGCGTTGCCATTTAGAGTGTGTATTTGCGGAAACATATGTAGAACAATAGAATTAGATATGTTAACTTGAACGTTGGAGTAACTTCAAGCATATGTGTTGGTTGTCTTGTCAGTGTTTTTAATGTGTTTCCTTTGTGCGAGCGCCTCTGCATGCATTTCCTTTTATAGTCTCCGTAGGTTTTGCCAATGCTTTGCATGCGACTGAAATCTCCACAAATACCATTTAAACCCTTTTCCCAGTGTCTAACTTTTCTATATTTAACTGTAACGCTTTTATTGTAGCATTTTCTAATGTGTTGTAGCAACCCGGCAAGAAATTAGTGCACGTTTGAGTTGCGTAGGCACCCCACACCTCGTACAGTAAAATTTGTAGGTTTGTCGTAAAAGCAAAGCGCATTAATGCGCGTGGGGGAAAGTGTGATCCACCCACCCCCCTCCGGAACACGGATATGATGGTGGGGTTTTTAGTCATTGGTCTATCTAATTAGCGGGAAAGTCCATTGATGTTGTCATGTGCAATGTGCCACACGTTGTTACTTAGTCGTATTAAATAATAATATATAAAGGTATTCCGAAGTTTACCATTTCGTCTGGATCTATGTTGGGCACAAGTGGTGGGTAAGTGAAATTCGTTTTGCGTAATCTTTAGTGTTAGCCATATTTTTGTATTCAAAATAACGGCCATTGACATCTACATTAATATAATTTACACCAGAATTGCAGAATTAACTAGTCTTTTATTTTCTGTGCGATGTGCACCAAAATAGACTACTTGCTTAGGGCTGCCTTCCCGCCAGTTACTGAAACTTCTTCAGTGAATGGGGAAAAGGCGCTATTGCTGTATGATGTATGTTGGGTCTTCTCTTGCTTATTAATTATAGTCATGTTTAGTAATGCTATTAATGTGGACGACTGGCTTTGTTATAAATATGGTAGCACAACGCTTACATTCGTTGTCTTAAATCCCGCGCGTGTGTGTGGTTCTCTAAACATGGTAGCGCTTCTGAGTGAACTTCTCCAAAGTTACAATAGTAAACAGTAGGTGTTGGTCTACGTAAGTATTTCAGGTGCTTGTTTGGACTGGCGATAATATTGTGGGTGTGTTCCTTGAATCGGTTTAACTTGTTTGAGCGCATATCAGAAGTCACACCCATAGACTTGAGCCTTCAATAGAACGAAATTCTCATGAGATGGTCAGTGCTGTAAAACCGTGGCCTTCAAAATTGTAGATTTTTTCTGTTTAGGCTAACATATAACATCCAAGTGGGAGAGATGGCTCAAAGTGGTTGAGTTAAGAATAGCTTGTGTGTGTTTGTTTTAACTATTTGTCAGGATGAGCTCTATTAAACGACAGAGAAGACCATAAATGGCTAATCCAATTACCAACAACTTTTTCTAATTTATTCATACTTGCTTAAGAATTATGAATACAGTTTTCCATACTGTGCCATTCATTACTGTTCTCATGGGGGCAGCTAAAGTTGTGTTGATAGCTGCAGAGTTGCGCTGTCTTTATCGAAAGACACCAGGCCTCCTGCTATTTGCATCCTAAATTTGAAATTGAGATGTGCCTTTGAGGTTACTGCATAAATTAATTTACCACATGGACATAAATTAAATTACCACATGTACATGTCCTTTTTAGACAGAGGCCAGTTAAGTTCACATGCCTGTTTGTTGATGGGGGCAGTAAAGTTTATTGAAGGTCAAATAGAGCTGTTCCTGTTTGAAGCTTAGTCAAAGAAATCACCCAACCCAGAGTTGCCCCCACCCCCTGCATATATCCAACACGCATGCACACACCCACCCACTCGCATGCATGCGTGCAGACGCACACACACACACACACACACACACACACACACACACACACACACACACACACACATTGTTTGTGAATGGGTTCCATTACGTCATAGCAGGTGGCTTTGTTGTGTTGTGTGTCCTTCACATTCAAAACAAGGGCCAAGTAATATTAGCAACAGCAACACACATGTCCTGTCACCTGCACGGTGTATGTGTTTGCCTGTGTGTGATATCTCTTTATTACTGTGAGCTCCTCTCATGCTGTCCTTCTGATACAATCACATTCCCTGCTTGCAGAACGGGGTCACGGTGTCCCTGGGCTGTGTCACGGGCAGAGGGTAGTGAAGCCATAGCTGTCACAGCTCAGTATCAACAAAACATCCGCCAGGTTGTTTGGCCAGGCATTTTTATTAGCCCTAGACCACCAGGCCTTTGGAAAAAAAAAAAAAAAAAACTTATGATCTTCTCTGAGGCAAACCACAGGCCTTGCTTACCCCAAAACACATCAAGCAGGACTTTCTCTGAAGTATTGCCATCAGTATTGCCATTTCATGAAAGAACCCATTTGTGTGTGTTTGTGGTGGTGGTGGTGGGAGGGGGTCAGGCCATGCCACAAAGGGCCAGCCAAGTTCTAAATCTCCTTGGTGTCTCCTCGACTCTCTCAAAGTACCTCCATTTAACATTTTTTTTTTGTCTTTTTGTCCCCCAAATGAGACATGGCAAAACCTGGCAGCTTTACTAGGCTTTACCAGGCTACCCCAAAGTGCCTCCTCCTAGCTTTTTTTTTTTTGTCTTTTTGCCCCCAGTGAGGCATACAGTAATCAAAGCTGGCAGGCATGTAGGCTGGACTAGGCTGGCTCCTCACCCCAGGAGTTTGGGGCAGTGCAGTCATGAGTTGGATCCATGTGACCAACTGCCTTTCCCAAATTACTCCCGCTGTCTGCAGTGTTCCGGCCTTTTTGATGTGGATACCGGCCCCCATGGACCTGATTGGTGCAGAAGAGGGCAGGGACCCATGCCTCCCCCATACCCACCCACCTACTGCCTCTGCCTTTGGAGAGGGGGACAGTGGCACGGGTTTGCGTGTAAGGGGTGTGTGTGAGGTGTTCTTGGGCTGTTCTTGGACCTTGTGTTGACCCATCATGATTTACCATGGGGGCTGGTACCTGCTTTATGTTTTTGCCCTCTGGGGTTGGAGAACAACGTGCGTCCCCCTTGCAGTAAACCCCTGCTTTTCAAACAGCGTAGTGCCAGTGCTTTACTTTTTCTCTGGGTTTTCCCTCCCTTGCTCACATACACACACACACAATTTTTCATTCTCTCTCTCTCTCTCTCTTTCTCTCTCTCTCTTGTTTCTATCTTAATTTGGACTCTCTCTCTCTCTGTCTGTCCATCTCTGTTTGTCAGTCTCTCTGTCTCTCTCTCGTGTGAGCCTCAGTGTTGAGGTGAGCTTAGTCACCGTGGCAGAATGTAACCTGCCAGATGACTTCCAACAGGGCTCCCTCCAGCTACCCTTCTCAGACTTTGCCCTCCACTGCTGCCAAGCCTTCAGTCTCTCACAGTGAACCTTCAGGAGCCTGTGGCTCAGCTGTCAGGTGGCTGCTGTCTTGAGGCAAAAACGTGGTGTAGAAAAATCTTTCCAGGACATTTTGAGATGTTTATAAATGTTATGTAACAGACAGGTGTTGTTTTTTTTCGTGAAGTACTAGACTAGAGATTTCTCAGGACACGTGGTGCTACCTGGCAGGCTAGCAGCATACCTCTCCTACGTGGCTGCTGACAGTACAACCAGCTCTGCCTAGCATAGTAGCTAGCTGCCCTGGAGGAAAACAGTAGCATCTGTAAGACCAAAACTGTATTTTATGATTCTGTTCTCTTGTACTGTATAACATTATTGTATCTAAGACAACTTTCTTGACATTTAAAGTGAACTTACAAAAATGTGCTTTGTAAAAAGATTATTACTATACTTAGTACAGAACTAAATTACCTATATAATTACTTGTTAATAAAGTGAGATTGTTGAGAAAGTTAACAAAGATGTTTCAAGTTACATGTTTTAAACAGTCTTACTTTAAAAAATATGTCACAATAGAAAAGGCCTTAGTTAAAAAAAATATCCAGACATTGCACTTGCACAACCTGTCCTGTAATTCAAGCATGACTTTTAACAAAGAAATGTCATCCTATTTCATAGTAATGTATCTGTTTGGTGATTACTTCCGCACATCACAAAAGGTCACTGAGATCTCTGGGAATCGACCTTTTGATTTAGACACCAGTTCCTTACGCGCCTCCACACCGATTCTTGCAAACCTGGAAACACACTCCTGTTAGGCAGCAAGAATGTTAATGTTGAAATATTTTACTTTACTGCCTTCATTTAAAGGTAAAAAAAAGTGAACTCGTGAACTATTTTAGTGGTTGCTCAAGGCTTATTTTAGGCAGTCTATAAGTGTAATTAAGTTAGTGAAATATGACTGCTATATCCACACTGCAGTCAAAACTACAGTAGACAAGTTTTTCTTAAATATGTTTTAATTGGAGGGTTATGAATAGGTAATAAAAACGATAGTTAACCCTTTTTCTCCCTCTACCTTTTCTTTGTGTGGCAAGGCTAGTGTGTGTGGGCTTGTCAGGCAGATTATGTACTGAGTATGTGTGTGTGTGTGTGTGTGTGTGTGTGTGTGTGTGTGTTGGTGTGTGGGGGGTGGTGTTGGTGTGTGAGACATGGGTCTGGTCATCACAGCTGCTGAGAAACACTTGTCCACGTGACTTGTCACTGTTTCTATTTGTGAGCTGAGCTGAGGCTCTGAATGGTTTGTGCTTGCTGTGACTCTCGCACGGGCATTTGAACACACACTCCTTAGCAGGAACACTGCTCAAAAGAAGCCACGCGTTTTGGATATTAACTCAGACCCCTGGCACTGTCGCTCGCTTACACATCTAAGTTATGGTTGTTGTAGTTTTTGTCTCAGTCAAATGGGAACTCTTGTTTTAATCTTGGAGACCTTCTAGTACATTTCCGAACACTAAAACCAGGAGTTTTTTTTTCTTTGCCTCGGCAGGACAGATGATCAATTTTATTTTTTGAAGGTTAGTTCACTCCATCAAAGTTATTCTATATTTTATGGTAATATTTCATATTAAAATTGCCTGCCTACACGTAAAGCATTTAACATTCAAATGATAGTTTTGACTCTTCTTTCCCTTGCTGCATCCTTTTGACTAACCATTTCTGTGTGTGTGTGTGTGTGTGTGTGTGTGTGTGTGTGTGTGTGTGTGTGTGTGTGTGAGAGAAAGAGAGAGTTTGAATGAGAGAGAGAGAGAGAGAGATATGTATACATACACCTCTAATACAACAGTCTAAACTTTACCTGTAAGTGAGCTGTGCCGGTAGTTGCCAGTATGATGCCATGTTTCATCATGCATGAGGCCATGTTTCATCATGCTCTGGTGTGCCCTGAGCCCAAAGGGGGGTCCCTGCTTTCGCAGGAGCGGATGGAGGCTCCAGAAATTGGAGTAGGCCATCGCGTTCTCTGCTGGACCCCTGCCAAGCTTATTAGGGTCACGGGGTGCGTGAGCAGCAGCAGTACTAAGCAGCATGTCTTTTTATTTTTATTTTTATTTATCTGCCGGCAGGCTACGCGTTCATTCAGCACTGCACTGTAAAGCACAGGTGCTAAAAAGAGACTTGCTGCGCTGTACTGTACTGTAAGGTGAAGCGACGGTGAATTAATCTGGGAGGTTGGTTGGTTGGTGGGTGGGGGGCTCTCTATATACAGGCACGCTTCTCTTGCTGGGGTGTGACAGCAGAACACCTATCACATGAAAGCAGCTTCGCTGGCAGGCAGGGTCGCTGGCGTGAGAGCTCCTTTCACTGCACACATGGCAGTTAATCATGCTCTCTCTCCTCTTGTCTTTCCCTCTGTGCCAGATTTGAAAAGCAGCTGAACGGCTCCAAGTGACTTCACTCCAAAACTGCATGTGGCCTGCCGGTCTGGTGACTAAGGTGTAGAAGCATCCAAGCAGCCAGGCTCCCGGGGACGGGGACAGGATCGGATCGGATCGGTCACCAGCTGCCTCTTAACAGGGACTCGCATAACTCACGGCTTCAGGCTCAGCCTCCGACTGGCCATTGCCAAGTTTGGCGATAGGAGGGATACTTTTAACACAACGCATACACACTGAACGTACACACCCACGCCCACACACACACTGAATTCATTCACACACGTGATACATAGAAATATATAACTGTTCTCTCTGGTCACTGATTAAGAAGATTGCTAGAAACTTCTGGACTATCCCAGCCATCGCCCAGTTGTTTAAGGGCACCTTACCTTACCTGAGCCCCTCATTTCCCAAATAGCTGGATTTTGTTTTTCACTACCATGTTTCTGAAGACGTTGAAGGACATCGGGCGGCAGCTGCTGCGGGTGAAGGTGGTGGACTGCAGCGCCACCGAGTCACGCCTGGCTCGATGCCTCAACACCTTCGACCTGGTGGCCCTGGGCGTGGGCAGCACGCTGGGCGCCGGCGTCTACGTCCTGGCCGGGGCGGTGGCGCGCGAGAACTCCGGTCCGGCCATCGTGCTGTCCTTCCTGATCGCCGCGCTGGCGTCCGTCATGGCGGGGCTCTGCTACGCCGAGTTTGGGGCGCGCGTGCCCAAGACGGGCTCCGCGTACCTCTACAGCTACGTGACGGTCGGCGAGCTCTGGGCCTTCATCACCGGCTGGAACCTCATCCTCTCCTACATCATCGGTAAGATGCCGTGTGTGTGTGTGTGTGTTTCTTTGTGTGTGTGTGTGTGTGTGTGTGTGTTACATTTGTGTTACGTGTGTGTTACGTGTGTGTGTGTGTTACGCGTGTGTGTGTTACGCGTGTGTGTGTGTGTGTGTGTGTGTTACGTGTGTGTGTGTGTCAAATCTGGCTGCATGTGTGTTTTCATGTTCACAGTACATTTTTGAAGTGTCTCTGCATGGCACTTAGTTCAGAAAACCTAAAAGTTGCGCTGGCACTGTTCTGAGGATTTCAAATACTCTGATAAACTAACATGTGACCTGAATTAGATGTTAGTTGTCAATTTCAAACAGTGATTGTATAATATATTCCAGGGAAATTTTAGTAGAATTTTGAAAAAGAGTAGAACTTTAGTAGAACTTTAGTTCTATAGCCCAAGAATGAATTTTCCAAGAATGCTAGTGTGTGTGATTTTTGTCTGCACACACAGCTGAACGTTGTTGTCTAACGAGTGTTCCTGTGCAGGCACGTCTAGTGTGGCCCGCGCCTGGAGTGCCACGTTCGACGGACTGATCGGCAAGCACATCGAGACCTTCTGCCGACAGTACATGAATATGAACGCACCAGGAGTGCTGGCAGAGTACCCAGACATGTTTGCTGTCCTTATCATCATCACGCTAACTGGTAGGCAGCCTTCTACTGTGTACATACTGTATCTGCACAGTACACAGTAAAATGATCTCACCATGTAACTACTTGTACAGTTTTGCAACTTTGAATAAAAAGAGAATAATTGTAGCTGTATCAAAGACCCCAGCCACTAGCATTTGTGACTTTCAGGGTGGCCGCGGGGCCTTAAAAAGTCTTAAATGGCATTAAATTTCGTTTTTCTAAAATAAGGCCTTAAAAAGTCTTAAAAAGTCTTAAATTCTGAAGCCAAAGGTCTTAAATTTCTGGGGACTACATTCCGTTTTTTCCATGTTGCTTGCATGTCACTGCCCGCACTTCCAGGATGGGGAAGAGCTTCTTCCCCCAGGCAGTCAGACTGCTAAACAGCGTCAGGACTATTAGACTGTAGTTTCATACCAGTACAACCAGCACACCGCACCTTATGCCTCGTGCACTTTCAATTGATTTTTGTGCTTTATTTCTTCCCGAGTTGGTCTTAAAAAATTTTTTAAATGGCATTAAAAAGTCTTAAAAAGGTCTTAAATTTCACTTGGTCAAACCTGTAGACACCCTGGACTTTGTATAATGTGAACATTAGGTGGTAAGCACTCGTAGTAGTTTAAAAAGGGACCTTGAAGTAAAGTGTTTGGCTTAAAAAATGGAGCACTAGAGCACAGAAAATGCCCTTAATGTAGTGTGAATGTACTGATGTGAAGTGATTTACAACAGCATGATTTCACACCATGTCACACTTGCTCGTTGGCGTGCTGAATGCTGTGCTTGAGATCTGCTGTCTGTCTGTTCTGCAGGTTTGCTTGCTTTCGGTGTAAAGGAGTCGGCCATGGTGAACAAGGTGTTCACCTGCATCAACGTGCTGGTGCTGCTCTTCGTGGTGGTGTCGGGCCTGGTCAAGGGGTCCATGAAGAACTGGAACATCGACCCCGAAGAGGCACTTAATGCTACTCTTGCAAAGTGAGCATGATCATATGTTTTCTTTAATTTCTAATTCCAATGGGTCTAATTGTAAACCAATCACTTTACCAAGATGCACCCTTTTGACACAAAAATCTCTAGTCCGCTTCCCATGCTGTTGACTGTGGTTAAGGAACGCGCGTGTGTGTATGTGTATGTATACGTGTATGCATGTGTAGGTTTCTGTGTCTGTGCCTGTGTGTGTAACCTTCCGTTGTTGTTGTTGTCCAGTATAACAGTGCCAAAACCCGAGGAGGTTGGTTCTGGCGGCTTCATGCCTTTCGGGTTCAGTGGGGTTCTGTCTGGCGCTGCTACCTGCTTCTACGCCTTCGTGGGCTTCGACTGCATCGCTACCACAGGTGAGCTCACGCCTACGCTCGCCATTCAGAAGAGTCAAGTCCCAAGCTCACTGTAGATTGTCATCAGCGTTTTCTTTATTGCTCCTTGATGTGAAACTCACTCTGATATGTGCTTTGTCACAGGCATGAACATTAAATAATTCACATACCAAATGAAATATTGTCTAAAAAAGTAATGCAGGAGTGAGTGCGTTTGAACAGTGCAGGACAGGACATCCATTTCCTCAGTTGCTCTAGGCGGGACTCTAGCTGGCTTCATGATTTCATTTGCAAGAACTGTTAATGATACACTGTCAGAAAAGAAGGTACAGAATTGTACTTTTACTTGTCACACCGGCAGTACCCTCAAAGGCACATAACTGTACCTTTTAACCATTGTTTTACAAGTAGTTTGGACTGTCTCCAAAGCTGAATAGACACACATCAGTACCTTAAGGTCCAAATATTAGCCTTTGGGGTACATTAATGCTGATTGTATCTTAAGATATAGATTTGAACACCTACACTACACTACAATTATGTAATTATGAGAGTGTATCGTGGAATTTTACCTGCGGTTTACTCTCATTTCTTGGTTCCACCATGTGACAGTTGTGGCTATGGTCCAGTGTCCTAGTTCTGCCAGGTTTTGGTAAACACACCACTCCCACCTGTGCCTCTTTGACACTGGGTGACACTGACACTGACATCACACTCTGTTGACTGAAAACTGCACTTGTGACCTGTGTGTGTGTGTGTGTGTGTGTGTGTGTGTGGTTGTGTGCATGCTTGTGTGAATCAGTGACAGTATGTTTATGTATACACATTTGTAATTCTTGAGTAATCACACATCTCTGTGTATGTTTATGTGTTTTGCCTGTGTGTGTGTGTGTGTGTGTGTGTGTGTGTGTGTGTGTGTGTGTGTGTGTTTGTGTATGTGTCGTGTGTAATTTCAGGAGAGGAGGTGAAGAACCCTCAGCGTGCCATCCCCATTGGCATCGTGGCCTCTCTGCTCATCTGCTTCCTGGCCTACTTTGGCGTGTCGGCCGCGCTCACCATGATGATGCCCTACTACCTGCTGGACAAGAACAGCCCTTTGCCCGTCGCCTTCACCTACGTGGGCTGGGATGGTGCCACCTATGCAGTGGCTGTCGGCTCTCTGTGTGCCCTCTCCACCAGGTAAGAGGCTAAACCAGGCCAGACGCCAGCAGAGGTTGCGGTGTTAGGTCAACAGTTGTAGCTAGGCTGCATTCCAACAGAAAATGCAAAAAGTGTGCTTGCATGTGCCAAGTTTTGTAATCATCTGAGCAAATATGTATACCAAATTTCAAAAGTTTTTACCAGTTGGCACTGTAGGCTGCAATAGACTCCCATGGCAGAACATTATGCAGGCCATGGCATGGGTATTATGACAACATTTGAGAGTTCTATTTCTTAACATTCCAAATTTTTAAAAGTGGCAGTTGGTCCAGGTGTAACTGCCACAATACTTGCCGCCTTATTTCTAAACTGTCGAATCTCATAGCTGCCAATAGAATCCAGACCTACATGATAAAGTTTAAATCAAGTTTATAGGTTAAGTAGTTCAGCTTTGATCATTTAAAACTTTAGACATCAACTGGCCCGGTCGTTTTAGAGTTGGAACAGTGTCTCTATCTCTATAAAGGACTAGTAGCGGAAGCAAAATCTGGGTGAACGAAACACTCGGGCCACTAGAGTACAGAGGTGGGTAACCCTGGCTTCACTGGCTAAAAACAAGTAGTGGATCCAGGAAAGACCGGTGCACACAGTTTTTTTTTAACTTTTAAACGTTTTTAGTTGGTGCAGTAAATGACGTGCGTTTCCATGCACAGTGTCTTCCTCAGACTCAGACGCTTTGACTCTCAGGAAGACATTTTACGTTGAAATGTAAGTCATTTGCTGCACCAATTAAAAACTTCAAAAAGTAGCCTGTGTGCTCCGGTCTTTCCTGGATCTAGTCTGCTTCAGGTTTAGCCCAGGACCTGCTGCTGATTCTTCTGTCCTGCTCTGTGACGCACCCAGGCTTGAGTGCAAGTGAACCCCTCTTCGTACTACGATAAAAAGAGTCCTCCCATGTGTTGGTTCTACCCGTGTGCACTAAAAACAGGTTATTTAACTAATGAACACATATTCCTGTTCGAACAGTTGTGGTCGTTATAATTGGTGGTTTTGTGAATGGTTGGAATGAATATGTGGTTTGGCTGTTTCCACTCTGAAGACCGATTATCCAGCTCTACCAGTGGCTATGCTATTTTGATTATGCTGTTGGTCTTCACACTTGAAATACGAACTCAAATACAAATTGTTATTAAGTATCAGTGAATGACGTATTATTTAGTTTACTTATTTATTGTTTATTATTGGAATGTTTGCCTTGTGTTTGAGCTGCACGGAACCCTGGGTCTTACTGCAAAGTATCCTAATGGTTATGCTGTATGTTCAACACTACAACCAACAACACTAACAAACATTGGCTTGTGCCTCTATGTGTCTGTCTTTCTCTCTCTCTCTGTCTTTCTGTGTCTCTCTCTATCTTTCTCTTTGTTTCTTTGTATGTCTCTTTCTGTCTTTTTCTCTTCCTCTCTCTCTCTCTCTGTCTCTCTCTCTCTCTCTCTCTATCTCTCTCTCTCTCTCTCTCTCTCTCTCTCTGTCTCTATCTCTCTCTCTCTCTCTCTCTCTCTCTCTATCTCTCTCTCTCTCTCTCTCTATCTCTCTCTCTCTCTCTCTCTCTCTCTCGCTGGCTGCTTGCCTCTTTCTCTCTCTCTCTCTCTCTCTCTCTCTCTCTCTCTCTCTCTCTCTCTCTCTCTATCTCTCTCTCTCTCTCTCTCTCTCTCTCTCTCTATCTCTCTCTCTCTCTATCTCTCTCTCTCTCTCTCTCTCTCTCTCTCTCTCTGTCTCTCTCTCGTTGCTCCCTCTCTGTTCCCCCACCAGTCTGCTAGGCTCCATGTTCCCAATGCCCCGGGTGATATGGGCCATGGCGGAGGACGGCCTGCTCTTTAAGTTCTTGGCTAAAATCAGCCCCAAATCCAAAACTCCCGTAATTGCAACGCTAACATCTGGAGTCGTGGCAGGTGAAGAGACCGACCTTTAACCTTTTAACCTCCTCCTTTTAATCCTGCAGGAACTACCAGTGTGCTTTGTTCTGTGGGCAGCTCAATCAAACCCAAACTCAAGCAGTTGCTATTGAGTGAATAACCCCAATTCCCCTATTAATAACAACAAAACTGTCAACCAATGAGCATACAGTGTGTCCTCAGAGCTGCAGGCGTAACATACGATGACTCTGTAACAACAAAAACATTTGTTGTAGTTGTAGTATCCATACGTATGTGAGCATCTCTACCTAAACTCATCAGAAGAACATCCCTTCCGGCACGCTTTCTGAGGAGTAACAGAAATGACAACCGACACGTCCCACCAATGAGTGGTGCTAAAGCAGGAGATTGGTGAACTAAAGGGTTCATTAAAAAAAAAAAACATTAAAATTCTCGCCATTGTCGCCATTTACTGTTTTAGCATTGAGAGCTTCAGTTCAGTTCAGTTTACTTAATATTATTGTTCTAAAGGGAAACGGCACACGGCACTACAATACACAAAAAAACAAAAAGGAAACGGAATGATAATGTAATGTAATAATGTAATGTACTAAACAATAAATTAGTACTCTTCATCAGTCTAGGTTTCATACAGATAATTTCCAGAATTATTTATGTGCAAAAAGGCAGTGTTGTGCAAATTTAGCAAACATATTACAGAAGAGATAAAATTAATTTCTAGTTCTGTTCCTCTTATAAATGGGGACTCCTACGGTAATTAACTTTGTGAGCAATGTTGCTGGGGAACTTTATTAAAAGATGTTAATTGGGCACTTTATCAACAGTAGACCTTTGATCAGGAAGCAACTTTTCACAATAACCCCATCTGAAAAATTGCCAATCATGTTGTTACCCAGTGACATTGCTCAGAAATTTGCCCCGTGTATCATCATTTTTAGTTTAATGGGAGAGCTTCAAATCTGCAGTGAAGGGAATGATCTTTACAGTCCAATATAGACTTTGCTTTCTGTATTACTCGTTTATAAATGGACTGCAAGGATGACTGTGGACAGCCAATCAACTTCCAAGCCCCCTGGCTAAGATTATTGCCTTCAAATGGCCGATGAATAATAAATGAAGGAATTACACTCTTTTTTTTTCTTTCTTTTTTTTTTCAAAACGCGACTCTCATTCCGAGAAAGCAGGGCTATTTTAACAACAATGCTTCTAATGCCAAGTACTTTAATCGCCCGAGGTTTGCTTTATTCAGCAGTAAGACGGGCGGCCGTAATCCGATTGACCGACTAAACCTCTTACCTTTCTTTATGCTTTATTTACTGTCGTCCGAGGGGGTCGGTCGGGCTACCTCGAACTATATCCCTAATCCTCGGGGTCCCTCATGTGGCTTACAACAGTAGGCACCAAATTTTCTCCTTCCTTCTTTCTGCTTCTAAATTTTTCACCACCGTTGGATTGTAAGCTGTAGTGGAAGGCTTGAATGATGAGGAGAAATGGCCGATGTTCGATTGGGCCTCGGAACCAGGGTCTCTGGGGTGGCAAGCGCACACTCTGACCACGACGCCAAGAAGCCTTGATGACAACAACGAGAAAGATTTGTCTGTTTTATTCCTTTAGTTCTGCGAGTTAGGTGCTAGTCTCCCTTTAGCACCCCTCACAGACGTTTGATTGTTGTTACTTCTCACAAAACATGCTCTGAGGTACATTTAAGCGCCTGTTTCAAAAGATTGGCAGAGAAACATTCTTACCATGAGACTAGGCTGGAGTATCTATGCTTACTGCTTGCAGCTCTTTGGCTACACCTTGGATGTGCGCTTCAAAACACCAACACCAACGAAACACCACCAAAAACAAAAACTTGGTGGGTCGTGTACGGCTGCTAAGTCTTCCTCCTCCTCCTCCTGCCTCCCTCCCCTGTGCCTAGTCTCCTGGGCTCCATGTTCCCCCTGCCGCGCATTATCTATGCCATGGCGCAGGACGGCCTGCTCTTCTCCGTTCTGGCTGACGTCAGCGAGAGAAAGACGCCCATCGTCTCCACCATGGCGGCAGGGCTCATGTCTGGTAAGCTTGGAGGGCAGAGATGGAAGGCGGAAACAGAAGTTAAACAGGGTTAGAAAGGAGAGGAGGGAAGAGGAGAGAGGAAAGAAAAGAAAGGAGGGGAGAGATGAAAGAGGGGAGAGAAAGGAGTGCGGGTAAGAGAGGATGCAGGGATGCTCACAAATAGATAATTTAATAGACAGTCAATTTAATGAAGATAATGTAATAGTGTCAGAGATAATTTAATATTTAGATAAAGAAATAGAGTGAGAGAGAGAGGGTAATGGAGGGAGAGAAAAGTAGTGGCACCATCCAGAACCCACCTGCATCCCGGTCAGGTCAACCATGCGCAGCCCCAGACAACAGAGAGGTAGAGAGGGGAGAGATAAGAGCTGACCTTGGAATTGGCCAGGCTTGCTATCTGGCTCCGCTTAAGAGGCCCAATCTGATCTGGAGTCAGTTCCCATCTGGGCATTGCTGCCATCAGAGACAGGCACGCCTGCTGACCAGAGTTAAACTGCTCAAGAAGGGCCTGAAGCAAGAGCATGAGAAAGTGGAGAAAAGGAAAAAAGACAAGCTGTTCCATCTGTCTCGCTTCATCATTGTCAGAATTTGTATGAGAGTGCAGCCAGTTAGGCTTGAGGCACTATCACCCTCAAAAAATCTGGACAGGCAGCATTTTAGGCAAACTGTCTTTTATCCGGGTTGCAGAACTGATATGAGAGCATTTCTTTTTTGGTCACAGAGCTTGTCTATAAACAGTCAGTATTTGTGATGTTTTTTTTCATGTATCACCTGACTTACTGAAAGTTATCTCAGAAACTTGATCCAGTGTTCCAGTAGCAAAAAAAACCCCCACTCCGCAGCAGTTTCCGTAAACGAATGTGGCAGCAACGTAGAAAGCAGTTCCAAATGTGATATGTAATCATTTTTTGTGAATGTTTGTCCTCCCAATCGCAAACAAGTTTCCCTGGAGGACTTTATCTTTATTTATGTTGTTTTATGACATAATAGAGTTGATAATTAAATACCGATGATTAAGTTTAACTTTAAATATTTAATATTTAAATACACATTTCAAGGTATACAATTTACATACCAAAAGCTGTGCACATGACCTTTGCATACAAGAGTGATAGCTTTTTTGAATAGTGAATACTTTTCTTGTCCTGGTT
Organism: Setipinna tenuifilis; assembly: GCA_030347295.1. Taxonomy (NCBI): domain Eukaryota; kingdom Metazoa; phylum Chordata; class Actinopteri; order Clupeiformes; family Engraulidae; genus Setipinna; species Setipinna tenuifilis. The sequence goes on from CM059279.1 coordinate 2,996,911, forward strand.
TTTTTTTTAGTATTTTCATATTGGGTAGTCTCATATGCATGTTACAGTGTGTCCAGTGCTTATTCTCAAGCCTGCCTTTCTCTGTGCACTGCAGCTATTATGGCTTTCCTGTTTGACCTGAAGGATCTGGTGGACCTCATGTCCATTGGCACTCTGTTGGCATACACACTGGTGGCAGCCTGTGTCCTGGTGCTTAGGTATGCAAACAAAAACTTCACCGCGCTCTCTCTCTCACACACACACACACACACACACACACACACTCCGTCTTTCTGTCTTTCTCTCTCTCTCTCTCTTTCGCTCTGTTGCAATTTCTTTCTTAGTCTGTTTCTTTCTCTCTCTCTCTCTCCCTTTCTCTCTCTCTCTCTCTCTCTCCCGCTCTCCCTCCCCCTCCTTCCTACGCCTTTGTCTACACACCCTCAAAGCAGATTGCCACACACATGTATTATTATGTAATGGCACAGGTGTAAGCAAGTATACGATCTGTGAAGAGCAAGCCTGTAGAGGAAGGCTGTCTCTGATGACCACTCTTTGTTTTTAATGTCCCATCATCTTTGTGTAATAACACGTTTAAAACACATGGTTTATCTTGGATCTTGCTTCCCTGTCATTGTCCCTGCCTGTAAGCAGTAGGAGGAGAGTCTGTTGGATGCAGGTGTCTGAATGTGGTTTTTCTGGCTGACCAGGGATCAGTCCAAAATGTTCACTCGTTAATTATATAGTGAAGCACCTAGGGGCTCAAATAAAGTGTGTTCCACTTGCCTTCACGTATCCAGATAACATCACATCCACTAAAAACAAAAACACATGCATTCATTCGTTCTATTTGCCAACTCATTCTAAGACATTCTGGAATCACTTACAGGGCAGAAATAAGGGCCTCAGAAGTAGTACCCTACTTACTGCATCAGGTGTACACACTGCCTGATTCCTAGAGTATCTAGTGCTTGCTATAGTAAATAAGTGACCATTTGGTTGGTATTCACCCTAGATCACCCTTGTGTCTGTTCGTGTGTGCTCTCCGCAGGTACCAGCCCCAGCAGCCCAATGCTGTGCTCCCCTACCAGGCTGCCTCCCAGGAGGAGGCTGAAGCAGACTCCATTTTGGACAACGTCATCCTGCCCTCCCAGGAGAGCTTCACCGTGAAGAACGCTCTTTTCCCCAAAAACACAGAACCCTCTCGTCTCTCCGGCTCCGTGGTGAACATCTGCACCAGTGTGCTAGGTTAGCTGGCTTGTCCCAACAGCTGTGGTAACAGCTGTCCTACACACCCAAACACTGACACACAGACACACACACAGACACACACACACACAGACACACACCTGTATCTCCTACACATTTCTCCTTTATTCTCCATTATTCTCCCCTCCCTGTCTTACCCCCACCCCCTTCTCTCTCTTTCTTTCTCTCGCTCGCTCGCTCTGTCTCTCTCTCTCTCTCTCTCTCTCACACACTCACACACACACACACACACACCGCTCACACAAAAAGTCAAACATTTCCTCTCCCATACATATACATTTTCTCTCTCCCACACACAATTTCTCTTTTGCTCTTACGCAGGCACACACTCTCCCACTGACATTTTCCCATTAAGTCTCCTACTTAATGCACACACTCACACACACACACACACTAACACTTACAGTGACACACTCACACTTACAGTCACACACACACTCACACACACACACTCACTTACAGTGACACACTCAAACTTACAGTCACACACACACACACACTTACAGTCACACACACACTCACACACACACACACACACACACACTTACAGTGACACACTCACACTTACAGTCACACACACACTCACACACACACGCACATACTTTCAGTCTGTGTCATTAAGTCCTTGTGTCATGTCCCTGTCTCCTGTGTTCCATGCAGGGTTGCTGGTGTGTGTGTTCTGTGCGATTGCGGCGAGGGAGACCCTGCTGGAGCTCTGGTCACTCATGATCCTCGGAGTCCTGGCAGTGGTGTGTGTAATCATCACCGTGGTGATCGGACGCCAACCACAAAGCAAAACCAAGCTCTCGTTTAAGGTGTGTTGAACAAAGAGTGTGTGTGTGTGTGTGTGTGTGTGTGTGTGTGTGTGTGTGTGTGTGTGTGTTATAAAACTAAATAAAACTATGCCCTATCTCTATTAAAAAAAAAAGATCCACAAAGGCAAGATTTAATTTTGTACAGCAATCAGTGAGGTGCATATTAACCCTGTGTGTGTGTGTGTGCGTGTGTGTGTGTGTGTGTGTGTGTTTTACCATTGTCACCGTGCTGTATTTAGACAGTGATGTCAAAGGTCAGGACTGCTGCGGCCACATGCGAACTTTCAGCACTGCTGCCAGTGGAGAGTTTCCACCAAGTAATGAGATGTTTTTGTCATGAAGTCTAACCGCGGACGTAATAATAGAGTGGACAGCCCATTAGATAGTGGCCCAAGACTGCAAGCAGCGCACAAAAGAGTCAAACAAACAGTCTTGGAGCTGATAGAGAGCACCTGCGCGTTGGGACTAAACAGCACATAATTGCTGGGTCAGGTCAGGCCAGGGCATCAGTCTCAGCCAGTGTTGGCGAGCAAGGCTGAAAGGCGTTATCTGGAACAGCCTGAATTTGATTAGAAGCAGCTTGGGTTGACCCTCAGGCCTTTTCAAAGTCTTCTTTCACAGCATAGATAGCAAAGAAAGGCTGACTGGGAGTCTGGGTGTGTGTGCGTGTGTGTGTGTGTGTGTGTGTGTGTGTATAGAATGTTGTTTGGGGCTGTCGATGGATGTGAGCAGATGAAAGAGGCAAAAAGTCTGGCAAAAGTTTGCACAGTGTGAGCTATCTTTGGTAGCATGCAAATAATGGAAGCAGATATGCTCTCCCTATTCCTGACTGTTAAATACAAAATGAATACAACGACCAGTATAAGTATGGAAGCCTTGTAACTTTGTCACCTTGTCAGTGACTCCTTCCAGAAGTGTTTGGATCTGCCTGCCAAAAAAACCACAATTTAATGTATGTCTCTATCTCCTGTGCCAGGTCCCTCTGCTACCAGTCCTACCAGTAGTCAGCATGTTCATCAACGTCTACCTCATGATGCAGCTGGGCCGGGGAACCTGGGTGCGGTTCGTCATCTGGATGGTTCTGGGTGAGTGGCACCATTTGGAGCATTTGTGCTGGAATGCAGACTGCAAGTACATTGTTTCTAACATCTGACATTGGCAGTGCCAGGGTGTGCCATGGACAACCTACAAGAGATGTCAGTGGACATACCGGCATTACACAAAGACCTGTCTTAGAAACCTCTTCAGCATACTTTATTATGTTATAAATCATGACTTGGACTGTGTAGTAGTGAAAAAGACAGTTTCTGATAGAGAAGGTCTGAGGGAAAAGGCTATTCACACCCCTAACAGTGCTGTAATATTATTGTTACACCAAAGTGATTATAGCTAGTCGAAAGTGCCTGCATGAATTCTATGTTCTTCCTTTCCTATAACAATCAAATTATCAGACAGATTTTTTTTTAAGTCAAAGAGGTTTCAAATGTATGCAATATACAAGCCATTTTATCCAAAACTAACTATTTGCATCAAAATTCCATTGATGTTAGACTTCTGTGCACCACACTGCAAGTTATACTTTTATATATTATAAAATAAAAAAAACTTCCAAAAACAACCAAGCACATGCCTGAGTCTCAAACTATGTAGGAACTGTGCATGTTGTAATTTGGTTATGCCGTTTTGGAAAAAAAAAAAACACTTTGATATTGGGGGTGTTCTTGAAAGTATTACAGTAATATTGTATTACATTGTGTTTTGTTAGTTGGTTATTTCTTTAGTGTTACTACATCAAGTGTAGTCCCATGCACTAGTCATCCCCTCTCCCCTGTCCTTGTGCAGGCTTCGCTATCTACTTCGCCTACGGCATCTGGAACAGTACGGAGGCCGCTCTGGCCAAGTCCAACACCAGCGCCGACATCGGGAGCTTCAAGGACATGATGAACGGACACGCTTCCGCGATGCCCGAGAAGGAGGCCTTCCTGGGCGGAGACCCCGACACCCCAGGAGAGGAGGACAGCGATCCTTAGATAGTCCCCATTTCCCCCATTTGGACTGTATGGTATGTTGTGTAAAAAAAAAGAGGTTGTGATTCAAGTAGAGGATCCTAAAAGCAACACCAGGTCATTTGCACCATCGTACTAAAACACCTTGTTACCTTACCTTGCTATCTCCTGGTAAGACACACTCAATGTCAAATCCTTCAGAATTCACACAAGTCAGCTTGCATCAAACCTGAAAACCTATACGGGTGTCCGTAAAGTAGCTCTCCATAATAGCTTCTCAGCGTCTTTTTTTTTTTGTCAATGAAGCTGAAAAAGGATCCAGGTGCCAAAGGGGTCAACCAAATGCCGTCCAGTACAGGCTTACACGCTGTGACCTATTGTACCTTTAGAGTGTAATGTACCACAGCATCAAAGTATAAAGTACAGACTCACTTGCTGTGAGCTATTGTATCCATTAGAGTATAATGTACGACAACATCACACTGGGGGGCTGGGCCACAATAATAAGGCTTAGGAGACTACACAGAGCTTACCAGGCACTGTAGAACCAATGGATACTCCACTGAAACGCACCCTCCTAACAGGGACAACCGCTGCTCTAATAGCTATATAAAGTAGGTCTAATAATTAGATTGTTTACAGCACAGTTCTGTATAAGTAAGTAAAAAATAGATACCATAATGTACATAAGTTAAATGTATGTACATACATTCACCTTGTTTGGCCTGAGTTTCATAGTTACAAGGAGCTGCATGACAGAAGCCCTACAGTTAGCTCAGCATCCAGGAGAGGATACCGCCATTGCTGCCCTCTAGTGGTGGTTGTACAAAAACAGAAAGAGGACCTGTGGAGCCCACAGTATGTTTTTTTTTAAGTTTCAGAAATGTTACCTGCATTGGAACTGGTGCCTTACTGAAAGTTGCTGTCCACCATTTTGTTAATGTAGAGATGTTACATTTAGTTAATAGAGGACCATCAAAGAGCAAAAAAAAACAAGTCTTGCACTGTGGATGTAGAAAAATGGCTGTTGTAAAGTGTGATACTGTACTGTATGATCATGTTACCGTATATAGTTACAGGATATGTGAAGTGCATATGAAGTATTTCAATGACCATACCAGTACAACAGTTTAAAAACAATGTTTCTATTTTCATTCACTGTCCAGGCCAAGGATTATTATTATTTTTATTATCATCCCAAGATTATTATTTGCAGGTAACTGTATGTGTGTGAGATTTCGCACACTCGTAGGTACATCCTGAAGTTGGGGTACTTAACATGTCAACTCGGCTGATTAAAATGCTGTATATACGACTCTTGTACAGTTCCAACGGTGGTTGACTTTTGGAACTTGTCAAGTCAAGTCAAGTCAAGTCAGATTTATTTCTATAGCGCATTTCATACATAAATGCAGTTCAATGTGCTTTACACAATTTTAAAAATAAAATACAGTTAAACATAGGAAGGAAGGAAGAGAAAATAAGTACAAGAAATAAAAATGTCCACGTGTGAACATTTGTCCCGTTGTGGCACGTGGCTTCACCTGTAATCACACCACCATCTTGTTTCATACCAGCAGTAGCCATTTCTTCATGTCTGTCCAACTCACGATCCAACTCAACAGCTTGACTGTGTATTAAAATTGAAACTGACAGACGTTTGTTAAAAATGTACCTAATGCTTTTTTTATTTTGCCCTGCTTTTTCAGTTGTTGTCTGACAGTAAGATTCGTTCTAAAATGTGCCTTCAGCCACTAGTAAGGATTACTTATTCCAAGTACAGTCCTTGATTCTAACTCAAGACTACTAGTGGTACCTCCGTATGCTGGATACAATAAGGGAATTTACCAAGTTACAGGGATGTCTTATTGGTATTAATGCACAATGGAAATTTCAAAATTTGATTGTTTTTATGTATTCCCATGCATGTCAGCTAAATTATTTTATGTTATTTTAACGTTTGTAAATATTTGAGTAACAGCCAGCCCACCATTCAGTCTGAGAGCCCGAATTACGTAAAAGAAATGACATGAGGACCTTGACCGTCTACACAGAGACACTACTGTTCTAGGGCCCAGCTGTTGGCCTTCACTTAGTTTTGTCAAAGATACAAGCTCTAATCTATACCTCCCCTAACTTGACATGAAAAAGAAAAAAATGAGGTCTCCAAAGGTGACATTTAAAGGAGAAACATTTGGTATTTTTGCAAGAGAAAAAAAGAAGTAAATCTTGTTCTCCCATGTTAGCCAAAGGGCTCTGTACTAATCTGGTGTCAAGGTACTCAGCGTGGCCTTTTGACACGTTAAAACTCTCTCTTGAAGTGTTGGAAATGTACATATCAGTTGTTGCTTTTTGTTTGTTTTGTTTGTTTATTTGTTTTCAAATACATATGTGCTGTATAGTGCCTCAGCTTTTACTTTTGCACTAATGGTGAAGTTAGAGATTTGTGGCGTGGGAGATCTGTCCGAAGACTAGATCATGTTTTCTGCTGTTTGACTTTTTGGTGCTTCAAGCAGGCCTTTATTATAGTTTGTTGTCCAAGTTGTTTGTCCTTTTATGCTGTGCATTACAAAACTGGGGGCTCTGCATGGCAAATGGTTGTATTTGTTTCCATAATACTGGACCGTTGGCTGTTACCATCCGATTGCTGTTATACAGGGACCATACGGTCAAAAGCACAGAGAGAGATTGTGGGTGTGTGCATGTGTGTGTGTGTGTGCATGCATGCGCGAGTGTGTATGTGTATGTGAATGTCCTCATGTGTCTGCTTGTGTACCTTGTAAATTTATGTACATATAGTGCAAAGAACTGTTGAAAATGTAACCAGATCAAATAAAAAACAAGACAATCTTGAGCATCAGTGAGCAAGGTTGTTTTGCCTTTGTGTTGTATATCAATGTGTGATCATGATTCTCCAAAGATTGTTAGATGTTCCCTTAAAATATTTCTTCAGGTGTCATTATTCAGTTTCTAATTTGTTTTGGACCATTTAAGATGTCTTTTATCTGCAGTATGTTTTGTTTACTGTTGCTCTTCACTGCTGTAAATAAACAAATGTTAAATACTCATATGTGCTCTTATATATTTTTATATTTACTAATGTAACAAGGGGAATGGTACCAAAGGCAGGTGAGGCATGAGTAGCGGCTTCGCCTGTTCAGCAGATGGCGATATTTCACACCAGTAAGCAACATGCTCAGTACTGCCATTTTACACACGAGGACTTGTTTTATGATGCACCAGTTTACAATTTTAAACAATTTTTCAAAGACAGACTAACAAAAAGATTTCTGCCTTAAAACAAATGAAAGAGAGAAATACACAAAAAAGCCAGACCACGACCGTGTGATCATAATACATCAAACGTAACTGTAGCTATAAAACTGATTGCTCTGTATCTCTGTATTGTTTCTAAATAAACAAATGGAAATTATGTGAACTAAACTAGCAGTGACAAATACACGGTGCAATTAAATGTTTCGAGTAGGGTAATTTGACTGATGGAGTACCATATTACATCTTCTCCTGTCATTTTAAAATCTTAAAAGTATGCGTACTGCGGTGGGCGCGAAATCAAATGTACGACATAATCTACATTTTTACTGCGACACTGGTAGAAAAGCACAGATGGGACTTAGTTCCGAATCTCGAGCTGAACCCTAAAGTACCTGAGCGCGGCGCTCGAGGCACAGTAAAATAACAGCTCGAGACAACGAAGGCTCCCCCTGTTTACCACCCTATAGGTTCCCATTCCACCTCCTCTCCTCCGCTTCTCCTCCCTCCCTTTCTGCTTTCTCGTGATGCTGTCCCTCTGTCTTGGTACCTACCATTCGCACTGAAGATTGGGAAGTCGACGTGTAGGGTTTGCGACACCGACATTGTTTACTTGTGCTGGTAAGTCGCACCTTTTGTCTTCACGCGTTAATTCCGAAAGGTGATCAATTGTCAGTATTATTTTTCATGTCAGATCTGTGGCACATGTTTGTCTGGGGTTTGATACGTTTACTGAAACTGCAAAGAACCTCACAGTCGTGCAGGCAAGGTAAACCGTTTGATGCGCATCTTTGCCTTTTTGCTAACATTTGTTGAGCGTGCGTGTGTGTGTGTGTGTGTTTTTTTTAGATGTGCTGACGCATCCCAGGTAAAATTTAATTTGCTCACCTTGTGCTAATAGCCTCTGAACATGATGGACATTACACATTGTAAATGTCGATCCAACGAAAATTCACTGGTATTGTTGTTTATTGAAGTAGAAATGTGAGGGTTTTTTTTCCTACTGATACGTTTTAAATATTGCTTCTTCCTGTAACACACGGTTGTCGGTTGTCAATGCGTTTGTGTTGAGAGGCTGCATGCTGTCTCCGCCACTCAAGCTGTCATAATTTTGCCTTAGCCACGGAGGTGTCGAGGATGTGCCTTGCAGTCAGGGCTAAAGTCGTCAATTCCGCAATGAACCTACAAGCACACAGTCATGATGTTTAGCAAAACTATCTTACCAGGGGCTGAAAACCTCAAACCATGGTATCAGTAGTAAAAGGGAACAGTTTCTGTGTGATTCAAAGGAAGCTACTTTTTTTTTTGAAAATCCTAGACACAGTTATGCAGTGTTTGTTTTTAAATAACCATCTGGTGGGCAAACTATTTCAACAGTTTGCAGTACTGTAATGTACTCTGACTGGAAAAATCACATGTGTACATCATACCCAGGCCTGAATGGCTAATTGATTGTATTGAAGTATTGTGTAAGCTGCTTCTCACAAAGTAGGTGCATAGGTTTGCAAGTCATACTTGGGTAAAGGATTAGGTTTAGATAGTGATGTGTGTTATACAAGTAGTAGTGTGGTCTTGCGGAAAAAGCTAAAATGGAAGTATGTCTGTCACCGACCAGTGAGTAGCCTATGGATTCCTTCAGACTTTTCTTCACATCACCCTCCTCTCACTTCTCTCCCATCAACATCATTCACAGCTCCCTTCCTTGCACTCTTTCTGTCTGTTTGAGCAAATGATGCCCCTTTCAACTAATTACTGAAAGGAGCAGTGATAATAGACCCATTTTCATAATTGTTTCTCTGTATTAATAGGTTCTGAGACTCCTTTGTGGAAAACGAGTTTGCCAATGCAGTGGTGCAGATCTAAGTGCCCATAGGAAGGTGAACCAGCAGTTCTCCAAACAGTGTTTCAGTTCATTTACTGAAGGCTTTCTGTTTTTATGTTGCTTTAGTAGTTGATGATCATGGCGTTGTTTCTGTTCTTTTGAGATGATGACGGCTACCAGGTTTCTGATGTACAAACCAACAGGTTATTTATTCTGATGATGATGATGATGGTGATGGTGATGATACAGTGACTGTACTCATGAGAAGACATTTTGGCTTTCACAAGGCACAGCACATTTGCATTCACCATATTTATGAATGAAGAGGGGGAGAAGAGGGGGAGTGTGTGCCTAATTCTCTTCTGTTAAGATTTACCCAGGAGGAGAATAGTTTCAGACAGCGTGGCCTAGAAAGTAGCGTTCCCTCAGAGTTCCCCAAAGGCAAGAGACCAGCCGTGGTCATTGTTTCTTCATCGCTCCTGCAGCAGTAGCAGGCAGAGGGGTTGAGCTGTGTCGGAGAAACTCCACAGGAAGTATGCAAACTGTATGAACTAGGTCTCCGGACATATGCCTCATTTGTCACCTACCTGAAGCTGTGAAGAATACAGCCGCTGGACTGGACAGGGTCATTCCTCTCTGGCTATCTGGCTCTCGGACGGGTGGCCTGAGACCTGCTCCAGATCTGGCAAAGTGATTTTTTTTTGCGTGTTGGAGAAAAGACGCATGGATATTATTTTTGTTATTGTACTATGGCTCATGACAAGAGCCTCCCTCGTGGACCCCTAGCAGGTCAGTCAGCCTAACAACCCTGTGTTCTGCAGGTGATTAGTAGGCTTTTTGTCAGTTGCCATCTGATTTCATTAAAGGTCTGCAGCGTAGAGATGTGGTTTGGAAAATAATTTAAAAAAAACAAATTCCTTTGCTTGATGTTACAGAAAAGATTAAAAATATTTTAATTTTCAAAAAGTTTTCTTTCTGTCAGCAAGGGAAGGTGAAAGTAGATTTAGCAGGACAAGAGATTAATTCCTGGCAATGTTTTGGAGTGCCATATACAGTCGTCAGCTGGTGCTTTGGCTGTGGGTGGTCAGGTGTAATTCAGTATGTTGTTTATTTTTTTCCCCCTTTTTGTCTTTTTTTTTTGAGTGGACAAACTGAACTGCAACTGGTTGTAATGATATGGAGCCTTGTGGCAGCCTGACAGGCTCGCCAGAGCTTAACAGCTGGCAGACCAGGGCTGTTACAAGGCAGACGTTTTCATACTCTCATCCGTAAAACAATGATTCAGCCAGCCGGAATGTCAACGGCTGGTGGCCAGTCTAGTACAGGACTGGCCTGCTGAGAAATACCAAAACACATACGTGGGTCTATAATTAGAAGGCTCTTAGTCCTGTTCTCTCTCTCGCGCTGTCTCTCTATTTCTCCACCTCCTCTCTCTCTCTCTCTCGCTGTCTCCCTCTCTCTCTCCACCTCCTCTGTCTCTCACTGTCTTCCTCTCTCTCTGTGTTGGTCCCCACTCAATATCTTTCCATGCTCCTCTTTATTGTCTTTCTCTCTGTAGTATTCTCTTTTATGTGTATCTGTATTTGCTTACATGTACTGTCTGGCTGTGTATACAAGTGTTACTAAACACTGAAATCTATCAGCTAAAATAGATGTTGGACACTGTATAAGATGGACCCCCCCCCCTGTATTTTGTCCAAACATACAGTAAGGTAATGGTCGCAGGTAATGTCACAGTCACTGCAATACTCATACAGTTCTCATACATATTTTTTAACCATTGCTACTCATCTTGGGTTCTTTTAGCATATAGGCTGAATTAAAGATTCCAGATCCTTCCATAACTCTCTGCTGATAAAGAACTGACTTGGACAGTTGTACGATTTATGCTATGGTGCGTGTTGTTGACTAAAGATGGCTACTTTGGCCTCTCCTCACGGATGGTGCTGGAGTGGTGACCACGAGTAGGGTGTTGTTGTAGCAGGGCTTGAGCTGTAACAGGCTGCTGACTTTCTGCTCCTCTGGGCTGACTCGAAGACAAAGGCGATGAAGGGGTGGGGACAGAGATGAGATGGGGTGAAGGCGGGTGGGGGTGAGAGTGGTTGTAACCCTGGGAGGGTCTTGGCTGAGAAGGGGGCTGCGGCCATGTTTAATATTTCATGAGGTCCCTCCCCCTGTGTGGTGCTCAGAGATGGCACAGCAGTGTTTATCAGTGTTCACGTGAGCCGGGAGAGGAAGAGGAGGAGGAGGAGGGGGCTGTCACAAGGGACATGCCTAGAGCGGACATGCAAAGACACACACACACACACCCTGTAAGATTGCTTTCTCACAGGAAACAATGTCAAGGTGCTTTCTACTACTGACACACCAACCAATATAAACAATCACACGTGTGCATGTGTGGACACACACACACACACACACACACACACACACACACACACACACACACACACACACACACAGTCAGCACAGCACAGGTGTAGTGTTGCCGCTCCTCCCGTGTTGCTGCTAGAAGGTTGAATGGTATGATTAGTGAGCAGGTGCTGTGTGGCTGTGGGGCTTTGGGGGTCTGAGCTTTGAACACAGGCAGGGGAGTGCAGGGGAGTGGATGGGGAGGGCTCAGGCAGGGGAGTGGATGGGGAGGGCTCAGGGAGGGGAGTGGATGGGGAGGGCTCAGGGCTCAGGGAGGGTGGCCACTGTGCTTCAGCCGCTAAGGCTGTAAATTACCCCACCAACCACTTAATCTGCAGGAGGCAGGAGCAGGAGGCTGGAGGCTGGACCAATATATAGTCAGAAAGGGGGAAGAGAGATAGAGACAGAGGAAGAGGACTGCAGACAGCCAAGAAGGGGAGAGGAGAGATTGCAGGAGAGGGATAGAGAGGAAATGAAAAAAGAGGAAGAGGGAAGGGAGAGGGAACTAGGGTCAATGATAGAGAGGGAAAGAGCGAGGGAGAGAGAGAGAGAGACAGAGAGAGAGAGAGAGAAGGTTTATAAAGCTGCAGCAGCCTAGGCATAGGCACGGAGTGGACGTGCATCTCAGGCAGCCATTGTGTGTGTTAGACATGGGTGCCACATCCAGAGAGAGAGAGAGAGAAAGAGATTGAGAGAGAGAGAGAGAGAGAGAGAGAGACAGTCTATCAACACTATTCATAGACACCTGGGTGTCATGTGTCATCCACATCTGTATTACTGTTTTAGCAACGAATGCATTTTGCCATGCCAATAAAGCACTGTTAAATTTAATGGAGTGAGAGAGAGAGACAAAGAGAGATTGAGAAAGAGAGAGACATAGAGAGAGAAAGAGAGAGACAAAGAGAGATTGAGAAAGAGAGAGACAAAGAGAGATTGAGAAAGAGAGAGACAAAGAAAGATTGAGAAAGAGAGAGACAAAGAGAGATTGAGAAAGAGAGAGACAGATAGAGAAAGAGAGAGATGTAACAGCATGTAGAAGGGGGTCTGTCTGCTGTCCTGCTTTTTATTTTTTTAAACGTAGCACATACATCTGTGTGTTTATGTGTGTGTGTGAGAGAGAGAGAGCAAAGAGAGTGTGAGAGAGTGAGAGAGAGAGTTCACAGTTAGTGGCAAGGGGTTAGCATCAGAGAGAAACACCTCACGCCAAGGCCACCAAGCAGCTTTTACCCTCTCACAGGTTCTCAGCATGGCAGCAAACGAAGAGCTTTGTTCACCCAGTCCCCTGCTTGGCTGCCTGCTTGGTTGGACGTCTAGGTTGCCTCAGCAAAGTGCAGAAGTGCTTAGGTGTGCTTTGGAGCTGCAGTGAGTCATTCTGTCGTCGTTAGAGCACTCGGCCCTTTTTTATTTAAGGAGAGCCAAAAGCTAAGCAAGAAATGGTGCTAGAAATATCCAATAAGTGGGTTTGTGGAGCTACGCAGACACAAAAGAGTCTGGTTTTGTGTGGTAAGTCTTGAAATTGCTAAATTTTTGTCTGGTGCTACAATATGCCCGCTTAAAATGGCATTTAGCTTTTAGCTTGAATGCAGTCAATTGGTGTGTCTTGAGATAAGGTAACATCTAATGCAACATGCTTTGTACTGTCATTGTTCAAACAATCGTTGGTATTTTGCTGAAGTGATATCATTTTTGCAAAGATCTGTCTCCGGTGTACTTCTTCTGTCAAATGAGTGTATGCATACAGTAAGTACTGTATTGTTATATTGTTTATATGTTGTCTCCACAATTCCTCAATTCCCATGGTGAAGTAAAAGAGAAGGAGATTAGATGTTTTGAGATAATGAACTTGCATTGCTGGTTGTGGGATAATTCGGTTAAAGATACAGCATAGTGATAGTCCCTTGAGAATGACAGTGTCTGACAGCATCATCTCACTGTTAAGAAATTATGGATGAAGCTTCATGATTTTCCCACCTAAGTCTATATCAGCCATCCTCACTTTGACAGGATGTGCAGGGAGGTTTTCCTTTTAACAGACAGTGGATGTTCACTCACTCATCAGCGTAGACATTGGAGATATCCTGGAAGAGACTCAGAGTTTCTGGAGCCAGACGTCCCTTCCCATCCCTTCCTGACAGATTGAGGCCCTGTCCCCTTGGCAACCCCTAACCCCCCTCCCCTCTCTCTCTCTTTCTCTCTCTCCTTCTCTCTGTTTCTCTCCCTCTTCCTCTCCCCCTCTCGCTTTCTGGCTGGCGCCTACACTCACTGGGCTAATGCATTTAAATGGGCACTTTCAGGAGCCATTTGCAGCAGGTTCTTTCTTACTGGAGTTTGTGAGGACTGGAGTCAGTACAGTAGGTACGGGTGGTGAGCTTTGCTGCTGCGCTCGCTTCATTTGCTCCCCATGGACAGTCAACAGTCACAAGGAGCAGACAAGAAAGCTTCCTGTGACATTCCCAAGGCTTACCCTCACAAGTTTAAATGCTGAAGTCACCAAGGCATGGAGCTCTTCCTTCAAGGGATTTGTCAAATACAAGTAAACAACAGTTCTCTGCAGTGAGCCTCCATCTCCACTTTAGCCTCTGTTGCTCTCTTGGATTCTCTCTCTCTCTTTCTTGGTCTCTCTCTCTCTCTCACCCTCTCTCTCTCTCTCTTTCTCTCTCTCTCTCTTTCTCTGATCATCTCCTGTGTTTCTGCCCTACCAATGTCTTTCACATCTCTCTCTCTCTCTCTCTCTCTCTCTCTCTCTCTCTCTCTCTCTCTCTCTCTCTCTCTCTCTGCTAAAGAGAGGGATTGATCTTGACAGCAGTCCACAAAGGGACCGGACAAACGCCCCGTCATCTGATAGGTGCCCTTGCTGATTTTCCTGGGGCAGTATTGATTCTGGCTGTGACTGATGCAGGTATTGGGCATCTGCAGGGGTGTGTGTGTGTGTGTGTGTGTGTGTAGGGAATGATGAAGGGGGGGGGGGTGCTAATGATGACATGATAGCCCCTGCAAGGGTGTGTTTGCTGCAGTTTAAATGCAGCACCACGGCATGCATTGGCACTCGAGGCAACCTTGAGTCTCAGCCGCGGGTATATTGGAACTCATTGCTCATCGACTGGCGTGTCAACATGGCGTGCAATTTTTTTTTCCCGCTCACTGTAAGGGCTTAATAG
>CM059279.1:3016644-3026644 GCA_030347295.1 Setipinna tenuifilis
CTTTGTGTGTGTATTCAAATGTGTGTAAAGAGAGTGCTAACAGCTGCAAGGCGCTCCAGAGCAAGCAGCCCCAGTGCCTTACCGACACCATCAAAATGCATCAGTCACACTCCTCCCAGCCTCCGCTAGTAAATAATAATAAAAAAAAACATGCCGCTTCTCCCATTTAACAGCAGCAGGTAAGCAGTCACAGTAAGGAAAATGTCATTTCTCTCAGCAGGACTGCTGCAGATTGACGTTAAGGTCAAAGCTATTGACTGACTGTCGTGGGTTGATTTTTTTTTACATATTATCAGGCTCTGAATTACATTTCCAGAAAGTTGCACTGTATAAAAAAAAATTCCTCGTCCTCTAGCAAGGAGGTTTGATATTTTAAAAGCACTGTCTACAGGTTCACAAGCTCTTTAGCCTTTTTGATCGTTATCCAAGCGGAACACATGTACCTGACAAGTCGATGTGCTTGTATTCCCTTGTTGTGTGCATAAATCTGCTGGCAGAAAGTCCACTCTTGTTCTGGCAAAGTGGGCGTGCTGCTTCAAAGGCTCGAGATGCCCTCCGTTGAGACGATGGAGTTGGTGATGGATGGCCTCTCCCACTGCACTGCTGCACTGTTCGTGACACTGCATGAAAATGGCCCTTTTGCAGGTGCCCTGGATGAAGCCAGAAGTGTCACCTAAGCATGATTAATTGATCTGTCGAAAGGCATGCTTAATGCAGGGGGGGTTCAGGTTATGCCGGTTCAGATATTGCTGTGCTGCCTGCGCTCCCCTGAGTACAGATATGTGAGCTGTGCTGGGCTCGGACGGTTCTGTCAGTACTGATCTAAAAGCAATCAGGCACGCCTTTATTTAACCGATTCTGAGTTTCTACGCATAAATGAAGCTGACTCGATGCCTGCGTAGCATTTTTTTTATAGTGAAAGGAATTTTTCATAATTATTAGATCACTACATTTTTAATGTGTGGTACTGTTGTATGTCTCTCTCAACTATCTTTGATTACCCTCAGAGTTTCACAGAGGCTGTTTCTGAACAGCTGGTGAAAGCATATTTCTCAGATCATTTGAACTGAGCAAGACAGTTAACAAAGTCGTTTGATTTTTTTCTCATAGATTTCTCTTTTCCTACATTGATCTTTCACTCTTTCTTAATTTTACAAAGATCTTTAACAGCTTGAGTAATCAGTAGCCTCAAAGAATCAATGGGAACAAAGTTTGAATTCTTCTCTAACGTACAAACATCAACAAGAATCAATGAAAAGCTTGTGAAAGAAATTCCATGCAGCATACTCATTCTTAAGGACAGATCCTTAAAGGGGTCCTTCCGTCAAAAAACACTTTTAGTAGCTCTATTTACACTGTGGTGGGTCACAACAAGCAGTATATGCATGCAGCATTCCAAGACGTGAAATTCGACCCTCATAGTTTTACTGGTCATTGAAGGGTCGAGCTAACCAAAACGAGCGGATCAGAGCATGCTAAATCTATCTACGTCACGAGGTCGTAAGCCCCGCCCAGAGCCATGTATGGCAAGCCCACATCCCAAAGGAAGAACAGTGGACAGAAACTAGGTGAGCGAAAGACAGCGAATTTGCCCAATTAGAGGTGCCTTATTGACACGTCATGGATATTCACGTGGGACACCGGAAAAGCCAGTCGTTCAACCACTAGACCTGTTATAGCTTACAGACAACAGCGTCAAACAAGAGATCTAGGACATAATTTTCCACAGAAATGACGCACAATGCATTCAACCATAGTGGCGACACAGAAATATGAATAAAAATAACGATGGAAGTTCCCCTTTAAAAATGGGCCTCAAACATAACGTATGATAAGGGGAAAACATTTCCAGATGCAACAAAAGTAGATTTTTCTTGAGGAGGTGAACATGCTCAGAGGAAACCAATGAGCTTGTTATAAGTAGGTCAATTGGAAGATTCTTTGGGCTGAATGAGATATGAGGGCTGCGTAACATCAGGGATTCACTGTGACTTGCTTTCATGATTTTTTTTTTGGAATGCCCCCAGCCCCTCTTCCCTGCATGCATCCCACATCACAGACGATCTTCATCTACTGGTGCAATTACAGATTTTGCTTAAATCTGTCTGTCACACTGGTTTGGTGTACCACCGTAAAACCAAAACCCTGTTGAAAGTTTGAAACTGCCTGCATTTCCATCTTGAACAGTTTCTTGAGTATTGAAAACCTCGTGAACTAGATGCCGAATGTGTGCTGACAAGCAATGTTGTAAAAAGTGGGGAAAGCAATTGTCTGCACGAGGCAATTTAAGCAGATCTGCTTCAGAATTCAGTCTCTTTTGGGCCATGGTACACCCTAACACCTAATTTCATAAACACTAGTTTTCTTGTGTAATAATGTGGACAGACATATAGCGAAACAAGCCTTTAAAAAATACAGCCTCATTTGCAGAGATAATCATGGTCGTTATGGAATTGGAATCTAGTGTAGAAAATTAGTTTGTGGCTACAGAGACCATAAACAATGAAAAACACTTTTAGTGATGCAATAAAAAGCCTTTGAAATTATACCTCCTCTGATTATAAGCCATCCAAGCTGTCGACTCCCTTCATTTCACTCTCCTCATTTCAAATCCACAAGGTTTGTGCTGTAAAGGTCACAAAAATGGCCAATGTCATGGATAGGATGCATCCTGCAATGCAGGTTCAGGTCTCGATGCAGCCTCCTAATGCTGTTGACTTCATGAAACTCCAGGATGACAGGCATACTGCATGTGACTAACATGCCTGTCCGACAGACAGACAGTTAGTCATAGCCACTGCGATACAGTGACTTGACGTACTTCATTATCGAGCATTCGTCACAGCCTGACCATGATTCGGACACGTGATTCGCACTCTCTGCAGTGGTGTTCCTGACGTGGTGGTCATTGTCACAACACAACCACACCTGTGCTCAGGCTTCACCTGAGGGGATAGGTGTTGTTGCCTGAGCGAGATTCTAAGCTCATCTCCTGCTGGTTTCATCCGTTTTTTATGCAGCTATGGATATTAGCCAAACACAGTGGGGCCTGTTTCCTTCGTTCTCTCTCCGAGCGTGGACAGTTGGAGAAATGACACTCCTGAGACAGCTGCCCGCCCACTTACTGCTCAAAGGCAGACGTGTGTGTGTGTGTGTGTGTGTGTGTGTGTGTGTGTGTGTGTGTGTGTGTGTGTGTGTGTGTGCTCACAGGCGGGCAAGCAGGGGATGCCATCTCCCTGGTGGCAGCTGGCCAGCTTCAAACGCCTGCTGTTTAGGATGTGGCATCCCATGAAAACAGAAAAAAACGTCCGAGTCGAGTTTTTTCAGTTTCATTTGTCATATAGAATTTAGGTAGAAAGTGCAGGGAAATGATGTACCTCTTTGGTTGTAAGCAAGAGAAGCCAAAACAAGACCGTGGCACAGCCATTACACAAAGTGTAAAAGTGTTGACCGTTCCAAGAGGATTAATGATTTTAACCTGAGGTTTTGTTGTCAAATGAAAAAGCTTTTAAGGAATAAAAATGTGTAACAAAAGTAAAAGAAAGGAGAGAGAGAAGAGGAAGAAGAGAGAGAGGGAGGGAGAGAGAGTCAGTGAGTTCAGGGAGGACTGCAGTCAGACTCACTGCATACTGTATTTCAAGCTCATTGTTCCCTTTTGTCTATCCGTCATTATATTAGATCCAAGTTAGTCATTGCAGAGTAGGTTTTGTTGTTGCTACAGCAACTGTCACATTGCATTTGTTTTGGAACCCCCACCTAATTACATAGTAAATACTGCATCAATGTCTCAAAGGGAATTGTGCTATATATTTATGTTATCGTGTTTTCTTATAGAATATATTTTAAACCAAAATGCAATTTTAGCTTTTGTCTGATAGCAGTGTTTGGAAGTGGACTCGTATATGTTTGCAAGAGTAATATTTCCAGTTTTTCAATTTATTTATTTATGAAATGGATTAAACTTTTGAAAGATTTCTTTTTAGAGCTTTTTCTCTTTTATGTTGCTGTGAAGATTTCTTTTAGTTAGAAACCATATACTACTCTTTTGGTGTGTCATCTAACGGCACAGTAGACTATACTCGTTTCCCTAAATTAAGCTGTACATTAAAAAGAAACACAGAGTCAGATGCATGCACCAAGAAAAGAATTCCAGTTTTTGCTGTGTTTCTGTGGGCAAAGATTAAATACACTAGCACAAAATACCGTTGTGGCCTTCCACTTCTCAGAACACTCCATTTCTTATATTATTTCCTTGGTGAGGGGTCTGCTTGAGCGAGTACCGCATTGTTCCTGTTGCTAACGCTAAGGGAGTGTGGAATAGCCTGTTTTTCTCCTGCATCCTCTAAGTAACAGTTAAAGCTGCACTATTGCCTTTGTACATACAGTACATAGCTAAAACACTACAAGAGTCATTTTTAAAGTTGAACAATGTACAAGCATTTGACCATTGATTAGCAGATAGCAAAGTACTGAGATATGTGTGTGACTTGTCAACCAGTTTGGAGTTGTAATTTGTGAAATATTATGTCTTTGTCTTAATGCAGTATTTGTCATTAGCATTTAGTATGCCCCTAGGTTTATAGGCACCTGTGGATGTCATTTTCTTATATGGAACTAATTATCTGTTTTCTTAACTTTCAACAGCCTCAGGATTACCACCATCATGCATCATGAGGAGGTGCTCACTCAGAATGTATGGAACATCTGTTTCAAACCGATGCCCTAAAGGTGAACCATCCGACTCCTAGTGAGCACCATCAAACTTCTAATGGATTTACTGACTCTAAGGCAGGCTTTGTCTGTGAATGCTTGAAAAAAGTGACCCAAGAACATGAGTTTGAAGGACACCTCTGGCAATCAGCTTGGCTCTAGCACGCAGGACAGTCAAGGTGAAGTCAGCAACAATAACCAGCACGAAGGAGTATCCACTACTAACGGGGGGGATGCCAATGCTAATCGGATTCAGGTGGACGAAGAGCGGACAGGCGGAGAGGTGGAGGGAGGGTTCTCTCCATCGTTGTCTCAAACTGAAGGCGGACAGGATAAGATTATTATCTGGGGCACCGACTCCCAGTGCGATGACCCCGAGCTAGCGGAATTCGAGATGCTCGAATGCCAGGAGCTTGAGGCGTACCTGGCAGAAGAGGAGGAAGCTCTGACGAAAGACGAAGTTGCTGAAACTGGCTCTGTGTCAGCTCCCAAAGTCTCCAGTGAAGCCAAGGCTAACACCTCCAAGAAAGAGGATGTGGAGACGAAAGCAGCAAAACGTAGTTTTAAGGAGCCCGAGACACCATCGCAGGCATCCCCAAGCTCCAAAGCTTGTAACAGGACTGAGTTAAGCTCTGAAAATGACATTTTTGTCTCATGCTTTTCCTCTGTGTCCAGCCTGGGTGGGAGTCTAGCCAGCGCTCTGGACAATGCAGGTCGATCGCAGGCCAATGACTCGTGGAGCGCTCCCTCCGGACCGTACAGGACGCTCTCGGAGGACCTGACTCTCGCCTCGCAGTCCTGCTCGACTGTCTCAGAGAGAAGCCGCGCCTCCCAGATGGCCGTAGCTCCCGCCACTGAAAAAAGCACAACACACCTCCTTTCAGGGGTTGACCTGAATCTCAACACAACAGCTTTGCCCGAGGAGCCCATTCTAGAAGCACAAGAAAAACAACCACAACAACAACCAGGTCACAGTCCTCAGGAGGAGGAGGAGAGCTCAGGTTTGCTTAGTAATGGAGTCAGTGAGAGCAACAGGAACGTCACAAACACCAAATGGGAGCACATTAAACTGACCGATTCTGATCAAGATCAGAGCCTAGCAGAACACGTGAATGATGACCACCAGCCAACCACTGATGCAAAAACCAGCTCTTGTCAATCCCAGCCCAGCAAGCTAACGACCTCTGATGGTACAGGTTCACTTGAGGTTCAACATTCTTCAGAGCCCAAGCTAGTCCCTCCGCCTGCAAAAAAGACAAACTCAACCAGACCAGTGCAAACTACAAGTCATAATATGAATGGAAAGCCATCTAAGAGTGATGCAATCTCAGAGGTGAATCCCATGCCGTCCAGACCGCTCTCAAAGAGTATGTCCTGTCAGTCTGTGTCCCCTACCCCCCCTCTACTTAAAAAGCAGCCATCCTTTGAAAGAGCTCGTAGTGCGAGTCCATCCAGCCTGGACAAGAGGAAACCCTGGGGCAGTTCGTCCAGACCGGCAACACCTCCTTCGCCCAAAACCACATGGTCGCCCAAAAGAAGGCCGCTCTCTTCTCCTGCTAAAACCTCCAGCATTAGGGAGGAGCGCAACGACTCGCCACAAAGGGGCGCTAGTGGCATCAAGCCCCCCACCAAGGTCTGTGTAACCACCACCATCCCTAAACCCGCTCCTCCCCAGCAGCCTCAGCGCACAGAGCCCGAGAATAAGCCCAGCGGCACCAAAACCACCTCCCCGCCTCACAAGCCTAAAAATGTCCGCCCCAAGATCATCACGTATGTCCGAAAGAGCCCCCAGTTGAAACCCCAAATGCCAGATGCGGCTCCATATGAAGTGTCCACCTTGCCCCCGAGGTTGACACCTTACGCCAGTCCCCCAGCTGCAAAAGAGCCCAAAACAGCAGCGGCCATGGGATCTAAACCAGTCCTTAGCTCGTCTAACTTGCTCTATGACAAATACAAGCAGGAGATGCAGAAACAAGGGTACTATGGCCCAGGTCTAGTGGCGTCCGGGATCCGACCTCCCAGCCACACGGCGCCCCACAAGCTGACAGGCAAATCAGAGAGCTTTCATGGAGAGCTGCCAGAGAGATACTTGCATGAGGTGAGAAATTAAACACCCCACTGATATTGTCACTTCACATATTTCTCAGCTGTTCAATTATGTCTGTCCAAGCATCCTATATCATGATACAGCAAGATGTTACACTGATGGGGCTGGCAAAGAAGTGATGGTGAGGTGTATTCATGTGGAAGTGTGATGTGGTGATTGCATGCAGCTGATTCATCTTTGTTTTTGCATAATTCTGCAAGTGTATTGCTGAAATATGGGGTAGGTAAGCTTTTTTTTGTAATGTCTCACAAAATTGTCTTTACATCATGACAGCTGTGAATACATCTAAAGTATTCACCAGTTCATCATCTAAAAGCAACAAAAAAGTATCAAAATCATCTTTGGCTGCAACAGAGGTGTAAAAACGTGAAACCCTTAGATAGTCTACCTGCCTGTCTAGATGTTCCTTCTTTGTGATTACTATTGTGTGTACCTCTAAATGTATAATTTGTGCTAGCTTTTCCATGATTGTCTGCTCTGCCTTCCACCAGTATAGTCATTACCCTTAGGCTTGAGAGCAGCACTCAGAATAGAATAGAATAGAATAGAATAGAAATGCTGGAGTTACTAAAACACCTAACATAGCCCTTCTTCTATGTGGCTAGTGTTCTCTTATCAGTATGCTCTTATGTGTTATCTGTACCAACACGTGTGTATATTGTTGGTACTGTCATAGGCCTATGTATTTTAGACAGATTGCTTCCCTCACCGATGCTACAGTGAAAACGCCTGTTTGATGCTCACACAGATGGGGCGGGTGGCAGGTGGAGTGCCGGCCTATCAGCAGGGCGCCTCAGATGTCGCCGGCGTGTACCGTTCCCCCAGGACCCTCAGGCCACAGCTGGGCGTCGGTGCCGTTGCCAGGCAGCCCGCGGCTAAAAACAGGATGATAATGGCGGGTCAAAGGTCATCACTAAGCCTCAGCCAACCAGCCCCAGCCCCCGGCGGCCCACCCACCCACTACTACCAGGACCCCACAGGTTTGTGAATAGCAGTGGCACCAGCACAGTTGGCCCACTTTCATTGCCCACAGGGGACTGCTGTGGTGCTTTTGCATTTCAATGGTGTTGAGATGTTTACTTTATGTGTTGCATCACACTGACCTGCTATTGTTGAAGCTACCTAACATAACTGGGCTAGTAGGTTCTCTATATTTCACAGAAAGCAAATCAGAGAGCCAAGTGGAAAATTAGCCATAATGTGATCCAGAGGGATCTGTCACCACAAATATTTAAAAAAAACCACACCTTGTGCCACCTTGTTTCTTTCTTTTATTTATTCACCATACTTGGTGTCTTAGTTCAGAATACTTTTAGTTGAATTATTTTTTTGTGATTATTTCTTAACGCCTTTGGAGGCACTAGTGTAGCAGTTATGTAACGACCCCAATATATTTGTATGCTCCCCCCTTCACACACTTAGCCTCTCTCTCTCTGCCTCCACCACTGGCACCATCTTCTTCTCGTTATTAAGCTGGGGGCTACAATGCGCACGGCAGCAGAGCAGGCAGCTGCCTGATATTGGGTTATGATCCAAAATAATTTCAGGTCATTGCATATGTATAAGGCTTGGCTTTTGCCACCTTCTCTCTTTGAAGTGCAAAGCACATGACAACTGCAGAGCTTCGGTGTTTTCCTCCAGGTTGTCGTAGCTCATGTTGAAAAGGCTAGAGAATGCTGGGATGAATCTCTCCAAGGTGTTGCTATACCAAAAAGAAATATGTCTGTACATGGAGAGCTAGCCTTCAAGCAGGATTCCTCCACCTGGACATAAAAAATGGGTCAACCATTCATTCTTGTTTCATATAACAATAGGAGTAGTGTTTGTGTTTGTGTGTGTATGTTTGTGTGTGTGTATGTGTATGTGTGTCTTTGTCTGTGTTTGTGTTTGTGTCTGTGTCTGTTTCTCGGTGTGTTTGTGTCTGTGTGTTTGTGTCTGTGTCTGTGTCTGTCTATGTTTGTGTGTGTGTGTGTGTGTGTCTGTGTGTGTCTGTTTATCTGTCTGTCTGTGTCCGTGTGTGTTTTCAACCTGGTTAAGTTTTTCAGGGAATACAGCTCCAGTTTGAAATTGAACTTACTTAAGCATGCCATAGACTTGCACTCAGTAACTAAAGCGTACTCTCACTCAGACACCCATCCTCTCAACCTCTTATTTCAATATTTACTGCCATGTGCATCTGAACAGTGGAACGTGCGTACTCTTATCCGGTTTCACCATCCCTAGCCCATCAATCATGCTTTGAGCGTGAGGCAAGCATGCACAAGCATATCACCCCTGCCTGTGGAGGAAACAGATGTCATTGGCAGATGATGACTTCCAGATTGAATGTGATTCACCCTGGAGCCGCGGAAAGGCACGGAGGGCCACGTCTGACATCAGTGATCAGGGCTACCCCACCTCTGCGCACACCTTGCCTAATGACCCAGTGAGGGACGGATGATTGAGTGACACTTGGTCATACGTCTCAGAGAGGAAACTGTGGAAGTGGGCGAAAGCAATCATTGCCTTAGATGTATACTGACATCTCAATTCACTTGACAAATGTGTTGGAAGAAGCATGTATGTGTGTGGGCTTGTGTGCGTGTCTACGTGTGTGTGTGTGTGTGTGTGTGTGTGTGTGTGTGTGTGTATGGGGGTTGGAGGGATATGTTTGTGTATCTGTGTGTGTGAGTGGGGGGGTGGATTGGTGTGTGTGTGTGTGTGTGTGTGTGCGCACGTGCATGTGTGTCCATGTGTCTCTGTGTGGGCATGTGTGCATATCTGTGTGTGTGTGTACACGCGTGTATGTGTGTGTGCCCGTCTGTTGGTGTGTAAGTGTGAGTACAGTCTCCTGTGTGTCGTGTAGCTAATGCCTGACCCTAGGGGCTCGCCCATACCCTCCATGTTCTTTCCGCTGCCTCCGGGGGTGAAGTAGATTGGATTGGCAGGGGGACAGTGTGTACCTACCTACTGTACTCTACCTGAGGGGTATTATATGTGTTAGAAGGATTTGGCAGAGGGGCTTTCATTTCAACCCATGCAATAGCCTACTGTTCCCCTTTTTTTCTCCTAGTAGTTATAAAGCCCATTCACAGTAATAGCTTGCAGCTTTTTGTAATGGAATAATGAAAAGTATAAAGGAATAAATAATGGAACGGTATAGAATAATGTTTTCCCGGTGGTAAAGTGCCCTTTCATCACGCT
>CM059279.1:3031644-3034144 GCA_030347295.1 Setipinna tenuifilis
ATTTGTCTGCAATAGGTATGACTAGAATTTCCTTTTTGTTGCCAATAATGGATGGTTTTTGGATTCTTCTGTCTTTTAGGCTGTAAAATGTTCTGTGAAGTAGTACTTATTTGAAAATAGAACAATTGATCATTTATTGATTTTTTTTTCAATTTGTACTGTATGCAGCAGCCCATTTCTTGTAAACACAACATAAACATAGTGTTGTTTTAGAACTGCATTTACTGGACATGTATCTAGTAGAACTACTTTCTAAAGTAATAATGTAATTAAAAACTGAACTCCTTTAAGAGAAACTGCAGCTGCATAGCTGCCGTCTAGACAGCCAGTCTGAGGGAGGGTTCAATATAGTTACGACGCAGGTCTGCTGTTGGAGGGAGGCACACACAGTTGTCCCTCAGCCTGGACAGCTGAGGGGGGTCATCAGCAGTGATCTCTCACCACTGATTTGTTTTACAACCTCCATCTTGTTTACTGCAGTGACAGCCATGATTTAAACCCTAGAAAGTTGTGTGTGGTGGTAGTAGTTTTGAAGTCTCTGATGGGCTAGCTGCACTATCTCTCTGATATGGGGCCTTTGGAGACAGCTGTTGCGTCTGGACTCATTATCGCCACCCTGGAACTGTCTCTTTCTATATTAAGTATTTAGGCCATAAAACTGGAATCCCATCAGCTGTTTATCAGCAGAGGTGGATTTTTGGGGAGATGAAGGCTCCCTTATTTAGATCACAACAGTTAAAAGTAGCAACAGCAAGCAGCAGTAGCAGTAGAGTAGAAGTAGTATGAGTAGAGGGAGTTGTAGTACACTAAAGGGATTCTTCAGGACATAGCACCTCCTTCCCTCTGTTAAAAGAGAGAGAAGATACGTGTTACTCATTGGCAGTCTCTGTTAAAAGCACAAGGCATTAACTGAGAGTGAAAGCTAGCACATTTAGCTGCTACTAGCTGTTAGCATTAGCGGCTAGCAAGCTAGTGTGTTATAAGTGTTTTAAAGCAAATGCCATCGTTGTCCTTGGTGTCTATGTGCTAATAGGTAAACACCTATGTATGCGCTACTAGGATCCTTCATCCCTCTGCTAACTTTCGCTTTCCAAAGGGAAACCTCAGAGGGCAATGACCTGCAATCCTGTAAGTGTCCTTCCACCTGCAGAGTATACCCCCTCTGTGGGAAACCGTGCTCTGTAGGCCTGTCCTATTGTTGTGTATGCTGTGTGTTCCTAGACCAGGGGCGAATCTAGACCATTTTTAGGGGTGCCAAGGCATAATATAGGAATAATATATTATATATAATAATAGTGTTGTGTGATAAGCACTGGTAGGCCTGTCCTATTGTTGTGTATGCTGTGTGTTCCTAGACTGAGTGGAAATTAGTATGAGGAATAACATAATGGAATTGTTTCTAATTTTGAAAGTGGCATGAATTGACATAGTGCTCTGTATACCTCTGCTCTGTGTGCAAACTCGAACTATTACACCCATTGTTTAGGCCTAATAACTGTTGTTGTGTATGTCGTTTGCTCCCAGACTATTCAGAGGTAATTAGTACTTAATTAGTACTTCAGCATGTTAGTGCTGAATAACATAATCAAATCTTTTGTAGTCTAGAAACTGCCATGAATAGACCTAAGCTTACCATCATTCCTCTACCCAGCCATTTTATTGTGCATTAACCACAGCAGTCATGCAGTAAATCGAGTGTGTGCTGATGAAGCCATTAGCTTTCTGAATATCAGGGCTCATCAATTTAATCTTTTTCTTTATCATGACTCATGGTTTTGTCAGGTATGTTCATTATGTTTATTATGTGTTCTAGTAAGTCATCTCAGACGCGGTAACAATAATATGATGGTCTGTCTTTAAACAGGGAGAAAGGGCTTAGCTTTAAATGTGTGTGCAGGAGATTGTTTACCTACAGAAGATCCACCAGACAGATAATACAGTTCCATCATTATCCTGATGTTTGCTCAGGAGAGGACCCCTTAAATTCCTCTGCAGTCGAGACAAAGGACGTGGTGGGAGTCGTCAATTGATCTTTAATGATTTCTGAGATAGCTTAGACTAGCGATTAGCTCTGTTGTAAGAGCACACTGTGTGTCTAGGAGAATCTGATCCCACTAAAGCCCACTGACTAGTGCTGAGGGACCCGACTCTTTGACCTCAGGGTCAAAGGGCAGGGGCATCTTCTTGAACCCAGCCTCTCGACTGAGTTGCCTCTCAAAACCAGGTTAACTGCACACCACGTGGACTGTGGGAGCTGGTATAGTTCACATGCATGCAGGTTATTTCACATTATGGATGCGACAGAACATGAGCAAATATTATATTATTTTTTTCCTAATATACTTTTGTCATTATTTACATACATTTTCGCTATTTTCATTCAACAGAAGCAAATGCTCAAATTTCATCTATACATTCCAAACATACACATCCTATGGCATGTTATTGGCATTATGGATGTGACAAAAAACCACTTCCTGTAGAATTTCCCCACAGGGCA
>CM059279.1:3036644-3046644 GCA_030347295.1 Setipinna tenuifilis
GTAATATATGAATGAAATTTTACTAATGTTGCCATGAAAACACAGGCTGCAGTGACAGAATATTCAGGTATTTTTTCACAGCGGAGTTCAGATTAATTGTATTTATATGCAGGATTTTTGCTAAGTCATGAATCCTTTCTGCAGTGCACGTTTGTGTGTGTGGGTGGGTAGCTCCAGTAGATTTTGTGTTGGGCTGGGATGACCGTATATTTGACTATGAGTATGTCTTTGGTGCTGAGTCTGTGCTTGCTTTTTCCTCTTAGTATGTTGTATGTTTCGCCCCTATGGGTCAGTCTCTTGGCCCAGACTGTTGTTTGGTGCTGTTGGTTAGCTTAACCTGCCCAAAAGCCTTTAGTTTACGGCAGAGAAGTCGATAAATCCAAGGGCAAGAAAACAAAGAAAGCATTTGCTCATTCTCACCTTGTTTGTGGCGAGTGACGACTAGTCCGTTGTCGCCCATTCCAACCTCGATTGTGGAGAGTGGTGACGAGGGCGGTCCCTGTATCCGGGGTGTGTGAACGGGTCCTAGGTATCAAGGATGCCTTTAGTCAGCACTTCTGATGCACAGATTGATTTTGAGGGAAAACCGTAGTGTGTGTGTGTGTGTGTGTGTGTGTGTGACGGGAGCCGCAGATGTCTGTCGTGTTTAGGGCGGAAGCTCCTCGTTGATACCAGGAAGATAAATGGCGGAGGTGGGGGGGGGGTTCAAATGACGACAGGCTTTCAAGGAGAGCTGTGAGGATGTTATTGATCACTTTTGCTTGGGACGGCAGCATCCTTCGAGGCGAAAGCCATGCTTTTGAAACACTGGCAAAAAGGCACACAAACCACTAAGCACTTCTTAGTGTAGCCATGGGTGAGAATGTGAAGCTGCTGAACATGAATCTTAATCTTGTGTTTGAGGTGGTGTAGGTGGTTGTGAAGTGGAAAATGGCTGGGAGTGTCTCCTCTGGAGGCCTGTGTGGATAAATAGTGGTTGCTTTCTCTCTCTCTCTCTCTCTCTCTCTCTCTCTCTCTCTCTCTCTCTTACTTTTTGGTTTGTCACGCACATCCTCTGCTCTGTGATGTGAATATCCCACAGCAGCATCCACCAGGGAGCTAAGAGATAAGAGAGAGCAAGGCGCCGGTAGTTTCCAATAAACTTTTTCTCTGAACCTCCAGGTTCTTGAATTATCTGGACTTCATGGTATGTGTGGGTGTGTGAGGATTACAGAGACAGGCAGAGAGAGACTGTGTGATAGTGACTGTGCAGGGCAGTTTAGAACACCACACAAACACATGCACACACACACACTCACACACACACACACACACACACACATACACACACACACACAGTGGTAAAGAAAATTGTATACAGTATCATTCTCTGCTTGTGAGCATCAAAAGTGTGTGGTGTGTGTATGTGTTGTGGATGTTTTTTATTGATCTTGATTTTCAAGAGCCCATACTTATCACTTGAGTATGGACATGATATTGTGTGGGGGTTTGAGCATGTGTGTGTGTGTCTGTCCATGTGTCTCTATCATCCATGGAATTCAAATCATATTTTCGGAGTGAGATATACAGTACATTTGTAAGCAACGTGTCAGAATTAATATCAGAATTCTTTGTGAGTTCTCATTTCCTCACGAGTGTGTGTGGTTGTTCCCAGCAGGCCCGGTCCTGGAGGATGTGGTGTCAGTGCAGAAGACGCCTGCGCCCCCTAGTGACCCTCCCTGCCCGGTGCGCCGTGGGAGCCCCCAGCCCCCCAACGCCCCTCCCCCCACCCGCCGCAGCTTCCCTCCCCCTACAAGGAGCTCACCCATGGGTAAGGGTGTGCATCCTGACACACACATACACACACAAGCACACATACACAAGCACACACACATGCAAGCACACACACAAGCAGGCACACACAAACACACACACAGACACACACACAGACACACACACACACATACATACACACACAAGCACACATACACAAGCACACACAAAAATGCACGCACACACACACACACACACATGCGTGCGCGTGCTCGCACACACACACGCAGTCACACTCACACACACACACTGTGTGGGTGAGGTGTCGTGCAGATCCTGGGAGGGTATACTCTTACAACGTATACATGTGTTTGGCGGGGAGTCCCTTAGGGAGGGGCATATCTAAAAGCAGTTCTGTGGTAAGGGTCAGTGTAGCCAGCAGCCATCTAACCCCCCCTGTGCCATGACATCAGGATTGATCAGAATCACTAATGGAACCATCTTAGCAGACAGAGAGGCAGGAGGTAATAAACATGATGGTGATAATGAGAGCCTATGTATCTGAACCCTGACATTGCAATGCTTTAAGTGATCGATCTATGTGCCTGTCTGCCTGTCTGCCTGTCTGCCTGCCTGCCTGTCTGTCTGTCTGTCTGTCTATCTATCTATCTATCTATCTATCTATCTATCTATCTATCTGTCTGTCTGTCTGTCTGTCTATCTATCTGTCTGTCTGTCTGTCTGTCTGTCTGTCTGTCTGTCTTTCTTTCTTTCTTTCTTTCTTTCTTTCTTTCTATCTATCTATCTATCTATCTATCTATCTATCTATCTATCTATCTATCTATCTATCTATCTATCTATCTATCTGCCTCTGTTTGTCTGTCTGCCTGTCTATCTATCTGCCTCCATCTGCCTGTCTATGTGTCTGTCTGTCTGTCTGTTTTACATCATTCAAATGAAATACTACTAGTAGCACATGCAGGCTGCCTCTGGCCCTAAACTGATATGGCTGTTAGCACCATCAGCATGCCAGGAATGTTGCTGGGTGTGTAGGGTAAACTGGATCATCACATGTAGGCAAGCTCACACTCTGCTCTGCCTGGTATGTCCACACACACACACACACACATGTACACACACACACACACACACACACACACACACACACACCTACACATGCACACACACATACGCAGACACACATGCACACACACACACACACACACACACACACACACTCGCAGACACACACACACATGCACATTAACAGACATGCACACACACACACACACACACACACACACACACACACACACACACACACACAACACACACACACACACACACAAACGAACACACACACACACACAAACATTTGGTGTCAGAAAGATCATAGCATGCCACTGCATAGCTACCCAGGGACTAATGGAGCCTAATTGACAGAAGAGGAGTTTAGATGAGTGTAGCTGCCAGTGCTAAGCTAAGCCCCATTACTTCCCTTAATGATCATGCTAAAAGACATGTGTTAGTGCTTCTCAACATCATAAATGGTTTACATGTTTATCTATACAGTCGTATCATTTAGCCATTACCTTCACTAACGACACGATTATGCTACAGATTGGGCTCCATGTACTGCAGTGTAGCTTATTCGGGCAGCAAGCATTACTTTACAGCACATTAAGACAAGTCTGCATATTGTACACACAGCCAGTAGCAGAGTCTGCATTTTAAGATGATGAATCGTATTACAGTTATTTTTTTTAATAGTGGGAGGTTTACAGATTTGTCTGCGCTACTATACGCTACTAATAGGAATGAATGAGCTGAAAACTTCCAAAGTCGCATTGTGCCTCCGTCAGCAATTGTGAGTGATGCAAGCACATGCAATAATGGCATGACATCTTGGCTGCGGATGATAAATTCTGTATGGCGTGTGTTTTTGGCTCGTAATGGCACTGGTGTGTTTGGACGCCATCTGTTGGTTGTCTGTGGTATTGCAGCATATATTCTGTATTGAGAGTGAGAGAACAAAGAGAGAGAGAGAGAGAGAGACTTCAAGCTGTGGCTTTTCTCCTGCAGCAGTGAAGTAGAATTCTTTAAGACTGGAACAATGGCACCACCCAGTGGACATTCTGTAAATAATTAATAGTGGAAAAAAAACATTCTGTAATAAAACTCTATCAATATTTAAAGTGTTTGATTTATTTCCTCAGTTTGTCAGTTAGAAGCTGGGTGTATTATTAAGAAAGTAAAACAGTGTTTTTTTGTGGCAGCCACACGGAAAGAGTTTCAGAAGGATCCGGACAGCACAAAGCCTGCAGTGTCCTCACCAAAACGCTTTGCAGTTGTGACACCTAAACCACAGTCTCCTGGTAAGCACTTTTGTCTATTATCCCCACTGTGTGTGTGTGTGTGTGTGTGTGTGTGTGTGTGTGTGTGTGTGTGTGTGTGTGTGTGTCAATGTTTTTTTACAGTAATAGCTCAGCATACAGAATGTTTATGTGGATGGATATGGGTGTGTAAGCATGGCCAAACATGTGACATATGGTGTGTGCACGCATGCGTGCACATGTGTATATGTATGTGGCCATTGGTGTGTGTGTGTGTGTGTACACATGCTCACTTGCATGTGTCTGTATGTGTGTGTGGGTGTCTGCGCATATGCCTGTGTATGTGTCTGTGTGTGAGTGTGCACACATGCATAGGAGTGTGTGTGTGTGTGTGTGTATCTGTGTGAATAATCGGACCCGTCGGAGATCTTAATTTCCTGCCGGCAGCCGTGAGAGCACAGCCCCCTCACTCTCCCACTGGTCTCCTTTAGCCCCATTACCTGTGCCGTGCTTGCCTGCCGTTGTCATGGTGACAGGGATGAAGGCAGCAGCCACAGCTTGGTGGCTGCTAATTCACTTTAGCATCCGAGACGCATGCGACTGTGATGTCTCTACTTGCTTAAGATAGTGTTTGTACAATCTGATTGAATTTCCTGTATTTAATCTTTTTTAAAATTGGATTTGCTTTCATACACACCTCATTGTACATATACTAATGTATTTACACTTTTTGTGATTAGCTAATGAAGTCCCTTGTGCACACAATCACACCATCACATATTTACACATAGGCCTACATGAACAGCATTACATGAATGCACAGATTTATATAAATGAAAGAATTAACAATATAATCTATCTAATCTGTTGACAAAACAGCAAGTTAACCTTATTTCCTTACATTTACACTTCAACTTGCTAATTTTAGTAAAATGGCATGTGAAGGCTGTAAGTAAAGTGTGAGTAAACATTTTGTCCTATAAAGTGGCAACAGACTACAGATGCTCTTCTTTCAATTTTCTTGTTTGTCTCTCGGAAGTGTTTCTCTGTGAATGAGAGTACATGAGTATCGGTTAAAAAAACAAAAACAAAAAAATGGAAAGAGAGATGTAGGGAATCTGCCCATGTCTATACCACTGCCCAATCATTGATATGACTGGACGGACTGTACCAAATCACCTTCACATACACGCCACAAATCTGCAGACCGAACACCACCCACCCTGTCATTATCTCCCCCTCAGTGCGGCAGAAGTCGTCCCTAGGCCGCTCGAGTGCACAGGAGGCGGAGCGGGAGAAGGAGCGGGAGCGAGAGCGCGCCCTGGTGGAGAAGCTGCGTCAGCGCTGTGAGGAGCAGGCCAAGCAGCTGCAGAGCCTGCAGAC
Organism: Setipinna tenuifilis; assembly: GCA_030347295.1. Taxonomy (NCBI): domain Eukaryota; kingdom Metazoa; phylum Chordata; class Actinopteri; order Clupeiformes; family Engraulidae; genus Setipinna; species Setipinna tenuifilis. Next base: position 3,042,113 of record CM059279.1, read on the forward strand.
AGAGCTGAGTCGCGCCAGCCGTGGCCTGGAGGTGTTTGCCATCACCACCCAGCACTTCTGCCAGAAGGTACGTCATTACATGCTACTGTATGTGCTACATTGCATTCTACACTAGTACATTGCATACTACACTACATTCATGCACTACAACCAAGGCGTTTGCCATCACCACGCAGCACTTCTGCCAGAAGGTAACGTCATCACAGGCTATGTGCTACATTGCATTCTACACTAGTACATTGCATACTACACTATATTCATGCACTACAACCAAGGCATTTGCCATCACCACCCAGCCATAAGGTAGGCCACTACATACTATGAGGATCAGTCAAGAGAAATTGCAAGAGTAATAACAAACAAAATGAAAACATTGTATTATACATTAAAAAAGCTCTACATCATGGGATCACATGACTACTTCTCAACATAGTCACCACCCCATTTTTTGTTTGTTATTTCTCTTGCAATAAAGCAAAAGACATTACGCTTTGACTTGCCCTCGTACATTATATCCTGCATGCTACACATTACATACTACAGACTATATATTACATAATACATACTGCATACTACATATTTCATGCTACATACTACACTACATACATATTCTGGCACTTCTGGTCTGAAGGTAGGCCACAGCTACTACTGCAGTACATGCACTACATCCAAGACTACATGCTTAGAGGACACAAGTATTGGCAATTCTCCACATGCACTATAAAAAATATCCAAATTCAAATGGCTAAATTATTTTTTCGAGAGGGTACGGACCACATTGTGTTACTTTCAATGAAGAAAGACATGGGTTTTTTTTTTGAGGCTGACAGACTTTTCGTAAAGCAACAATTTGAAGTTTTTGGTATAAAACTAGTGTATTAATTAGTATCTTAACCTTGAAAACATACACGAGTATTGTAAAACCAGTAGCTCAGTTGGTACTCATAAAAGCTTGGTAACACGCTAGACAATGTCTTTCAGTGATACTATTTGTGACAGGCCAGACCAGCTAGCTGGTGATGGGCTGAAAGAGCTTCTTCCACTCTTCCAACCTCTCCGCACATTGCCTGAATGGGAACAAGAGCTGTGTTTATCTGACCTCTACTTGACCTAGAGTTGTTTAAATCTTTTCCAACAAGTTCTGTTTATGGGTAGGTTTGAAAAGCTATTGCAGTTGTTGACATAAATCCACAGTGGGGTGAGCCTCCCCCTCTGCAGTAATCCCTGAGAGGCACCTTCACAGAGGTAATTCACTGGTGTCTCAGGAAGGGATGTGATTTTGGTGTCTTGTGAGGACAGCAGTTGAATGCCAAGTATACCTGAAAATACAAGCCTTGATGTGGAGGAGAGAGGGTGAACGGGCAGTGGGAGGCTTCTTTTTCTGTCCAAAAACACTAGTGGGATATACTGAGTACCATACAACACATAGGACTGCCAGTTAGCACAAAAACAACTACTAGGACTACTATATTCATTTTGCTGTAGGACACTCTGCAGAGGTCTGTAATTTGCCCATTAAATGTCACCATCAACAGTCAGTGTGCTCGTGTATTAGCATATTCACAGTGACATATTATTGAATTTGCTAAGTATTAAATAGTAGTTGTTAGACTTCCCAGGTGAATTAACATTTTCATCACTCAGTCCCTTAGGAGCTGTGAGGTTGTCTAATGGAGGGAAGTCTCATCAGTTAATGGGACGACAGATGCGCTGATTAGGTTTGACACATCACCTGTCACAGCTTTGTAACAGTTTGCTCACTTATTAACTCCTGTTACCTGCTCCTGGACTTGTGTTTGGCTATAAATAAATGGCTCAAATGTCTGTCCTCAGTAAAATACTCACCACCTGTCTATTAGTCTATTATTACTGTAAGTCAATAGTACTTTCCATCGACGTATATCAACATTGGGCCATTGTTCCAAAGTGACTGTAGAAGTGACTGTAGGGTGAGACAGCTAAGACGCCTCATAAGGGTGCCATCTCCATGGAAATAAGTTTATAATAATGTATCAGCCATTCAGTTTATGAGGCAAGTAATAAAGCTGATTTAAAGTACAAATTGCACATGTAGGCCTGCAGAGCAGACATGCAGTTACTTGCATAGTGTACAGTTCAGACCTCAGGCTCTTGGACTAGAGCACACTAAGATATTGACATAGTTGGTAGTTGGTATATTTGCAGCTGCATTGTTGTGTTGTGACTTGTCTTTCTAGAAAAGCGTTTTGATCATAGATGCACCAACTTCTCTCTCTTCATTTGCTATAACTAAGAAAGTGTTGTAGAGATGGTGTTTTCAGAGGGATATTTTAAGTAATTGCCTGACAGTAGTGTTTATACCTCTGCATAGTTCTCATTATACATGTATGTTGATAAAGCTGCCAACAAAGGTAAAAAAGGACTTCATTAGGACCAGATCATTGATCATATTCTGATCTATATAGAGACCAGTAGCATCCATTAGCCTGAGGCTTGGTTGCATTGACCAGACTGTTGGCCTTGTGTGCTGATGCCTGTTACAGCTAAGCCTTATTAGGGGCTCTGTCCCTCTGGTAACACACTTATAGTTCTCCCACTGTTTATTATGATTTTTCAACATTCACCAAGATTTTGCCTCAGGCTAGAGACATTCCAACTCTAAAACGACCAGCCCGGTTTGGACATGGTACACCACCTTTAGATTTACTGTACCTCTTGTTGTTCATCCATTATTGTTGTTTTTTTTTTGCAACATTTTGTCCTCATTGAAACGAATGGTAGAATGTTCAGACTGATGATGCAGCAGCCAGAGTGAGCTGTGCAGTCACTCTAACTTCCACTCGGTTTTTGAATGTTTAAAACTAAACTGTTAAACCTATATACCTGGTTGAAACTTAGTCAGAGGGGTCTGGGATCTGACTGTGACCTGTGTTATTTTCATGCAGCAACTATTTAAATTGTTTGAGACAGGACAGTTTAAAAATGGTGTCAGACAGTCTATTGGATTTTGCCATACATTTCATAAAAACAGGTCAGGGTGCATGTAAACAGGTCAGGGTGCATGTCTGAAGTTTTACATGATCAAAACGGAACCACTTAACCTAAAAATTTGATTTAAAGTTTGGCATGGAGGTCTGAATTCTTTCGGCAGCTATGAGATTTGACAGTTTAGAAATAAGGCAGCAAATATTGTGGCAGTTACACCTGGACCAACTGCCATTTTTTAAAATTTGGAATGTTAAGGAATAGAACTTTCAAGTGATGTCATAATACCCATGCCATGGCCTGCATAATATTCTGCCATGGGAGTTTATTGCAGCCTATAGTGCCAGTTGGTTAAGACTTTTGAAATTTCGCATACATATTTGCTCTGATACGAAACTTGGCACTTTCAAGCACACTTATAGCATTTTCTCTGGGAATGCAGTCTAGTTATTATTAGTAGTATTATTATTAGTAGTTTTATTATTATTATTATTATTATTATTATTATTATTATTATTGGTATTATTATTGTTGTTGTTAGTAGTAGTAGTAGTAGTGTTAAAAGTTGCACTTACATATATAATGCCTGTTAAAAACTCACTTCTTAAACTTGTCACTTCATAGACAAAAAAGACTTTTTGATTGTAGTTTACATTGTGTGGTATAGTCACCAAAGAGAAAAAAGCCATAAACTGCACACCTCTGTTGTTGATGATGTATGCTCTTTATTTACAACCTTGCAATGTATACAGAGGAAATATACATGCTGACATGTACAATTTATTCAGGAAAATGTCTGCCATGAACACATGCATTTACAGTATATTCAGGAAACAGTATTTTAGTTTCTGCTGCACATGGCTATATATAATGCATAATGGTGCCTTGGTGAGAGGGGATTTGAGTATGTTAGCCTTGGTTATTAATGTGGTTCTGAATGACGTCTGGTTTAAGAGTCCCGTAATGTCGACAGTTTTGCTGTAAAGCTTTTTGCATTATTAATAACTCTGTATTATTTGTAGAGTAGAGGTAGAAACATTTATAGTGATAAAGATAGAGGAGATAGAGATAGAAACATTTAAAGTGCATGCCTCCACAACCGCAGGCTAGAATTGATACATGATATGGAAAAATCGATGTGTTTCGTTGTTATATAAATGTTTATACAGTCATATCCATGTTTGGATACACACACACACATACAAACACACACACACACACACACACACACACACACACAATGTTTTGGCACTTTTGTTTTATCAGTAATAACAATATAACCAAGAAAAACACTGTAAGAATAGTGGGGAACACAGTAGCTCCATCTAAAATTGTTTGTCTGATAACAAAGAAAAGTATTGGATAGAGGCAATGACTAAGGAAATATTACTTAGTCAAAGAGAATGTTACACAGTGAAATGTAGTGATAATATAAATTGATAATAGACATCAGCAGACCATTGCCCATTGGCCAAGTTGTGTTGCTAGTTGATGACATAAACAGTCGATTTATGACATCACAGCTAGTTGATGACATAATCAGTCGATTTATGACATCACAGTTGTAG
>CM059279.1:3051644-3091644 GCA_030347295.1 Setipinna tenuifilis
GGGTGTATTATGGGTTCAGGTGCAGACGATCTGGAAAAATATCTTACACTCAAACTACCCCCAGTTCAACCGAGTCCCTGCAATATTATTAAGTGCCATATGATGTGTGTAAAATGTATTTATGCAGCAGTAATTATGCAAAGATATTTATTGTTGTAGCAAGCTGTCTGTGGTTTAGAGGGTATACGCAAGACCATATGAAGTGTTTCAAGGGGGAACGCAACAGTGAAATGTTTGGAAGTTACTGCCCTAAAGCATTGTGACCTCACAGATTCATTTCTATACTGGTAACAGTTTAGTCATGCTATGTCTTCTAGGTATGCTGGTACATGGCTGGTACTCTTGTTCTTTTTGTCACTTATTTTTCTTTCTTTCTTTCTTTTTCTTTCTTTCTTTCTTTCTTTCTTTTCTTTCTTTCTTTCTTTCTTTCTTTTGTCTTCCCATGTTGTTGCTTATTCCTCTAACTCCCTCTGACTACTACATATTATTTAACTTTCTTTCCCTCTCTCTGTCCTCATTATCCCTTTCTCTCTTTCACCCCCTTCTTTCTCTCCCCCTCTCTCTATCCCCGATGTCCGTCTCTCCCCTTCTCTATCTATCCATGTTATCCCTCTTTCTCTCCTCCTCTCTCTGTCCTCCTTATCACTCTCTCTCTGCCTCCTGCCTGCCTGTGACATCTTTCTCTCTCTCATTCTGTGTCTATCCTACTTTCTCTCCCCCTTATCCCTCTCTCTCCATCTCTCTGTCCATGATATCCCTCTTTCTCTTCCTCTCTCTGTCCTCATTATCCTTCTCTCCCTCCCTCTCTCTCTCTCTGTCTGCCTGTCCATGTTATCCCTCTTTTTCTTTTTCTGTCCTCATTGTCCATCTCTCTCTCACTGTCTCGCTCTCTCTGTCCATGTTATTCCTCTTTCTCTCCTCCGCTCTCTTCTGTGTCCTCTCTCTTTCATCCCTTTCTTTTTCGTCCCCTCTTTCTATCCCTCATATCCCTCTCTCTCTTTTTCTCTGTCTCTTCTTTTTTCCTCCATATCATCCCTCTTTCTCTTCCTCTCTCTGTCCTGTCATGATCCCTTTCTCTCTCTCTGTCTGTCTATGTTATCCCTCTTTCTCTCCCTCGGTCTTTCTGCCCCCCCCGACTGTCCCATTAGCCTGCAGCGTTGCTCGCTGGGAGCGTCTGCGGGGGGAGAAGCAGCAGCTGGAGGAGCGCTTTGAGCAGGAGCTGCAGGGCCTGCGGCAGCAGCAGGAGCTGGAGCTGGGGGCCCTGGAGGAGCGGCTGAGCGGCCAGCACCGCGCCCACACACACCGCCTGCACCGGCAGCACCAGGAGCAGCTCCACGAGCTCCGCACCCAACACCAGGAGCAGGTCAGGACACATACACTTTCTCTCTCTCACACACAGACACACTCACCAGCACCACACCCACCGCCGAACCGCCTGCACTGCCAGCACCAGGAATAGCTCCACGGGCACACACACACACAGACACACACACCCCCCCCCCCACACACACACACACATTATATATATATATATATATACCTATACACACAGCAATAGGAGCAGGTAAAGCTGACATTGTTCCCATCAGTAATTACACATGAGCACTAATGATGGTGTGAAAGAATAACTGGTTTGGTCAGCAGCTATTGTGTAAAAATAACCACAGCAACAGTGACCACCATCATAATTATCATTAGTCATTAGCCTAGTCATCATTGTCATCATCTTGTGTAAGAAAAACAGAAAAAGTAAAGTTACTCACAAAAAAAGTAAAACAGTAAGATTAATTAGATAAAAATAGAAAACCGGAAAAAATTAAGATCGAAAAAAATCTGTAGAATTTTAAAGAATGGAGTGCAAGAAAAACATACAATGGGGCTGTTTCAATGACAATAGATGTACAAAAAAGAAATGTGGTGTATGTGGTTACTGTGGACACCACCAACATTCTAGTTCTATAATTGCAACCATTCAGCATTCCATGTTCTAAATGGTGTGGCTGTAACCTGGGCTCATGGTTCCAGCCATGTAGCCTTCCAGATGTTTTGGATGTATTAACTCAGTACTCTTGTATCATCAGCAATATGAAACACAGTGGAATGGCAATGTCAAAGCCGGACCAGAGCTAAGTATAAATATATTTGAGCTACACAGATCAGCCACTCCAACTCACCAAACGGAATGCAGTCACTTACACACACACACAGAAATAGAGAGTCAAGAATAAAATAATAACACACACCTTACCACCCACCCCACCCCCCACAGAATGTAGAAAACATCAATAAGAATCATGGGTAATGTTGTTCTAACTAAATCTAGTGGTACTTTTGGGTCTTGGGGTAGCTCTGAGGCTGACCAATTGTCTGTGTGTCTGTGTTAGACGGAGGAGATGAGCGAGAACCACGAAGCGACCCTGCAGGAGATGGAGGAGACGCACAGCGCCACCCTGGCCACGCTTCAGGAGGAGCACGCCAGGACCATCCGCAGTGAGTCACACAACACACAATATACTTCACATCAGCTAAGACCATCCGCACTGAGTCACACCACACACAATATACTTCACATCAGCTAAGACCATCCATACTGAGTCATAACACAATATACTTCACATCAGCCAGGACCATCATCTGTACTGAGTCATAACACACAATATACTTCACATCAGCTAAGACCATCCATACTGAGTCATAACACAATATACTTCACATCAGCCAGGACCATCATCCGTACTGAGTCATAACACACAATATACTTCACATCAGCCAGGACCATCATCCGTACTGAGTCATAACACACAATATACTTCACATCAGCTAAGACCATCCCTACTGAGTCATAACACAATATACTTCACATCAGCTAAGACCATCCCTACTGAGTCATAACACACAATATAATCTACATCAGCTAAGACCATCCCTACTGAGTCATAACACACAATATACTTCACATCAGCCAGGGCCATCCTCAGTAAGTCATACAACCCAATATACTCTACATCAGCCAGGATCATCTGAAATGAGTCATGGAACACAACATATACATCAGCCAGGATCATCTGAAATGAGTCATGGAACACAACATATACATTAGCCAGGATCATCTGCAGTGAGTCGGGGCCTACAGCAAACACTAGAAAACACAAAGTATAGATGAGAACCACAAGTAGAGATGAGAACCATCTGCAATTTGTAATATGACACAGTATGCAGTACATCAGCCAACACCATCCACAGAGTAGTCAGGGCCTACAGTGAACATCCTCAAACACAAAATATACATCGGTCAGCAGCTAGACAATATCATGGAGGCTGCAGATCCTGTCACTTATCAAACAGACTCTGTTATTTGGCTATCATGGAAGGAAACCTTTTTTCGTCATACTGCTGTAGTTTAGTTCAGTTAATAAAATAATTCAAACATCAAAATATACTTAAAGTATAAAATTTGGTTCAATGTTAGCACAGCAGACACACACACATACACGCCTTGATGGACAAGGTTTCTTCGACTGACATTTAGCAAAACATTAAGTGACTGATACGATCCCAAATGCACGTGAGATATGCAGGAATGTTTTAGGTCTTGATGGACTGTTGTCCCTGTGTTCATTTTCCTTAGATCTGAAAATGGCCCATGAGCAGCAGAGGAAATCCTTAGAAGAAGACTTTGAGAAGCTTAGACTATCTCTGCAGGTAAGAGTCAACATATCGACAAGACAATACTTTAATGTCACCCTAAAATATTGATGAGTATCAATAGTAGTGTTATATTTAGAAAAAAAAAAACACAATGGACACAGAAAACTGTATATACCTTTTAAATTGCATCTTAACTACAAACATGTTTACCAATACATTTTGTAAAAGGGATTTCTTACTTTGCACAGAGCCTTTATTTTCCCATACACCTTTTAGGACATTACAGGTTTATATACAGAGTTTCCATAGTCAAGTTATGGAAAACAAATACAGGAAATTATTTACTCTACATGATCTTTAAACAAGCCATTTATACATCACTATGCACTTTATCATAGTCATGCAAACTGTAGATTATGTTTATTTACAATGACCTAAGTACATTGAAAAGTTCAAAAGCCTGCAGTTAATGCCACATTTAAACATTTGATCAGGCTAGTTTAATGTGCCCTCAACACTATGTTCTTACACTGTACCGTAAGTTCTTACACTGTAAGTGTAGGGTTAAGATCAGGGTTAGTGTTACAGTACATAATGTCACATGTTCTTACATGTACATACACTTTTAAAGGCACCATTAAAATGTTTAGACATCCTACTTTTATATACTCAAAAGCGCACATTCAAACAGTGTTAGGCAGCCCATTCTTACCTACGGATCCTTATGTGACCCAAGTTCAGACAAGACTAGATTGATATTGTGGTGTTCTTATGGCAAATACATAAATCTATCTAATCCTTGCACTGTCACACAATAAACACTTAAACAAGTTTATTGTTAGATTGTGTACATTAGTGGTTGTCAAACTGCAGTAGAAGTACACCTCTGGGGGGTACAAAAAATACATCTGTGAATGAATTCTTAGCTTCTACTAGCATAAAGATTAAGTATGCATACTATATGTGGAAAACAATTGTTTAAGCTATCCCCTTTACAACCCAATTGGGACTACACTATTATGTACCATATAATATGCATAATTATTATGTAAAAATATGTCATAGCAAGCTGGGCATATTTAGTAGGACAGAGTGTCTCAGGGAGTACAAAGCAGTTAAAAGTTTGGGAACATTATTGTGTACATTATCTGAGTATTTACTGACCAAAATATCATATCAAAGCAGCGGTACTACAAGATAACATAATAGCCAATACTGGGTGGACACTACCTCACTCACTTCATGGGAGCACTCTCAGTCTCCTTCCAGTGTTCGGGAGTGCTGACGGATCTCCTCCTGGTCTGCTCCACGTCCTCAATGGTCTCGGGGAGACGCACATTACGAGTTTCGGGGAGCAGCAGGGCAACGAGACCTGCAGTTATTGCCACGCCACAGAACAGCAACCCAGGCAGGGGCACCCACACATCCTCCAAGAGCCCCATCAGTGGGGCCAAGGACACCCCAATGCGGGCCATGAAGGAGCTGAAGCCCAGGCCGTTCTGCCGCAGCACTGTTGGGTACAGCTCGGTGGTGTACAGAAAGATGCAGGTAAATGAGGCCTCGGAGAGACCCTTTCCCAGAATTGCCATCACCGTCCGAGCCAGCTTCAGGTGGGAAGGCAGGAAGACATTCACCGCCAGGCAGGTTCCAGTGGCGAGGAAGGTGCTCACCAAGCTGTACCGCCTGCCAATTCTGTCCAAGCTGACGTAGATAAGCACCTTGGCTGGCACCTCAATGGCACCGTAGATGAGTTGGGTGAGGTAGATGTCAAGGCCGAATCCTGTGATGTTAAGGCTGATGCCATAGTAAGTGAAAGCCACACTAAACCAGACAGTGCCTGTCAGCATTGCCATCCGCCTCAACTTGGGCGTACGTACCAAATCTAAGTAGGTGTATTTTCGGTTTCCGCTTCCCTCTGACACAATGACCTTGGAGAGCACCTGCGGCTTCATGTCCATCATCACCTGCTGCCTGTTGTTGGCACGAGCACACCTGGTCAGGTAGTAATGTGCCTCCTCCAGCTTCCCGTTCGCGATCAGCCATCTGGCGGATTCGGGCAGCCACCACCAGGTGATGGTAGCCAAAACGAGAGGAGTAGTGACCACGATGACAAGGTACCGCCACTCCCTAACCAGATAAGCGATCCCTGGAAGGAGGATGGTCCCCGTGGTCCAGTCCAGGCTGATCATTACCCCGACCAAGGTGCGGTGGTCAATGTCCACCCACTCCACGCAGAGGACGATGGAGATGATGCTAATGCCAGTGATGCCCAGGCCAGTAAAGAAGCGCATGGCGGCGAATGTCACAAAGTCATGGGTGAAGGCGCTCGCTATGCTGAAGGGGATAGCCAGCAAGTAGGCTGCCAGCAGCATGCGCTTGCGGCCATACCTGTCGCTGAGGCTGCCAAAGAAGGCCGCTCCCACCATTACCCCGATGAAGAAGATGGTTGCCGTCGCTTTGTTCATGCCTTTCCGGTCACACACCAGGTTCAGTTCTGTGGCCACTGTGCCGGAGAAGGAGCTGTTGTCGTACACCCACCCATTCTGGCACTTCACTGTGGGCAGGTTGGTCGTGTTTGAGAAGTCACTTAGGAGGTGGAACTGTGGTTCACGGAACATCTCACAGGAGGAAAGCTCGCCGTCCTCCTGTCTTGGAATGCTTACGGTCAGCCTCTGCTCCCGAGTCAGGTTCTCTGCTCCCCATTCGGCTTCCAGAGCACTGATGTCGCACCGGTGGGAGGGCACAGCCGCTATGAAGTTGTTCAGCAGAAAGTTAAAGGGAATAGTCACGCGAGGAATGACTAGCAAGAGGACGACCATTGCCTGGTGCCGGCCAAAGCCTCCCACTTCCACCAGCAAATTCTCGAACTTCATCCTCTTCTGGTGGTGAAAAAGAAGACCTTCTTCAGGACTTGTCTGTGAAGTTAGTGCTTGCTTGCACTGTCCTCAGTCCTCTGCAGATTAGTAGAGGAAAACCTGGCTAGTGAGGCATTCTGTGGATACAGTTTCCTATCTAGCAGGAAATAATTCATTAACCTCAGGGTAAAACATCTATGTATTTAGTGGGCACGTAGTTTATTAACACAAATCGTAGAACAGTCGGTTCCTAACAATTCAGTTCTTCATAGGCATTTGGCTATCTTCTTGTAGAGTACGGTACAGTACAGTAAATCCAACAGCATAAAATTAATTATTTCAGCCAATTTTTAAGTAGTATTATAAAATTATACATCTGATAATTGCACTTTGCACTTTGGCCTCCTTACACAATTTCTGTTTGCCTGAGTCTTCCAAGCCTAAATCAGCTGTATAGTGTCTGTGTGTGTGTGTGTGTGTGTGTGTGTGTGTGTGTGTGTGTGTGTATATGTGTCATTAATGTGGTTCTGTGACCTGTGTTGAACAGGACCAGGTGGACACGCTCACCTTTCAGAATCGCAGCCTGAGGGACCGGGCCAAGCGCTTCGAGGAGGCACTGAGGAAGAGCACAGATGAACAAATAGTGGTAATGTGTCTTGATTCCTGTGTGTGTCTGTGTGTGTGTGTGGGTGTGTGTGTGTGTGTGTGTGTGTGTGTGTGTGTGTGTGTATGTGCGTATGTGCATGTGTGTCTATGAGAGTGTCTGTGTGTGTGTGTGTGTGTGTGTGTGTGTGTGTGTGTGTGTGTGTGTGTGTGCATGTGTGTCTATGAGAGTGTCTGTGTGTGTGTGTGTGTGTGTGTGTGTGCGCACGTGTGTGTGCACGTGTGTGTGTCTATCTGTGTGTGTGTGTGTGTGTGTGTGTGTGTGTGTGTGTGTGTCTAATAAACATAACAGTCAATATGTAAGAATGAATACATTGTCTATGGGAGATACCAACCAGGCTGTCGGCCAGCAATAATAAAAATGCCCTGATAGACACAGTTGTACTATAGGAACTGACTAAGTTTAAACGTTTGCCCGTTACACATCTGGGTTAGCACTTAACTTAAGGGAAGATGTGGGATTAAATATTTAACTGTGATTTGCACAGCTTGGCTTGAAGGAACCCCCTCACCCCAAAAGAAAGGTGCTCTGAGCAGTGTAGAATATGGCATGCATCCCAAGCACAGTGTAGGCTGAGGGGCACTAATCACAAATCAGTATGCAAACTATCAGGCCAAAGATATTGCTGCATAATTTCACCTTAACCTGTGGAATAGCGACAGACAGGCATCAACAGCAAAATCACGGTTATGTTGTGCTCTTCTATGCCTAATTGGTTACACTTTTGTGGTTCAAAGTTTGGATATCAAAGAAACTCAGGCAGAGTCGGCTGGCAATCAAGAAATCTCAGAGAGCTTTATTACGGCACCGGAGACTCACGTCGTGTAGCAAACAGGTGTAGTCTAACTAACATACAGAATGCAATTCTTATACCCTCAGAACCCCATACAGCACCCTTACACGTGGCATATTAATCAATTGACGTGTTTACCTAGCTTCACGCCCAACATTACCAGGAATCCACAAATTCTAATAAACATCGGTGCTATCACTTGAGGGTGACCTGACCCAGGGTCAACCTGACCCCGCCCTAGATGTATAGTATCATATACGAGGCGCCTTTGGGTCCGGCTCCTCCGTACCTGGGGACACACTTATCTCCAAGAGAGTCAGGCTACAGCTATTCCTACAATTCTTTAGTCAACAAGGCCACAGAATGTTCCAAACATGAAGGGCACAGAGATTATGCATGGTACAACTATGCAGTTTGAACACACACAAGTTACACAAAGCATGACTTATTTCATTAAACCCTTGATGATTATACATAATTAATAGATGATATAAATTTTATTCCCACACTTTATTTGTGTCTACATAAGAGTGACATGAGCATGTTATTAATGTGAAATGATTCATATCATAAACATTTATGAAACATTTATGAAACTCAGGAACCTCCCCTTAGAATTGCCTTGACTGACAGTTCCTTCACTTTGGAATTTTCCCTGAGCCTCTAATTCTCACGACTGAGCTTATCAGTCTTAGACTTCAGGACTGTAGTATGTTTGTTCTGGGAGTTGATAGTTGCATTGTTATGTCCCGAATCAGTTTTTAGCTTATATAGCTCCTCAGTCAAACCTTTAATGATCGATTATTCTTTACCCAATTCTTTGCACCCTAAAACTCACCACTTCCAATGCACTCATCCATTTTTATACCATGCGTGCCCAGAAGCTCTGTGGTCCCGTTTTTCTTCTAGTAATTGGAAAGTTTTCAAAAGCTTACAACACGTTTTATTTCATATATCAATGATTCCTCTCTAAGCTCAAAAAGCTTAGGCACCTTTCAACATATATTTTAGCTTTTACTCTGGTTGCAGCATTAGTTCTTCTTTCCGTGGAGAATACCCACGTTTAACCTACCCAGAGGATGAAAATTGACAGGCGTCCCCACAGCTGCCCTGGCATCAGGGCAGGGCAGATAGCAGTCGAATTTTCCCCACTCGGCTCTCGTCCTCTTATGGATCCACTGCCACAATTAACCAGTACTACGAAAGTTGTTCAGATTTACAATTTCTCCGCTGCCAACTACATGAAGAACCTGTCGAATTACCTTCAGAATCGCCAGTCGCTTTTTCCACGGGGCGTGTGCTCTTTTAAACATGTTTTTATACTCAGTCGAAGGAATTCTTAATCTTTGTCCGAACAGGCTGAGCGTCAGGCTCTAGGTCTTACACCATTTCGGTTTTGTGATAGGATGCATGCTATTTTGGCATGTCCCCTACCACTCGGTAGATTTCAATATGAAAAAAATAAGACCTTGCTCAACAATGTTTATAAAATATGCAAGATTAATTAGGCTACATAACATCCTCTTCAACAACAGACTAGCTAGTTAGCTAAGGACAGTTTGTAGTGACCTGGGGCCTATTTCACAAAACCAAGATAAGGGATTAAGACGGGTTTACTTGGTCATCCTAGATTACTTTAGCCTTGAAGTCGTTTCACAGAAGAAATCGCATATAAGTTACCATGGGGATTTATACCTTGCAGCTAGCCTGCTCCCGACCAGGCTAAGAACCAGGATTAGTTAATTCTTGCCCCTTATTGGCTCAATGAACTGTCACTCAGAGTTGTCAGTGAACCTCAAGTAAAGAGACGCGGCCGGCCAGCCAGCAATGGTGTTAGTGTAACAGATTAAATATTCCACTTGTCATGAGTTTATCTATTTTGTACAATACATGATGTATGAGCGCCGTCTACTGACGCTACTGCAGATATCGCAAGTGTTTTCTTTGATACGTTACCAGTCTGCAGTAGCCGTTTCCATGGTAAGTTTAAGTAAAATGAGCTCTGGTCAAACAGTTGAATAAATAGGCATTGTTAAAAGAAATATTGCTTATACAGAGCTATACGTAAGTGTAGAGTCCCACATTCTATGAGATGTGTCAGACATCGTATTTGTTTTGTTCTATCATTAATACTTTGATTTGTTGTAATAACCACGTTATTATTGCTAATCTGCTAGACTAGCTAGCTGACGTTAATGAGGTAAACCCTGTCCGGTAAGACGAATGTCTTCTTTCTGTTTAGCTACTTTTGGAGACCTATCCGAGCTGTGAGATATTCACTATCTTTGTTGTTATCAGGTACACACACACATACACGAGTTTTCATGCATTACTTTATATTGTGTTATTTTAATACATATACCAGTCTGCAGTAGCCGTTTCCATGCTACTTTTGGAGACCTATCCGAGCTGTGAGATATTCACTATCTTTGTTGTTATCAGAATAAATGGCATGGTGCCAAAGGAGTGGTGATGACTGGATGACTTTATTACACAACGCAGAAGACAGTAAACTACCGCTACATTAGCCAACTTTCAATATGAAACACTTTGAATAGGCTAAATAAAACATTTTCTCTGCTGTTTATTATATTTGTTTGTTTGCTTATTATTATGCTTTTAATTTCTGAACCAATCGTAATCGAATAGTTTATTTTATTTATTTCATTAATTGAATGAATACGCAAACCAACTTCACTTGTGTTCTCAATTAAGTCGGTGATCACAGCAGTATAATGACAGGCTACACACGTCCAACACATTGCAACACAATGGCTTGCCATTTTTTGCCCGACATTGCAGATGAAGAGGCTCTGCTCCGCCGGGGTGAAGTACTGCGCACGCGTCTTCTCCATTTCATCGCTCATTCTGGGATCGATCCATGCCGTCTTTTATAGAATGACGTGAACGTGCTCTCAACAGGATTTGTTACACCTGGCTTGGCCTAGCCGCCTCAACTCATCCGTGCTCGGCGTTAGTGAAACGTATTGAGCGTGTTTACATAGACAAGGCTAGGTCAAGCCCCGTTTTCGTCACTTATCTTGGATGTGTTTAGTCAGGTTTTGTGAAATAGGCCCCTGGGGCCTATTTCACAAAACCAAGATAAGGGATTAAGACGGGTTTACTTGGTCATCCTAGATGACTTTAGCCTTGAAGTCGTTTCACAGAAGAAATCGCATATAAGTTACCATGGGGATTTATACCTTGCAGCTAGCCTGCTCCCGACCAGGCTAAGAACCAGGATTAGTTAATTATTGCCCCTTATTGGCTCAATGAACTGTCACTCAGAGTTGTCAGACGCGGCCGGCCAGCCAGCAATGGTGTTAGCCAACTTTTAATGTTTGTATGAAACACTTTGAATAGGCTAAATAAAACATTTTCTCTGCTGTTTATTAAATTTGTTTGTTTGCTTATTATTA
The DNA here is from genome assembly GCA_030347295.1 of Setipinna tenuifilis. NCBI lineage: Eukaryota > Metazoa > Chordata > Actinopteri > Clupeiformes > Engraulidae > Setipinna > Setipinna tenuifilis. The sequence continues at coordinate 3,063,024 of CM059279.1, forward strand.
GGCTTTTAATTTCTGAACCAATTGTAATCGAATAGTTTCTTTTATTTATTTCATTAATTGAATGAATACGCAAACCAACTTCACTTGTGTTCTCAATTAAGTCGGTGATCACAGCAATATATAATGACAGGCTGCACGTGCTTCACCTCATAACATTCCATGAGGACGCTCTGCTCCGCCGGGGTGAAGTACTGCGCACGCGTCTTCTCCATTTCATCGCGCATTCTGGGATCCATCCATGCCGTCTTTTATAGAATAACGTGAACGCGCTCTTAACAGGATTTGTTACACCTGGCTTGGCCTAGCCCCCTCAACTCATCCGTGCTCGGCGTTAGTGAAACGTATTCAGCGTGTTTACATAGACAAGGCTAGGTCAAGCCCCGTTTTCGTCACTTATCTTGGATGTGTTTAGTCAGGTTTTGTGAAATAGGCCCCTGAAGTGCTAACTGCTGACTCAAAATGTCAACAAACGAATTAGCATTTTTTTTCTTTATTGATCTTTTATTTATTCACCTGACAGCTTAATCGCCTTTTACATTACATTTTGAACAAATTCATTTTGAATAAATGTTCATATTTTGCCAAACTCGATTATGAGTCCACTCGTTCATGTGCTGGTTCACCATGTCATATTGATATTAGGCTATAACTGGTTGATACAGTTAAATATTTTTAATATTTTTAACTTTAAAATATTAAGTTTAGGGCAATAATATGCAAATGAAAGTGGCATCCAAATATCACTGATATTTGGATGCCACTTTCATGTGCAAACGGTTTCCACATTTGTTCTTAATTAATAATAGTAATAATAATAACTTAGATTTATATAGCGCCTTTCATGGAACCCAAGGTCGCTTTACAAAGATAGATGGGGCTAAGGAAAGGGGAGAGGGGAGGAGGGAGGGGTTAAAGACCATACGCCTCAGTAAAAAGGTGGGACTTGAGATGCTTTTTGAACGTAGCCAGAGTGGGGGCTTGGCGGATGTGGAGAGGTAGATTGTTCCAGAGAGTGGGTGTAGCAATACAGAAGGCTCTATCACCAAAAGTCCGTAGTTTGGACCGGGGGATGACAAGCTGGTTCTTGCCAGAGGACCTCAGGGACCTAGATTGAGAGTAGGGCTGGAGAAGATCAGAGAGGTACTGGGGAGCAAGATCATGGAGTGATTTGTATGTCCATATTTGTATGTATAATTACATTATACCTATTAGAAAAGTCTATTTTTATGTTTTATGAAAAGGCAGGCTCCAGTGATACTGACCCGTTATTCACAGAGCAGATAGTGGGCTGCTATCCTACTGTATTTTATGAGTGAAGAGCCGTGTCCAATGCAGCCTAATAAATACTGAAGATCTGCAGGACTGTAAGCTATAATGTGTGCGTTGCATGGTGGTAGCATGTGTCCAATGCAGCCTAATAAATCACAAAGCGTTTGTCTAGGAGCGCTTCCTGGACTCAAAAAGTAAAATGTTTGAGGTGCTCTTTGGAAGGGAAAGAACTTGGGTTTCAGCAAAGGAATACCTAGCCACAGTAATAAAGGCTTTTTAATTTTACAAAAGTGAGAGTGCCTTGGAGTTTTTCCTTTGCTGCAGCCTAATAAATGCTGAAGATCTGCAGGACTGTAAGCTATAATGTGTGCGTTGCATGGTGGTAGCATGTGCCTAAATGCTCAATCTAAACTGTTGGATGCATTTGTCTTCTTTCCTTCGTCATTTAAGCAGTCTGCAGAATAAAGAATGGTTTAATACAGTCACACTCTGCAACATAAAAAAATACTACATTAAGCGAAGTGAGGTTTTAAAAAAAAATGTCGTACAGCATTCTAAATGAATTGCAAACACATATCAGTACAGCTGTATAGCATGAGGGTGGTTATGCTATGTGAATCTTTTCACAGCAGCAGTGTAGAGTATGTATGCTATTTGATCAAGTAAGGCGTAGCCTACTTGAAGTTGTCTTGTAAAGTTTATTAATGGCACCAGAGAAATGCAAAGAAAGCCCAAGTGTTCCAGGCAACAAGTCTGAAATCATACCGAACACATCTTCACTTCATACACCTTCTCCCCACCCACATTCAAATGAAGTAAATTTCCAGCTGCACTTTGATGATTGTTTGCACTGTAGGGGCCCTGAAGTTAGTAAGTTGTGTAGAAAAGAAGCAGAGGTGGCAAACAACAGCTGGTCATAGATAACGACTCTGTGGCTGTAAAGTGTGATGGAACAATGGTTCTTCTGAGTGTTGTGTTAGGTCTATTCTCAACACCCAGGTTTGGGATCTTTATGAACAACTTCTTATCTCTGCTGTTTGCTTTATGGCTTTTGGTTTGACTCTTCGGTCATCATATAATGAGTATACATCTGGGTATTCTAAGAAACCATCATCCCAACATGGTTATAATCGAAATGTTCCACTACGTTTACATGACAGATGGCGAGTGATAGGCATGCATGCACAGTCATGTAACTCAGAGGTGAGGTGGGTTAAGAAAGCATTACATTGATTAGCAGTGATTAATAAGCCCACTTCTAGTTCAATTATTACATACGTATACATACATATGACAGTAAAAGTTAATTTAGTACTTTCCTCGGTCATTACCAGCAAGCTTGTTTTACTTTATTGGCTGCAGCAGTGTTGGATTTGGCTTTGAGCTCCCAAAAACCTTGTAGCCTATGTTCTTGTAGCCTTGGTTCAAAACAGTAATTTGCGCTGGTGAACACTGCATTAACACCATTGATTAACACCACCTCAGAGAACCGTGTTGTGTAAAACACGTGTTCTCAGTTTAACTATTAATTAGTTAATTGTTGATTAACCGTGTTTCATAGTATAGGCCACAGCTGTCTCTCCCACGAGGTGGAGATAGGCAGGCTCATTGTTAGATGGCTTTCTTCTGGTGGTTCAAGCCGTTTCTCTGGATACGAGAAATTAGGAGACATTTATACCTAAAAGTTGCATCGTAAAAATCTGGAAAATATGGGAATCAGAACTTATTCAGGAAGAATTTTCTATATCCCATCAGCTAATTTCTCACCCCTGCGACCCTGAACATAGTACCCAGTGCTAGAATTCTACAGTGCGTATGTGTCTGTGTCTGTGTGTGCGTACCTACGTTAAACATATGTGAGATGATGTTGTGTGGTGTGGTCACCCATGAATTACAAGTGAGTTCTCAACTTCACACAGTCATCCACTGGTGAACATCAGCTCCTTGCTAACCTCTGTGTGTTTACAGGATGCCCTGGCACCGTACCGACACATTGAGGAGGATCTTAAGAGCCTGAAGGAAGTGCTGGAGATGAAGAACCAGCAGATCCATGAGCAGGAGCTGAAGATCTTAGAACTGGAGAAAATGGTACCCTTTAAGTTCAAGTTCAAGTTCAAGTTTATTTATATAGCACATTTTATCCAACAGAAGCTAACCAAAGTGCATAAATAAAATAACATAACACTAAATTAAAACCTAAATAAATAAAAAGGGATAGTTGGTTGTGCTTTTACCTAATCTGCAATCTACAACTCCTACTGTGCCCATTGGGAGTAAACAACCATAAGTTTTGTTTTACCTTTGCTCCATGGTTTCATAGATCATTTGTTAAATGTTAAGAGCTCTCTGACAGAGTGCATTGATTATGCAACAGAGAAAATCATTAGGATAACTTGTAGCTGTTAGATACAATTACACGAGATTACAAATGGAAATATGGCCCCAAAACACTATGTCTGAATTCACTCAGTTTCCCAAAATTAACTGAAAGATTGATGATTTGTTTTGGGCAGGTAGTATAAAGAATTTAATGTGGCACGGTGTGTGCTCTTGTTTTCTTGAGCAGGCTCAAAAGAACGTGGTACTGGAGGAGCGAGTACAGGTCCTTCAGCAGCAAAATGAGGATCTGAAGGCCAGGATTGAGAGCAACTATGCCATGTCCAGGTGTGTAGCAAACACCAGTGTATATATAGCAAACACCATATAAGTGGCTTCTACTGTAGAGTATAGAGCTGTCAGCTAATGATTTTTGAAAGCTTGTTATCCTTTTACTTTAACTTTTCTGGCATGGATGAGGCAAGAGTTTAAACACGTCTCTGAATACTGTTTTCCTACAGCATTTGTCTTAGTTAACCTTTGATTTTACCTCTGTCTGGTTTTACCACTCTTTGTTTTTATTCATCCCTTTCCCACCTTATTTGATCACTTAATTGTATTTTTAACGAGCCATTAAAAAGCAAATACATAGATTGTATATTTAACAACTTCACAGTCTTGTTATCACTCAAATAGCAATTTGAAACAGCAGCATTGACCCTTTCTCCTGATCCTTCTTATTAACTGGGCATCCCAAAAAAGTGTGTCCTTGAGTGCAGCTGTAGGGCTCTCATTGCTTTACTTATTTTTTGTTTTATTTTAATCATTGTGTTTGTATCGTCTGTTGTATCACCAGACAACTGTCAGAGGAGAACGCCAACCTGCAGGAGTATGTGGAGAAGGAGTCCAACGAGAAGAAGCGTCTGAGCCGCACCAATGAGGAGTTGCTGTGGCGACTACAGACGGGCGAGCTGAGCCCCCGCATGTCCCCACAGGGCTCCCCCCTCCACCGAGCGCCCTCCGGCCCCACCTCGCCCTCACACTTCCCCCAGCCCTTCCCCAGATGAGCCAGGGCTCCCCCCTCCACCGAGCCCCCTCCGGCCCCACCTCGCCCTCACACTTCCCCCAGCCCTTCCCCAGATGAGCCAGGGCTCCCCCCTCCACCGAGCGCCCTCCGGCCCCACCTCGCCCTCACACTTTCCCCAGTCCTTCCCCAGATGAGCCTACCAAAAAAACAAAAAAAACTCACAGCACGCCCAGGCACTGGATACCTCCTCGGCCTCTACTCCACTCTTCTATCCAGCCACCCACACCTCTCCTCCTCCTCGCCAGGCATCTACTCCATCTTATCAACCCAGCCACTTCCTCCTCCACCTCTACATCACTCGTCAACATCCAGACATCCACACTCAGCTATTCACACCTCTCCTCTTCAGTTTTTACACATTCTTCTGCACAGCCATGCACAGCTATATTCCTCCACCTCTACCCAACTCTTACCCAGCCATCGATACCTCTCCTCTTAATCCTCTATTGCACTCTCATCCCAGCCATCCAAACCGCTCCTCCATGCATGCAGGCCTCTTCCTATATTCTCTCTTATATTGCTCTTTCTCCATCTCTCATCTTTCTCATTCATCCTCATTTTCCTTCTGATGTACACTCGGAGCAAAGTTGCTGAGGCCATCTGTTGAAGCAGAACTAGCTTATACTCAAACACAAGCCTTTCTCTCTCTCTCTGTATATTTGGCAACTCTCATTCAAAGTACAACTCTCAATCAAGTACAACCTGAAGAAAATTTTATCTGTTGCCTAGTCATTTCTATCCCATGTTATTTTCTATTCATTTCTAAACATGTGAGCAGAACTTTTTTTTGTCAAACGTAGGTGAAAAAAGGTCCTTGGTCACATCCACTTTGGACTGCTGTTTTACACTCACTCAGTACATCTGAAGGTCTGCTGAACTAGGTGCAAACATCCCCAATATGTGCTTTCAAACAACACTGCAAGATATTTATTGTGGCCTCATACTGTATTTATGGATGTAAACAGACCAGAACAGAGCCTTTCTTTCTTTTTGTCTTTATCTTTTCCTTTTTCCTACTTTTTTTCATAAAGCGCCTTCTACCATGCGCCTTTCCCACAGGCAGACCTCTCACCAGCAATAGAGCTGTACCAGACTAAACAGAGGGACCTATGTGGTAAGGCAGAGTATTGCAATTGCATTTGGACAATTGCACTGGTGACAGATGGCATCTTCATACTATACATCAGTGCTACATAACACCTTTCCCAAAATGATGGGATGTAGTAAATGACAGTAGTAATAGCAAAATAGACCAACTGATATAAACCAATATGTGTGTGCCCTACCATCTACAGCACAAACACTTGGCTGATATTTCATCTTTGCAATGTCTTACTTTGCTGTGCTAAAGGGTATGTTTACATTTTGCATGCCTCTGTCTATTGCAGACATTCATAGAACAAGCAGTTCCAAAACAGCACATAATGGAATGTCATGCAACTTAAACTGTTACTGTGGAATGTGGAACAGTGGCAGTTCATCCATGGTGATGCTGAAGGCCAGTACTTTATGTTTCCTCAAAATCTGCATAGGCAGCAAATGTCCTTTGTGTGTAGTGGTGTACTTTCACAGAGAGCTGTTGCAATCAGCCATGTGTTAATTATGGTTCCTCTTTTTCGGCTTTTACTGGAAGAACGGGAAGAATACTCATGCTATGTACCCTATCCGGACACTAGCGTTTACAGAACTCCTATTTTGCAACACATAGATTGATCAAAACTGCCCGGAGACAAGTGCTGAAACTCTCAGTTTCGACATTGCAGCTTCTCACAGAGACAAACTGACTCAATATTAAATAACTACCTTGTTTTTGCTATGGACAGCATGCACTGTAAAGTCTTCCAGTCGCAATGGACAGGTTGCGGCTCTGTGGACAGTCGGATGACCTCATCTTCAGACAGCGCGTTGTTTTTTTACAGGCTAAAGCTGAAATAAAAATGCATCCAGGTCCCTAGACCCTGGTATTTTACTCTGTTTACCTCCCAAGTTCAAAGCAACATTCTGTGGAACAGACAAACGAGTCATTCTAAGGCATGTTCAGGATCTGCAACCTCAAAGCCATCAAGAGTTTAATCCAAAACTATGTTTCATGCATATATCTGCAGTTGTTGGTCCCGAAAAAAGGGGGTTCAGGGTGGCTTTGTATTTGTTTATATCCACGGTTGCAGAGTTTCCCAATAACAGTATTTATGTGGACGCCTAGGATGTTTTAGATGAGAGATGTGACTTCTGATAGCAAAACAAAAAAGAAACTATTTCTTCATGAATGTTTTATTTATGACAATATTATGATGTAATATTTGAATTTTTTTGTGAAAGAATATTTTGTCCAAGTGTACTTACCATTTGCATTTGGGAATATCAGGTTTTTTTTCTTTTTTGCATAGCACTTCATCTTTAAGTTGTGTAGTAGTGTAGATAAGACTACAGTCTGCTGCTGCATTCATATGCATTTCCACTGTGCAGACGGAGGAAGGTGTTACTGATTCCACTATCAACCGAAGTAATGACGATGAGACTGAGGGAAGACAACTGCTCTTTATAGGCCAATACAAATATGCCTATTTCAGGTTATCTGTTTGTCATTTAGGAAGATAAAAAATAACATGCAAACACTCGCACATGGACACACACACACACACACACACACATTCACATTTACACAACACATTCAAGGGTCAAGACAGACAGGGTTTTGCATGCTGTAAGGCCGTCTCTGCTGTTGGTAGCTAAACGACAGTGTTTAGGGTTAAGCTCTCGTAAGTGGAGTCAGTCCACTTATTCACACTGCGTACTCAGCACATGGCTGACCATGCATATGGACCCATATTTACTTACCTTCTGTCTTTGTCAGAGAACAAACTCAGGTTTAGGAAGAGGTAAACAAGAGGCTGATTGAAAAACAACAGCCAACTTTAGTAGACTGAGGTCACCATGGTGTATTTTTTATTTACTATTTTTAATTTCACTGTTTCAAATGGATTACAACTATTATTTATTCTCATAACCTGAAAATCCTGTTTATGTTACACGTAGAGTTATAAGTACAATTTTAAATCAACCAAGAGAAAAAAAATACATTAAATACATTTTTTTAAAAACTGGTACAACTAGTACCCTGAATGTTTAAGAGTCACTATTTTCAACAGTGTAGAATGGGTCACCCACAGCCATTTGTTTGCTGTAATTGGTTAGTAAGTAACTGTTAATTGGAAAATGGAGAGAGGAGAGAGAAGTGTTGAGAAAGAGTTGAAAGAGAATGCCAGTGCTAACTCAGATGGAGAGAAACCCTAAATGTCTTTGAATATAAACTCCTGATCAGGTACTGAAGCTGCACTGATAGCTTTTGTGTCCCATGGATACAACTATGTAATCAACTTCTGAATGTTTGTTTCCACCCTCACAAAAATTACTGCGTTGCTGTATATCATAAGAAAAAAGCAAACCAGATTGTGTCATTTTGTTATGTTATTCATTTCCTGTTTGTTGTTGTTGTTGTTTTTGATAGTCAAAATTGTACAGATTGTATTAAATTTCTGTCAGCCTTGATTCAGCATTATGTTCAAACGAAAGTGCATGTCTATTTAATGCTGTATTTATATTGTTTTAAAAACATGTTCTGTTCTGAACCAAAACCTAGCTTAGAAGGCCACATTTTGGCCTTTGTGATGAAAATGACTAAAACCCACCCATTGTCTGTCCATGTTGCACTTTTGTGTTTGTGTATTAAAATGTAATGGACAACAAGTAGCATGTGTGTCAAGACGTTTATTTCTGCATTTGCCTCCCATCAGTTCTGCTTCATAAACTGCTGCATCACGTCCATGGGCAGAGTGAAGATGATAGTGGAGTTCTTCTCGGCAGCAATGCTGTTGAGGGTCTGCAGGTAGCGCAGCTGAAGAGCTGATGGAGACTCAGCGATGACGAGCGAAGCCTCCTTCAGCGCACAAGAAGCATTCATCTCCCCCTCGGCAGCAATCACCTTTTGGTGCAAACATACACAAGGACTTAAACCTCAAGTGCATTTACAGGTAGCAGATTCAGGAATGAAACAGACCCTGATTGTTGGTGTTGACAGCCATACCATTAAGGCTGCAGTATTTCTAAGTTCCTAAATGTTTTAGAGCTAGTCAGTGTCTTTGGTAGCCTGGTAAACCAGCCCCATGTACTTCATTTTGTGCAGAGGATCTGGCAGTGGTTTCATTGACATGGTTGTCTCAGGCTGCATCTTGCCTTACCAATCTGCACCCAATCGCTAATGTCTAGTCGTCATGTATGCAATTAGCCTGGCTATGCACTACAATTCAAATGTAGCACACAAAGTCAAGGTCATCGCTCACGAACACTCCTTCTGCTCACTAATTGGTCAGGCAAGATGCTGTCTGAGACAGCCATGTCAATGAAACCACAGCCAGACCAATTTGTGTGAAATGAAGTGAAGTGCAAGGGGGTAGTTTACCATGCTGTTTTGGTAACATCCACTTTAAAGCTGCTTTCTCACTACCCAGACAGTAACCAAAATGGTGTAGTTTTTTTTAGCTAGCCACTATTCAAGAAGAACCAACAAACAGACTGATGGTCCACGCTGACCCTGCAATTGGGGTTTTTTGGCATTTGTTGGACAGTCTGCAAGCACCTTCATACCTAAGTGCCCTCGAAGACCATCATAAAACATTTCATCTGGCACCATCACACCATGCGGAATGCAAAAATCATTCATCTGTGCTCATCAGACGTCAACTAGAATGTTAACATCTTTCCCTGTTGTAGAATTCTAATGATTTTTATAAATTCTTTTTCACAGTCCAATGAATGCCAAGTAAATATGTTTTCATGACTGTTCAGCAGAGGACAGTTCTGTGAGGCCTAGTTGTGACTAAACTTAGAAGGTCGCCTTGACCAGTGCACTGAGTGCTGTTTAGAGGGCAACAAAGGTGGGAAAGTAGCAGATCAGTGACTTTGTTTGGTCTATTCATATGTGGTTCTCAACCACAGCTGGAGACAGAGTGGTGCCAATGAGCTTTGTACTTATATGGACAGTACTTTCGGAACTAGGTTCCGTTTGAGGTATTTTCCACTGTTTAGACTGTTTTACGATGCATCATTCTAGTATAACTGTCTCCCATTGTCTCATCTTTGAGAAGACAAATCAAACCACTACAAAAGGAAGGCATCTAACAACAAGCCTGCCTGTCTCTACCTTGTGGGAGAAACAGGTCAATGACTCAGACTTAACCAAAGTGTTAGTCTTTAATTCTTCCATTTAATTTATCCCTTCTTGTATGTATTAACGCAATTTGTAACCATCATTTATGAAATAAATGATTGATCCTGTAAAGTCAATCTGGAAAACACCAAAATTTAACACTGTTGAAGAATAGCCTATAGTGCTTTAGTTTTTTACAATGTTCCATGCTAACCAGCTGAAATGTTGAAATGTAACTAAACTGTTTGTTGTCAATTATGCCAAGTTTGTAGTCTGGCTGTCGCACAAAGCTCATAGATGGAGCTTGGTCTGGCAAAGATCCCATAGACAAGAAGTTCTCAGAGGCAGGGTCAACAGGCATCTATCAAATACATTTGTATTCTACCAGACAGAGCTACAACCAATCAGACCACTGATTCCGATGACATATGAGGAGTGTTCGTTTTTCATTGGTGCAACATTTTTCTAGACCAGACAGAGCTACAACCAATCAGACCACTGATTCGGATGGCGTATGCACAGTGTTCCTTTTTCATTGGTGTCCGATTTTTCTAGACCAGGAAGAACTCACAGGCAGTATGAACATAGCCTGGTAAACCAGCCCCTCGTACTTCACTTCATTCTGTACATAGGGTCTGGCACTGCTGTCTTGAGAAGCTCTTTCTCCGTTAAAATCCTTACCAGGCCAATCAGCGAACAGAGGGAGTGTTTGTGAGCCATGACGTTGTTGTGTGCTCTACATTTCACTTGTAGTCTATCTGTGGATGTAGATCGACAATGGCAGAGGAGAACAAAGTAATCAAGGCCATTAAGTCTGTTGTGGCAGCGCTTCGGAATGTCGAGGAATTAAAGTCAGAATGTTTAAGGAGTTTCATTTGTGGAAGACACGTTGTGGCCCTACTACCCACATGGTTCCGGAAAAGTTTAATTTAATTTATTCGATTCGGACAGCCTTGATGACTTGCTGCCACCAAATGCTCTCTTTGAGGGTAGCATTTTTTTCTGTTTTGGACACAGCCTGGGCCTCGTTTCCCGATAACGATGGTTCTTGGGCTTAAGTGCAACGTAAACGATTGATCCTACGAACGTTCTTAGATTTTCTACACCTGTTTCCCAAACACCGTCGTACATGAACGCGCGCGCACAGCTTCTAAGATCGTTCTTAAAGGGAGCTGTCCATGGTCCATGATGACGACGATGACTATGGCGGTGGTGGCGGAAACAGACAGGGCCAGGGCCGCGTTTGGCGGGTGTTGAGGCCCGTCACCGTGTCATTACAATTTTCTTTTGAGTTTGTTTTGAAAGACTTGCACTTTTATGTTCAGTAAATTGCACTTCCATTTGAAATTTACCACTTCGGCGTCTGTGTTTTTGTGTATTTAACACTTTCTCTTAATTAGGCCTATGTTAATATAGGCCCTAATGTCCGACATAATATGGTTATAAAACTATTTTTATGTAATTTAAGCCTCCTGTCGTGTTCGGGTCAAATCTTACCGTTTTACAACTTATAATAGCCTACTCATAAATATTATGTTTTACATCTGATATCCTCCACACATGTGTACTTGAACATATAAAAGTGATGATTAGCCTACCTATTTCATTCAATTTTGGATGTTTTAATCAACCGGGTTACACCTGTGGTGTTCCCGGTCAAAAGTGACCGCCATAGGAAACGAATGGGTATCCAGAGTAGCCTACATTCATTTAACATACAGAAAATACAGAATACAGAACTACATTTTTGTAGTTCATTTTCAGTGCGCAATTGTATTTTCACTGATGTTATTTCATGTTTACTTCTATAAACTGTTGTTAGACACTACTTTGAAACATTGTTCTCAACTAAAGAATGTTTAATAAAAAATGGTGGTGGAAAAAATGTGCTAATTTAAGAGCAGTTAAAACAGACACTAAAGTAGGGGGCTGGAGGTGAACACGACCGGAGGGTTAATGAGCATATTTACAAACAGCGGGGCAGCACCAACGTGCTTCACATACATAGGCTAATGAAAAGAAAATGGAAATATGAGGGACGGCTGTTATGTCGCTGGTTTCCCTGTGCCATGATGGTTACGCAGCGACCATAGACTATATTCTTGCGCACATGGAGTAGTTTCGCTACAAGTCCTCCGGGTGTCTCCACTGTGCCCCGCCGCTAAGATCAATCTTAGCGCGGTAAGACTACTCCAGACCACACTTAGAGTTACGTGTGATCCTACGATAGTTCTTAGCTAAGATGGTTTCGGGAAACGGCCCGTGGACTCTACGATGGTGTTACGTGTGAACTTACGTACTACTTAGGCTTAAGTAGTACTTAAGTGCTTTTGGGAAACGCAGCCCTGGTTGTTAAAGGAACTCTGAGAGGGTCAGTTCTATTGTTTGCTACTGCTCTAACCGAACAGGCAACTCCATGGGGATCCAATGGGGTCGCTAAAGGGCTTCAGACAGCTTAAAACCTTTAAACTCCTAAGTCTTCACTCTCCTGTACACTGCCGTACAAAGGCAATGTGCAGTAAGTACATGAACATTAACACTGAGAAAAATGTGTTTCAAAATTCCTATACTGCCCAGTCAAACATGTTGTAGGTGTAACAGTGGTGATGCTTTTATGCGGTTTCTTATTTGGAAGAAGCAAGAGATTTAGTCACAAGACAAAGGAGGTGTTATAAGGTTAATATCCATTCTGAACCCAGTTTTGACATAATATGCAGTTTCTGCTTTTTGGCTTTGTAGGGCAGTACAACACTTAGGTCAACTTTTTGTTGTTTTAAAATGTGTTATAGAAATAAACTTGACTTGACTTGAGACAACAGTGTTGGCAATAGATTTTTCAATGAAAGTGGCATATGGCCTCTGTACTAACCTTAGCTCTGGCCTCCCGCACTGCCTCTGCCTCAGCGGCCATAGCCCTCTGCAGCTGCTTGGGAAGCTGCACATCCTTAATCTCCACACGCTCCACCTTAATGCCCCATGGGTCCGTGGCCTTGTCAAGAGCCTCCTGCAGGTCAGCCATAAGGTAGCGGGCATTTAATATAGTAAACACACAACATGCTTTCACACTCCCCACAGCTGTCCCCCATGTCATCAGGGAATTATTTATGCTTAAGTTTGTGCTGGTCTGTGCCATAAAAAAAAAAAATGAAACGGTGCTGTTCACGGTTGTAAGTAATAAAACTTCAAGCCGCTCCAAGATAATCCCAAATGAATTTTAAAGAAATAGATGGGTGGGGGCTAAACAGGGCCCAGCGCTTTACTGGGGCCCTTAGAGGACTATGATATGATTGGGTTGGGGGCCTATAATTATTTTCTCTCAGACAGGCCACAATTTCTAGCAGAGATCACAGGCTGCACCTGCATGCTTTGCGAGACATCGACTCTGTCAGAGAGAAGCTCCGAGAGGTTCTTGGTGCCCAGTGCATTCCTCAGGGTGGTCTGGGCCAGAAGCTTCGTCGCTGCTGCTGCGTCTGTGATGTTGGTCACAGAGGAAACGGGGCAGACCACGCGGTAATACACAGCTCCATCCACACTCACACTGACAGAGTCCTTAGTCAGAATCTACAGAGTACACAATTGAAAAAAAATATTGCAGTTGTTTTGACATCTACCTTAAACTAGACCGAAAGGGTAGCTGATGTCTTTTCTCATGCTGGTGTAAATAAATGTATTGTTTAGACATCTTCATCAAATGTACCTCTTGGGGTGGAATGTCAAAAGAGACTGTCCTTAAGTCCACAACTACTATAGAGTCTACGCAGGGCAGGATGAAGAAAATACCTAAAAGACGTAAAGAAAAAAGAACAGGTCATATTATGCTTTTTTCACATCTGTAAGATACTTTTGGGTAGATAAGAAGTAACAAAGTAGAACTATCTACCTGGTCCTTTTGGTTTATCATGTACAATTCGGCCAAATCGGAAAATGACAGCACGTTCATACTCTGCAACTACCTAGAAACACAATCAGAACTTTTTTAATAACCACCACGTGTTTACTTTATTTGCATGCAAAAGTAAGGATGATTTAGGGTGTTTTCACACTTGGTCCCTTTCAGCATTTAAAGCGTACTCAGACTGCTAACTGAGCATTATAGTCCTATATGTGAAGACTCTAAGCGCACTCAGACTAAAACGAACCAAACCGAGACCGTCTCAGGAGGTGGTCTCAGTACGGTTTGCTAAAACGTCCATGGTAACCATTAGGCCACAGCTGCCATATGCAGAGCTGTCAACGCAATTGATACCATTTTGTTGACAAGAAGCTCGGGCTACACGATGGACGCGTGTGAGAGGTGGTGGGTCGTGTGCCTGGTGGTTCTTTCCGTGGAGGACATTGAAGACATCTACCTATTCGAAACGATGATTACCATTGCCCTGGTTTATCGAGAAATCAAGAAAACAAGGACAGCTGTCCAAAGCCCCACAAGGCTGCATGATTGAAGTGGTGGGCAGAGCTGTTGGCACTCAGACTGTGGCTATATAAAGAGCAACATGGATAACATCATGGAGAAGCTCGAGGCTTTGCAAAGGCACATGGATCGATTCGGAGACCAGAATGGACAAAGAGAGTAGTGGTGTAAATTGGAATGCGGCTACTGACCCCAAGCCCAAACATTCCCAATCTTATCTGCTTTCAGCCCCTTGGCCAAGGCCACTGCTGGAATAACAACTCCCCTGGCAGATCTTGGCAGTGAGATGCTCTTGTATTCCTTCGCCCCACATTACCCCCAAGCTGGGCAAGCGGGTCTGTGACCAGCAATGTCATGGCTGCAGGACCTGATGGGTGCTCGGTGCTCACCTACGCTGGTTTACCTCAACCCCAGAGACTTCCTTACGCTGTTTTACATGTTGTGAAGTGTTCTGATTATGTGTGACTGTTGCTAAGGTGTTTTTTTTTCCTGTTCTCACACTATGCTGCCCACAGGAGCACAGTCCGGGGGTTGGCTTTTTTTCTCCTCCCCTTTACTCACGTGATGCTGTATTTCTTTTACATCCTGGTCTTCTCGTCCTGTCTAACCCCCTGTCACATTATGTATGTTTGTATCTATGTATAGATGGGTTGATGGCTAATTTCGCTGGTACTTGTGACTATTGACAATAAAGGGCTTACTACATGTCCCTTGTTCAAACAGAGGAATACAGATGCAAGGGGTGTTGTGTTACTGCATTCTTTGTTTGCAACATCTACCACTAGTCAGCAATGTTTCTGTTTGTTCCTTGTAGCTGTAGTATGTTCATGGCTGTGCTATGTTCATATCGATATATTGCTATGACAACATACCTGGAAGCACCCGAATATGGAAATAGGTGCAGTAAGTATGGCGAACACCAAAGAGATACCAATCATTGTCCACTCCAAAGGGCCCAAGGATGCTTTTTCTGAAAGTGAAAATCAAATGGGTTGTTGTTAAAGTACTGTGTTAGCAACAAGAGAACAGAATAATTGTGTGATATTTTACCTTTCATTAAGGTTGCTAGCAAATTTTCGATTTGAAATAACATAAATATTACATGAAAATTGAAATTCTGTGTTACAAGATACAAGTTGATTTTTACAAGTTTGTGGTTTATGGTAATTTTTTGTTGCAGGGCAGACCATAAGTCTAATAGGAAGGTAGAATTGGTGGTGGAGGGAGGGAGGAGGTGATGGGAGGGGAAAAAAATTGTGTGTGTGTATATATATATACTAACGGTTAAAAGTTTTAGAACACCCTAATTTTTTCAGTTATTTATTGCAATTCAAGTTATGAAAGTTCAATGAATACCCTGAAATGGTACAAAGGTAAGTACTGAACAGCCAGAGGTAAAAAAATAAATAAAAATTGGTTACCTAAAACCGAAAAATAGTGTACAGGGAACAGGGAACACAAAGTTGGTTACCTGATCAGCAGCAATGAAGGTTAAATCAGCCTTGACAGCTAGTGCTACTAATTCCTATAGGTGTTCCAACTTTTCTTGATTACTTAAAACACCCAATGTTGGTATAAAAGCAGTGTTGAAACACACACTGTGGTACCAGACCCTCAGGAGCATCAGGTGAACAGTATTGTACTGCAGAAAGTAGTGTAATGCTACAAAAATGGCAAGAAAGGGGCAATTAACATTGGGAGGGAGACAGACCATCGTAACACTTAAAAGTGTTAGTCTTTCCTACAGGGAAATTGCAAAAGAAAGTCAAGATGTCAGTGATTACAGTTTTCTTCACCATCAAAAGGCACTCAAAACTGGGGGAAACTGACAGGAAGTGGTCTGGCAGACCCAAAGCCTCAACTGAATCAGAGAACATGTCTCGAAGAGTTAACAAATTGTGTGATAGGCAGCTCACAGGACAACAACTTCAAGCAACCAACATGGCTACCACAGCATTCTGCAGCGCCATGCAATACCCTCTGGTATGCGCCTAGTTGGTCAGAGGTTCATCCTTCAGCAAGAAAATGACGCAAAACACTAGAAACTATGCCAAAACTACCTCAGGAAAAAAGAACAAGATGGTAAGCTTGAAAACATGGAGTGACCAACATAATCTCCAGACTTCAACCCCTTCGAGCTGGTTTGGGAAGAACTGGACAGAAGAGTGAAAGTCAAGCAACCTACAAGTGCCACACATTTATGGGAACTTCTGCAACAAACTTTGGAAGAACTTTTTGAAGAATATTTGATTTCCCTTGCAGAAAGAATGCCACGAATATGCTCAGGTGGCTACTTTGATGAGTCAAAACTTTAGAACACATTTTGGTTTAGAAATTGATTTCATGATTTTTTTCAACTTAAATTGTTTATTTGTTCTGTGCTTTCATTTTTAGAGTGCAATGACACAATAAACTGCATTTTCAGTAAAAAAAAACTTGAGCGAAGCGGTTGGAATAAGCCATGCTCGGGATGAGAGGGGTCACCAGTGATTTTCCTTGCCAGTGGTTTACACACCAGTGGTTTAGACAGCGCTCAGAATAAAGAGTGGAGGCTGATACACAACCACTAATTCTTGAGGTTTTTGTGACAATTTCTCAAGTTTTGACATGGCAATCAAAGTTTCCATACCATACTGTGGTGGATGTAGTGATGATGCTTTCTATGATGGCTTTATACAATAGTACCAAGACCCTACTGTTAACATTTTTTCAGCTGCCTGAGAATGTATGGCCTTTTTAATAAGTAATATCCCACTTCAAATTTTGGTTGATGTGAGAGCCCAGAAATGTAAGTAGTTTGTTCAGGATATTGGCTGATCAGACATGTTGACTTGGACTTTGGTGATGTTTTACAACACTGAGGAACTGCATACTGACATAAGGAGGCATTCAAGACTGAGTTTTTTTAAACAGTCTAATTACCTCTTCCTCTAGGATAAGGGGAGAAGAGGAAAGACTGACAATGACTGCTTGTCCTCAAACTAGGCAAAGAACTAATTGAGTCTGTCAGGGAGATCTGGGTCCACATCTGACAGAAAAGCAGGGACTAGTTGCGACAAGAACAGCAACATCCCTCCCTACCTTTAAAAAACTTGTAAAAACCCTTCTCTTCCGAGAGTGCTTCCCTTCCTAACAAACCTAACAATCACTAAACCAACTCTCTCCTTCTCTGTCCCTTTACTAGTGTTGCCACACGTACTGGTTTTCCCGGGATTGTTCTCTTTTTTTACTGTCTGTCCAGGAAAATCTAATATCCTTCCCGGGACACCTTTTGTCCCGGTTTTTCACGAATATAGGCTTATATTCATATTTTCACTCGTTTCACTTTAAGAAACATTTATTCCGCTTTTGCATTAGTGTTCTCCTCCCTGTTATTTTTGCGGGTGTCTGTGTCATTGATGCAGCGGACGCATGGTTTTATTTTGATTGGTTGCTGTAGCCTAAAAGTTTACCTTGCATCACCTAGCAACTGTGGCTGCGCAATGGCTCTGCGTGCAACCACGAGCACGTTGTGAATTCAGGCAAACTGTAGAGAGGTCAGTGTAAGAGCAAGAGAAACATTAAAATACAGAATTTTGGGCTTGACAAAATGGGGGGCGAAACAGACGAGGAGGAACAACAGACAAACTCAGGGGAGCCAGCAAAGAAGAAAAAAAGATATAACATTCAACGTAGACTAGTTCCTCTAGACAATAGCCAGGTAAGACACATGCACTTGCATTACAGTTTTTTTCAATTGCTTACAAAATGTTTACATATCACACAATTTTCTCACTCAGACACCATAACTAGTTTTTTTCTTGTGTGGGAAAATATTTGAGAAAATATATACTACAGTATATTGTTCATTTCAACATTTCTTGAATGCTTACTGTGTATATTTTAACTTCTCCCTTCAGGTTATACTGGACAAACTGTTCAAGAGACAAAAGTGCTTTATGTTTAGAGCAATAGTATGTAGTGTAGGCCTACATGGTGTAATATTATGATAAAAGAGTTATTGATGACAGACAAAAACTTACCTTTGGGATTTGTTTATAATATAATTTGTTAATTTGTTTATAATTTGTCATTTTGAGTGAGGAATTGGGTGGATTTTTGTGTTAAGTTTGGAGAAAATGACTGTAAGCAGTTGAAGAAAACTGTAAAAACTTGCTTAAAATAAAAATGGTTTGTCTCCAAACTCCGGCCTGTCAGTACACCCTGACTCCGACCCCGCTCGGGCCGCTCCCCGTGTAGGTGTCCAGGTTTTCCACAATTCAGATGTGGCAACCCTACCCTTTACACCTCTGTTTGCTTATGTCCTCCTTTTTTATAAGTCGCTTTGGATAAAAGCGTCTGCCAAATGCAATGTAATGTAATGTAATTTGGTTTGAAAGCATTTTTCAACACAGAAATGGATGCTTCTGTGTACTCGTCCAGGCTGTCTCACATGTGTGTTGTCCCCAGTCAGTACTCTCAAGGCAGCTTTTAAGTTGTATCACTTTGTTTTAGGACTGTTACTTTGATGCAATAATAGGCTATTAGTAATAGCATACTACTACTACTACTACGTCTACTACCACTGACCATCTCTTCAGTTTGCATACTTACCATATCGGTCTCTGATTTCCTCTCTTGGCAGTGGCTGGCTCACTGCCTGTCTTGGGGCAGGAGATAACAGTTGTCTATTTTCACTGGAGGTGGAATCCATATTCTCTCAGATTTTCTGTCACAACAATGGCCTAACAGTCATCATTCGAGACAAAAACAATAACATGAAGAACATCCTTCCTAATCATTATCTTAAGTTAATAGTGAGACTATTAACTTAAGATAATGATTGGAATGATAACGCCTGGAATAGCTATCTTAAATATTTTAAACGTCTTCGTGCTCACGTTATATAGCCTAACATTGTGATTTACTACAGCATGGCCACGATTTATAAAACGTGAACTTTGAATGACATTGTAGGCCTATGTTACACTGGTCAAACTTACTTTGGCATCACTTGGATATGGAAAATAACTCTTCTTTATTGCTTTTTGTTCTCCACTAGACAGCGCTTGCCCCTAGATAACATGCATTGTTTTGTTTTGTACAGGAACATAAATACGAAACATTAGCAGTATTTACTACACAGCTACCACGTGGCATCACATTACTTCTGAAACACAACATAGGCCTAAAATACGTTATAAATTATCGCCAAGAGGGAGTAAACTGCCTGGTACAATAGAGCACATCGGTACACTGCAGGTAGAACACTACTCGCGATTTTCAATAACGTTCGCTTTATAAATCGTGATCACTGTTAAGCAAATCGTGCTCATGATGTTATATAACGTGACCACGAAGATGCTTAAAATATTTCACCTGAGCTTTACCTAGTACTTTCCTGAGTACACAGCTGTTATAAATTCCTGCTCCTATTGCCGGTCTCGTCAAGGCTATCGAGTGCCTGTGTATACTTTGCACGCGTAGGTGTGAGAGAAAGTTGCTGGAAGGTAAGATAACTTACAGGGGAAGGCCAGGGTGGCAAACCAGCTTTTTGGCTTAAGTTCTTGAATAGCCTAAGTGGCAGCCACCGGCGCCGGTTAGCAGAGGATAATCTTTGCGTTACTTAAATTCAACGTTGTTTTTATTTAGGAATGGGAATGAAATATCTCCATTTCCATGGCAACGGATGCGCTGTACTGTAGAACCTTCTCTGGAGGGACAGTAGCTGTAGTGTAGTAAAGCAAAGAAGAACGTACATCCTTTGATACCTTCGTTGAAATAAAATGTTTGGAAGCCCTTGACACAAACAGCTGAAGAACAGACCTGCATAAAATACAAGTGCTGCTCATATAAATAGACTATCATGAAACGTTGATTTATTTCAGTAATTCCGTTCAAAAAGTGGAACTTGTATAATAGGCTACATTCATTTCACACAGACTGGCATTATTCATTTAAATATTGATGATTATAACTGACATCTAATGAAAACCCCAAATTGAGTATCTCAGAAAATTGGAATATTGTGGAAAGGTTGAATATTGAAGATACCTGGTGCCACTCTCTAATCAGCTAATTAACTCAAAACACATGCAAAGGCCTTTAAATGGCCTCTTAGTCTAGTTCTGTAGGCTACAAAATCATGGGAAAGACTGCTGACCTGACAGTTGTCCAAAAGACAACTACTGACACCTTGCACAACAAGGGCAAGACACAAATGGTCATTGCTAAAGAGGCTGGCTGTTCACAGAGCTATGTGTCCAAGCCCATTAATAGAGAAGCAAAGGGACCCTGGGGAGGCTTGTGAAACAAAACCCATTCAAAAATGTAGGGGAAATTCACAAAGAGTGAACTGCAGATGGAGTCAGTACTTCAAGAACCACCACGCACAGACGTATGCAAGACATCGGTTTCAGCTGTCGCATTCCTTTTGTCAAGCCACTCTTGAACAAGACACAGAAGCGTCTCGCCTGGGCTAAAGACAAAAGGACTGGACTGCTGCTGAGTGATCCAAAGTTATGTTTTCTGATTAAAGTAAATTTTTCATGTCCTTTGGCAATCAAGGTCCCAGAGTCTGGAGGAAGAGAGGAGAGGCAAAGAATACACATTGCTTGAAGTTTAGTGTAAAGTTTCCACAGTCAGTGATGGTTTGGGGTGCCATGTCATTTGCTGGTGTTGGTCCACTGTGTTTTCTTAAGTCCAAGATCAGTGCAGTCATCTACCAGGACATTTTAGAACACTTCATGCTTCCTGTTGCTGACCAACTTTATGGAGATGCAGACTACATCAGTGCCAAAACTACCAGTACCTAATTTAAGGACCATGGTATCCCTGTTCTTTATTGGCCACCAAACTCACCAGACCTTAACCCCATAGAAAATCTATAGGGTATTGTGAAGAGGAAGATGTGATATGCAAAACCCAACAATGCAGAAGAGCTAAAGGCCACTATTAAAGCAACCTGGGCTGCTTGTATCGATAGTGCCTGTATCGTCTACACTGGCACTAGGCTATGCAACTTCGGGGCTCGGGTAGGAACCATGTCAACATAAGAACTACAAAATTTGACTGCTTTACGGCATCCCTCCCCCTTCAAAGGATGAGGTAGGTGAATGGAGTTAGGATAGACAGTAAAAGAAACAAGAACCAGCAGTTGTCATGGCTAAAGCACCAAGAAAACCAAAGCGGCTAAGTGTGTTTTCAAAAGATGCAAAGAAAAGAGAGTGGGAGAGTGATAACTAGAGCCTGCTTTCACTTGCTGGAGTGAGGTGAAGGAGGAGGACAGAAGGACACTGACGGTGTCCTGGCACTGTTACTGTTGGACAAGCCTTCTAATAAATAACTATTGTAGATTACAATTGTATCAGGTTTTTTGTCAGATATTTCAGTGTTTGTATAAAATGGTGTAAAATAGCCTACGTGCTAATTTCTTAAAATAACCATAGAAGAACCACAGGCCAACATCATTTAAAGTTTTTGTAATGTTCCCTGTTAGTTTGGTTTACCTCACCAGACATTGTTGAAGACATGGTTGAACGCAGACATAGTTGAACGTTAATCAGTTCTGTCCACATGGATTCCGCCAGCATCAACAAATGCATGAGATGCAGATTTCACGACAGTTGCTACAGACAGTATGGTTTCTCGACTGTAGGGGGACCCCATGAGCAAATCCTACATAGTGTTGCCTATTGTAGTATGTAGTAGTCAAGGGGGCAATTCTGAAAGTTGTTGATGCTATGAATAATTATTTCAGAGGATTTCACACAATATATAAAATATATAACACAAACCCAGATGGTTACACCTTTAATATAATAATAATAACCTGTACTTGTATAGCACAGTTCATGCATACAAAATGCAGCTCAAAGTGCTTTGCAGTGTTTCAGATTTATTTAGATTTTTGTGATTAAATACAGGGCCTATTGAATACAAACGCTACCCCTTTTGTTATATCAAAGTAATAGGAAATATAATTTCTGGTAAATGCCATTTCCTTTCTATAATGACCTTAAGCCTATGAATTCTTCCGCGTAAACTGCTGCATCATATCCATAGGCAGAGGAAAGATGATAGTGGAGTTCTTCTCGGCAGCAATGCTGTTGAGGGTCTGCAGGTAGCGCAGCTGAAGAGCTGATGGAGACTCAGCGATGACGAGCGAAGCCTCCTTCAGCGCACGAGAAGCATTCATCTCCCCCTCGGCAGCGATCACCTTTCGGTACAAACACACACAAGGAATTACAATACAAGTGAGCTCTGAATATGTTGCAACATTCCAGAAACTGACTTTCGAATGAGTTGCTCTTACCACACAACAGTGTGTATCCTTCTTGCTGCTTTTTTAGTATTTACCCATCGTTATTTATACCCCAGACTTCATTGTAGTCTGAGGAGCTATTGGGGTGTCCTTAATGAATACTTCAGATTCTTGATGTTTTTTTTATTATGGCTGTAGTTTGCCCCATGCTTCAAATAAAGGGTTTTTGATTACCTTGACTAAGTATGAGAGAGCATGGAGTTAGATTGTGCAATCTTTATACTTTACAGGTCCCTAGTAGAATTTACTCCAAGAGCACCTCAGCCATGTCCTGGAGTTTACTTCCAAACAATCTCAGTACTTGGCTTTTCTTTTCTCTTTTTTGTTTACTTCAGATACTTGCTGACTCTGTGCCAAAGCTGGCCCAGAGACTGAAGCTGAATCTGAAATGCTCAGTATATAGTATATATGGAACAAAACAACGAAACCCGCACCCGATATAGTAAATGAGTGAATTTCAGATTCAGCTTGTCTCTCTCTAAAGTGCCTCTTACCTTAGCTCTGGCTTCGCGCGTCGCCTCTGCCTCAGCTGCCATAGCCCTCTGCAGCTGGTGGGGAAGCTTCACGTCCTTGATCTCCACACGCTCCACCTTAATGCCCCATGGGTCCGTGGCCTCGTCAAGAGACTCCTGCAGATCAGTCGTCAAGCACTAATGGTGAGTATACCTCACAAGTGTTGAGCATATGGACTTTTTTGTTAATAATTTATTAATTTCTATAACTATTAATATTATTGTTATTGTTATTACTGTGTTTGGTGTATTTATTGTAATTATTCTTGTTATTAATACAGCTAATATTACTGCTACTAATATTATTGTTATTACTTTTTTATCACTGTGATTTTTGTCTTATTGTTGTTTTATTATTTATTTTGAAAAGCACTTGGATCAATCTTTTGCATAAATAAATTTGACTTGATTTAAGATTAGGTACAGTAAGTAGTTGTCATTCAGCCAATCATAAGAGTTAGCATCTGGCATCATATGAGATCTGTTAATGGGATGTTATTTTTTGCTTATACTGTATATACCAGATTTGTGTTACATCAGTACAAAATTCTTTAATTTAGTTACTAATCTAGCATTTAGCAGCCAATTTGTGGTTATTCAGTCAATAGCAAATGCAGACAATTCCTCTCCACAGTCTTGGGCTTACAGAGGAAAAACACTACAACACTACAGCAACTGTAAGTTATGATTTGCTGACAAAATCCAAGGTCTTATGTATCCCACCTCAGACAGACTTTCTACAGAAGAGTTGATTACAATTCAGGCTTATTTTTGCGCTTCTTATTAACATCCATTGTTTATCATAAAAATGGTCGTTAATCAAATCCTATGGTGTTTGCTGCGCAGCCAGTATGAAGGGAAAACAACATTTTCAAATCTGAAATTGCACTGCAACAGTGTCAAAGCTGGTGTGCGAAGGGCTTTGTAACTCCGCTACTTTTTACTTGCCCCTGACCTGCATGCCTTGAGAGATGCCTTGTCGGTCCGAAAGCAGTTCTGCAAGATTCTTGGTCCCCAGGACGTTCCTCAGTGTAGTTTGTGCCAACAGCCGGGTGGAGGAGTGGGCGTTGGAGACGTTTGCCACTGAGGAGATGGGGCAGTTGACTCGGAAGTACACCACCCCATCCACTGACACAGTGACTGAGTCTTTTGTCAGAATCTAATAATAATAATAATAATAATAATAATGCATTTAAGGGGCAGTTCACTTGAATCTAAAATGCTGGTCAGTATTAAAGTAACATAATCAAAGTAATATTGACTTTGTAGTCTGGGCTTATTCTTCGGGAGCCTTAGCCATTCCAGTTTTTGGATCCGGTTTCGAAGATGCCATGAACAATGAAAGGTGTTCGTACCTCTTGTGGTGGAATATCAAAGGAAATGGTTCTCATGTCCACTTTCACAAATGTGTCTGTCCAGGGGAGAATAATGAAAAGACCTAACAGGAAGATATGATAGTCATTCATCTTTAAGAGTACATGTATCAGAGAAATCCATTTTGATTGATATATGGTATGGTAGAAATTTACAGATAGTCACCTGGCCCTTTCGGTTTTCTATCCATAATGCGACCCAGTCTGAAAATGACGGCTCGCTCATACTCCTTAATAATCTACAGAAATGAATACACTTTTTAAAACAAGACTTAAGTTACCATATCTCATATATCAGTAGAAGACTGTAAAAACAGTTGTAGATGGAACGATGTCATACTCATTTACATTTATGAAAATTCATTTTAAGTAACCTATGCCATCTATGATTTTTGTGGTGTTTTTTTAAAATAAGCTTATACAGATATGTTTTCGTTTGTTCTTTCACAATGTCGTAGTAATACAATCTCATGCTAAGTACAGTATAGTGCATAGCGTATGTATGGAAAGCATACCTTTACACACAGGAATATGGAAATAGGTAGAGTTGCCAGTGTGAAAAACGCTGAAATGAAAACCAGTAACCAGCCACAGCAGCCCAGGTCTGCTTTCTCCTCATCTGAAGATAAACGTGAGATGGGTTAATGAGCATCACATGCTTTAGAATCGCAGGAAATACTAACAGCATATGACAGGTATTATGCCTAACTACGTGTACACTCTTTATTAGTTTTCAGAGTGACCCTATTCTGTATGCAGTCAGGACGGTCATCCTATCAAATGGGTTGTGATGTGGGCTCAGTTTCTGTCAGATTCTTGCTAAAATGTATTATAAAATAAAAAGGAACATTAAAGATATATATATATCTGATGGTGTAGTTTTAACAAAATAATAGTGTAATGCTGAATTCATGAGTTTGAGTTCTTGATATGTTCCTTTTGTAAGGCATGTGACTATCTTCGCAAACTTGCTTTCTGTGCTTGTAACATTTTATCTCTAACTTGCATAGTCCTAAGAATAAATGGTAACTTTTTTTTTCGGTTCGGTTTTTAGTGTATCTACATGTAACAACATAATGTAATGTACACTGTACATACCTAACACTCACCCTAACCCTAATCCAGTGGTAAGTACATATTGTTATATATTGTTACACACTTTGTTACACTGTACAATTGATGTAACAGGGACAGTAAAATAAAGTGTAAGCAAATTAATTAATGCCTGTAGCAAAAACGGTATGCTACTGTACTTAAGCAACTGTAAGCAGAAAGTTTAGCCAGCCCATCAGAGTTAATGGTTCTTCTATGGTAATGACAAATTAGATTAAATCAGCTATCAAGTCCCCTTTTTTTACGCTCGCTGCATGTTGTTCATTCCAAAGTATCAAATGATGTTCGCCACTCCAGTAACTGGTCACATGTCATGCCTGGCCTGATTCCCTGTTGTCTGGTAAACACGCCCACCTCCTGCTCCCCTGCTACTCTCCCTTAGTAGCACACACTAGGGTATCTTCTCCACACTTAGCAACCACTTCCAAACACAAGAAAAAAAACACCTTTGTAAAACGGCACATCCCAAACATTTGTAATTTAAATAACGTACAATAACAGCATACTACAATCCCTGTACTCTCCCTGATTATACCATGTCTACAGCGCACTCCACCATGGTTGCTATACCTGTTATAGTGATTCAGAGTTTCAAACAGTTAAGAATATTTTACCCACCTTCAATGATGTTTCTGATACTCTCCGTGCGGCCTTCTGAAATCTTCCGCTGGTTCACCATGCCTGTTTGAAGCACACTTGGAGGGCAGTGGTCTGGAGCCGAAGGCATTGAATGCCCCAATAAGTTTGACTAGTAGTGTGTTGTGGGGGAGTGGAGTGGAGTGGAGGCTTTTTCACTCGAGTCAGGGTGTGGCCTATCTCCTTACCTGGCGACTGAGAGCACCTAGGATGAGACAGCCATGGAAGTTTACAAGGAAGACTCGTGACAACCAGTGCAAGTAACAGCCAAGCAGGTGTTAACCCGAAACAAATGAAGATCAAAGTCCAGTTTACTTGGCCCTGTCTTTTGAAATAGGCTTAGTTCATGTTTTTTGTTGTTGTTTTTTTCTGCAGCTTAAAGAGGTAAATGCTACTGAAGCTCTCCTCCATGGATGAAAATGTGGCTGTTTTGTGAGATGAATAAATCATGAGCTGAACATTTGATGCCGCTGCCGTGAAATATGATCACACCACCATGGTGGTATTGCACGTCTAGAGCCTTGTGTGCTGGAATTGTACAGCACTAAATCAAAAGGAACAGCACTGTATATTTGCTTATTGGCATTTTGTTAATGCCTTAGGTCCATATCGATACACGGTAGAATTATGGTCACCCCTACATAAAGGAACTTAAAAATGATGGCGGGTGTTGAATGTTTGTGTTTCGATTGTGCCAGATTTTTACCTTAGACCAACTTTCAATCATTGTTCTGTAACCCATAATGCTAGGTCCAAATCAAACAATATCTTTGGAGGAGAAAGGGTTCCACAGAATAATCGATACTGCATCATATTTCATGTTTTTTTTCTATGTAAGAAAAGACAGAGAATGTGTTGACTTAGAAGGTCTTCACAAAACACAAATAAGTCAAATAAGACCTTTTTTCTGTGGCCATTTTTATTTGACTTCCAAATCAGTTTCAGGCATTGTGTTTCTGTCGTTCTCACTAAAGGCCATGGAAAATAACAAGGGCCATGGCCATTTAACAAAACAAAATTCCATTAGAAATAATTTGGACAATATATCAAGTAGTTGTTTAAATATAAAAACTACACCTCAAAAAGTGTGTGAAGCATTGCATGCTTCAGTGTTTGAAACCGCTTTAAAGATTTGGAGTGCTTAGAACACTGAGGAGCGTGAAGAGATTTTCGAGATGCAAAACATGTCGCAATGTTAATGTTACACCACACAATTCTAACAAGCAAATCACTATGCATTCATTAGGCGTTCATTAATACTTACTTTTGACTGTTATTTTTAAACATATTTCCCAAAGTATATTATCTGACAAACAGCAGAGGCTCCTGTCTATGACTTATTTTAAGTGCAGCTGGGGAGTAACTGATGTGGAGGTAAGAAAATGAAATGATAGACTGCTGCAAAAATACAATTATATTTTAAAAAAATATGTTCAAGTAGACTTTAAATATTTTTCCCAAACAGGAGCAGGAGACAAATATGGCATGGTTTACAGAAAGATTGAGAAGTAGTCAAGTGGGTAGTTTTCATACAATGGCACATTTTCAAGGAAGCTGGCAGTAAAAAGAAAGAAAGAAAGAAAGAAAGAAAGAAAGAAAGAAAGAAAGAAAGAAAGACTGGAACATTGCATAGTTTGCAGCATCCTGCAGAAGCAAGACAGAAGACCTATCTCAGACAGGCCTCCATCACACAGCTCCTGTCAAAGACGTGTCACTGATTTTCCCTTTAGTGCAGTGAGGAGGGGGATTCAGCTCATTCTACCCAAGCAGTCTCCTGAAAGCTGTAATGGAGAGGGCAGTGGAGCGCTTCAGCTGTCAAACTGCCTCATCATGGCTTTGCGGCTGAGCTCGTAGGCCAGAAAGAGAGCGCCATTCGCTGGGAACGTTCGGATCATGGTGGGGGTGAGACCAGAGTAGAGTGGTGCCACTCCTACATGCAGACAAATTATTATTATTATTATTATTATTATTATTATTATTATTATTAGTAGTAGTAGTAGTAGTAGTAGTAGTAGTAGTGGTAGTAGTAGTAGCAGTAGTATCATTATTATTATAATTATTGTTATTATTATTATAGTTTTAATAGGCAAGGTTACAAACTGATATCATAGTTTGACTACAGTCAAATATAATGGAGTAATGACTTGACATTCTAATTGTACTGAGTTTCATTGAGATAAATACCAGTACTTGTTTTTGAGGCTTAAACGTAGCATTGTGACAAAGATGGACACTTTTGTAGGCAATGCACTATGTGGTACAGTTTGTACTAATTGTTTTGGAAATGCACCAGCTTACATGAAAATGTCAATGATGATTTGAGAAATGCACTAAAGTGACTGAGAAAAATTGTAATATTTATGTAAAGCAACAAATCAGGACAAATTAAAAACCAT
>CM059279.1:3096644-3106644 GCA_030347295.1 Setipinna tenuifilis
TTTAAAATAGTTTTACCTTGCTGTATCAACAACTATAACTACTTCAGAGAAGACACAAGTAATTAATTCAATTAGCCTACCTTTTGTATTAGACAGAATGTAGGAATCCGTGTGATGAAAGTAATTACCTTACAGTGGCTTTGCCCAGTCGTTGCTGGACGTTATAGCAGATCAGCACCCTTGCCAGCCAGTTGACGTGTGTCATAAATCCATGGAGAGCAGGCACGTCCCATTATGCTCACACCTAAAAATCTTAAGTTAACTATGTCGACTTGATTGCGCAACATCCAGAGGCAGACGTGAATTTCTCAGAAGCCGGCCGGTCAAGTCCTTCTCAACAGCCAACAGATGACACTGACAGCCGTGTGTACTTGTTGGTGGTTAGCTGGCTAGCATGTATTCACAAATGTTGTATTTAACTCACCCAAGGACACAATTCGTAGTTGTTATTAAGAGTACACATTAGTGTGTATGGTAAACAGAAGTGCCTGCTAGTTTTGAGTCAACATACCTTCACCCTGAACTGAGGAGAGGTAAAAAATGTTCGAGTACGACCAAGTAAGCTAAGGAACTACGCAAGTCTCTTGCTGTCTCAAGTCGCAAGCATAGACTGTATGGTCGCACGCAAAAATGTTTATGCCAGATGGGGTGATTTCATAAGTGGCCACAAGATGGCGATGCTGAAACAATAATAAGAAATTTGTCTGATTTTTTGGATTGACTTTGGCTTGTTTTTCAGGCAATACCTCCATTTCTACCCAGGCGTGATGTAGAAGGTAAAGCCACGACTTCAAGTAGCATTTCATTAAACAAGCAGAATATCCTACCTTGCGTTTAGGCTTATTGTTTATGACTGAGTTGTGATGGCTCTTCCTGTTTTTTAGCATGTTTGTTAGGTTACTTCTTAGGCTGTAGGCTGGGCTACCACTGGAAGACGCATAGTGTATTGACAAAGCGTCATGTCAATAGCCTAATTTATTGTCTATAGCCTACTACTTATAAACGAAGGTTGTCTACTTGGAAAATTGAGCTAATTAAGTTTTGTTGTTATTTGGGTTACTTAAAGAAATTCATTTTTTTCTCGGTGGCTATGCCAGGAGACATGCCGAATGGGCTATAAGTCGGACTTCATGACAGTTGATGACTGGGTGTCCCATCAGTGTTTCACTGGTCTTACGGTCTTACGTTTGACTGAGGAAAGATGGTAGGCTACAGTTACCTCCGTGGAGCCCCGCTGGAGTGCCATTAGTTTTTAAAAGTCAGTTTTAATGTCATCGATTCCGACATAAAGGACCAAGCCGCCAAATTCTACTTTTTGAAGCTTTGAGTAAAATTATTAAGTCTGAGTTTATCATTATGGCTAGTGCAAGAGAAACATAAAAAACGAGAACTATTGTGAATATGCTATGTTTATCTGTAAACCAACTGTCAAATATGGGCACACTGTAGCGAAAACAGGCTATGGCACAGTTTAGCCAATACAATCCAGTAATAAAACCGAATCAGGTGATAAAAGTTATTACAGTGTAACCATTTGGTTGTTATAAACACCTCGTTGAAAACAACGCTTAAAAACAAGCGCAAATGTTTTTTCCTACTTTCTCGCTCTCGAAGTGTGTTGAGGAAAATGTGTGAACGCGTCGGAAAGAAAACCATTCAGAAAACAACAAGACTACGGCAGATTCGTTTAATTGGGACAGGATATGTTTATGAGAGCAAAGAGAAGAAAACATTGCCGTTTCACTTTTAAAGACGTTTTCATTGGCGGTCCCGCGTTGTCACTCAAGTAGGGGTGGTGTCAGCTGACATATGATAGTTCCAGTAAGGGCACTTACGCTCAGTAGAAGCACACTCAACAGGCAGGAATACGGATAGGCACAGTGCGAGCGGAATACTGCTTAGACTGAACTGGATTGCTGACAACAACTGCTGCCTACCAACCGGACAGGGACGTTTTAGAGCGTAGCCTATTGCTGCGCCACATCTATCCTGGCTTTATGCTTGGATTTTACTGCCTTCACGGACTTACTAATGTAGGGTATTAGTTTTAGTGGTGTGTGACGCGACTAATTTCCTTTGCTCTTGCTTGTCGATATCGGTTTGTTTTTCTGTGGGTTTGTTGCGCATGAGTAACTTTTCCAGTGCAACTTCTATGTGACTCTTGGATTGGACTTACTACTGCTATAATGGCTGAAGCAGCCCAGCGACAGTTAGTGGATATCGACCCGGATTTTGAGCCCCTTTCCCGGCCCCGGTCGTGTACTTGGCCCTTGCCACGGCCGGATTTCAGCAACCCCGCCGACTCCAACACATCCTCGCCGGCTCCCTCCGTCAAGCAAGAGCCTGCCAATAATGCTGACTACATCAACAATCTCAGCTTGTTGGAAGAGAACGAAGACTACCCTGACCAGAAGCCGATGGGCCTTTGCAGTGACTTCTCGTGTCAGGAGAACTGTATCCAGACTCACCCACATCAGCAGCAGCAGCAGCTGCCGAGCCCACAGATTGCCCACCAGCAACAGGTGCCCCTGCTTTCCTCTCCGGTCGGCTCGACCTCGTCGGTGGCGGCCGCCGCTGCCGCCGCGGCTCAGCGCAAGAGCAGCTCGTCTCGCCGCAATGCCTGGGGGAATATGTCTTACGCTGATCTCATCACGAAGGCCATCGAGAGCTCCCCAGAGAAGCGCCTTACCTTGTCGCAGATCTATGACTGGATGGTGAAGAGTGTCCCCTATTTCAAAGACAAGGGAGACAGCAACAGCTCCGCTGGCTGGAAGGTATTTACTTTTTTTAATTTAAAGCTCTGTTGAATACTTCTGAGGGTAGTTGTGTAGTTCTGAATGATGCTGCCATATTTGAAAATATGTATTAACTTATAGCGTTGCATGTGTGTTCATTAGTAATGGCCTACTTGGCTGAAAAACAACGCAGGGTTTATAATTTGGGATGTGCAATGGTAGCCTACTGATGAACACATACACACGTGCCTACACACACAAACACGCACACACAGACACACACACTCCCTCTGTCTGTCTGTCTGACTCTCTGCTTGTCTGTCTGTCTGTCTGTCTGTCTCTCTCCCTCTCTCTCTTCTGTCTGTCTGTCTGTCTCTCTCTCACTCACTCACACACACACACACACACACACACACACACACACACACACACACACACACACACACCAACCACACACACACACACCATTTTTTGTTTTATTCTCTTGCTGACCCAGTGTACATATCTTGTCTTGGAATTGCCAAGGTATTTCTCCTCCATTGTACTGCTGCCCTGAACTCTTGTTTTTGCTCTGTGCGGCTCTGCTCCGGCTGAATGCTGTCTATTCATCAGTGTCCAGTCCAGTGCCGGCGCAGTGCACGTCTGCCTAACCATTAGCAGCACATGGTCATTTTTAGAGACAACCGGTCAGTCGCCTCTGTAGCCGCCGGCCGGCCGCTCACTCGCTCGCTCGCCCGCAGTCATCTGATTCAGACCATCATGAGCTGTTACCCAGTGTCTGCTGACTCAGAGATTTCTCTGGATCATTGCCCCCTCCTTCAGACACAAACACACACAACACATACATACACACACACACATACACACACAAACACACACACACTCTTACACACACAGACAAACTCCTTAATCCTCCCTCATCCCAACTACCCTACCACACACACACACACACACACACACATTCACACCACTTCAGTTTTTTGTGAGTATGTGGTCAATGTGAAGTGTGTCTGATGTAGAAATAAGCAATGGCTCTTGGATGTGATGCCATTACAGGTCTTTGGAAAGACCTAAAAAGATGCTTCAGGTAGCACAGTCATGGCGTACAGTCAGAACCAGTCTCTATCTTTTTTTGCATGTTTGTCTATGTAAATAGTGGTGGGGGTGGGGGGGTGGTTGCAAATCCTCAGGCAGTATCGACAGTATTGATTTATCCATGGCGTGCAAGTAAAAAAAAAAAAAGCCCTGACAACGAGACAGGGGAAACAAGTAAACAGTGCCACGTGAAAATCCATGGCAACAACGGTGTTGCGGTGTGGCGGCTATAGACGTTGCGCAGGACCTAGGTGTTGCCCGCAGCCCTGTCACCACCCAAAGGGATTTAGGAGACAATGCGCCACTGGCGTGTAGTCAAACATGCGCACGTCACCCCATGGCGGTTAGGCAGTAGTAACTGTTTTGTTGTCTCTTTTTTGGGGCGAGACTTTTGTCCCAGCATTCCACACAGTGTGTCTTGACAGGCAGTGACAGACAGGGGATGAATGGGAGTGGGGGTTGCCCTCTGTTTGAGAGTAGGTCGAGCCCTGTCTTGTACCTCTGTGTTTTGGTGACGCACTGTTGTTTGGGTATTGGTGCCATTGGCTGCAGTAGTGCTGTATTTGTTATTGTGTGTGTGTGTGTGTGTGTGTGTGTGTGTGTGTGTCTGTGTCTGTGTGTGTGTGTGTGTGTTTACTGTGGAACGTTAAATGATTGCGTGTGTTTTTGTTCACTTTGGTTGGCACTTGGCTGTGCTTCCCATCCCATAGTTGTAAAGCAGATAAGGGAATGCAATTGTTATTCTTTGCATATTGTATGATGTAAGACATGACATGTGGCTTAAGTACACCAAGTTCAGAATACAGCGCTAGATAGTATACCAGCACACACCGTATCGATTGCCACTTCCGATTTTTTGCAGGGCCAAAGTTGTAATTGCCTGTGTTGTTGTTTTTTATTCTGTCCAGGCCACTGTGTTCAAATGTGTGTACCTTCCTTTGAACCTGTTGATCATTTACTACAGTACATGCTGAAGTTGTTGCTGTAACAATTTAATGCATATACATGCAATATTAAGAACATAAATTAGACTTTACCGTAGCATAATTTTAAAAAGCATTTTTTTAGTAACACTCTCTCTTTCTATTTCTCTTATTTTTTCTCTCTCTCGCTCTCTCACTGTGTATTTATTTCTTTCATTCCTTTTTTCTTATTTTTTGCCTATTTTCTTTCTTTCTTTCTTTCTTTCTGTTTCCGTCTTTCCCTGACACTGTCTTTTTCTCTATCTCTCTAAGTGTCTCTAAGTGTCTCTCCGTCTCTCTCTCTGACATTGCGTGCCAGTGCCTAATGAGGAGGTGTATGAATGCTGAGGAGAGTGCTAGTGTGCTCGGTCACAGGGGCTCCCTGGCTCCCTGGCCGTCCGTCTCCTGGGCTAGTGTTATGGGCACGGCGCCCGGTGGCCCTGGACGGCCTGGCTCTCCCACAGGCCCTGGCACAAAGAGGGGCGCGGGGGGTGCAGGGGGTGGGCGAGACTGTGGGAAAAACGAGATGCCATTCAGCACCACTCCTAGCTGGGTTATTCATAGATGGACCACCCCCACCCCCCCCTCCTCCCCACACACACACACATACACATACACACTCACACACTCCTCCATCGCCCCCCATCCTCCTCCTGCTCTCCTCCTGCTCAACTGTGATGGCTCCATTTAGCCCTCTTTGTCTGAGCCCACTTGTCACAGATTGTAAAAAAGGAGTGAAGGGGCGGCGAAAGAGAGTGAGTGAGTGAGAGAGGGAGGGAGGGAGGGAGACAAACAGAGAAAGGCAGAGAGAGAGAGAGAGACAGAGAGAGAAAGAACACAGCGGAGGAGGAGTGGGAGGCAAAGCACTTCATCTCCTATTCTTCGAAGGCTAGCATCCACAGCATGGCAGACATCCCTCGCCTTTTTTATGCCCCCCATCAATTCAAAGCAAGAAAGAATGAAAGAAAGAAAGAAAGGATGATAAAAGAGAAGAGAAGAAAAGACAAGACAAGAAAAGCAAAGGTTCAAAGCAAAGGGAAAAAAAAACAAAATGTAATGTAACGAAAAGTTCAAAAATGCTCTTCTTTGTACATGTAGTGCTTACCATGATTGGACTTTGGCTTGTCCGGTGTCACTAGAAGGCCGGCAGGCAGACAGGCAGAAGGCTAAAAAACTATGGTTGGTTAACTTTGGCACAGCACAGCACAGCTGAACCTTCAGCTCGACTTCAAGCTCCATTAGTGTCATAGCTCTGTTCTGTCTTTTATTTATTTTTTTGATCTTTTTCCTCAGGGTCAAGCCGAGAGTGTGGTTGAGAGCGAGAGTGGATGTTACACCATTCAGTGACAATCATTCACCGACCTGTAGCTGTGCCGTGGTGTGTTATATCGCATGTCACGGTTAATGATCAAGAGTAGAGATAACAGTAGAGACATCCTCTCCCACCACTCATTGAGAGGGTTGTGGTTTATTTTTTTTATTTTTTTTGTAGTTTTGCCCTTTGCTCTCATGTAAATGTGTTACTCTTACAGTTGTTGTTTAGAACAACGGTGGACTGAAGAAACACTTAAATGTGTGGGAGGTGCTGTGGTTAGAGTTACCTGTACCATGAACGTAAAAGTTGTCCATGGGGACCCAGGGTCGAATGCAGCCTGGGTTATTTCCCAACCCTACCCCATCTCTCCCCGACTTGCTGTCAAATAAAGCCATTAACAATATACTTACAAAAACAGACACTGATATGCAGTCGGTTAATCTTGTTTCATTGTAGGTGTTACAATTTGACTGATTTTTCGTGGTTTCCTATTAACCTGAGTCACACTGTCGTTTAAGAGTTCCGTGGAAGAGGCTACCGCATATGTGAGGTAAACGATATCGCAAAAGAGAGAGATAACACTCTAGAACAATTCTTTTCTCTCATCCGCCTTTGGTGACGAAAGCCACTTTTTACTGCAAAATGTTCATTGTTTACCACAAAATTTCGGGGAAAGGCGACAAGACTTTATTTCAAGACCAGACACATGTGAAGCACAGTGGCAATGGCTTCCTAGGAAAGAGGCAAGCGGGCTGTTCACCTCCTGTTTGTGAAATAACGGGCCTTCATAGGCACTCTGCATAAAGTGAGAAAAAAAAAAACCCTCGCTTGGTGTGAGACATTAAAGGGCGAATGCTGGTGATTTTTTATTTTGGTGCTTGAGTCATTCCTCACACACTCTCTCTCTCTCTCTCTCACTCCCACCCTTTTTTCCCTCTCTCCCTGTTTCTCTCTGTCCATCGTTCTCCTGCTCTCCAGTCCTTCCTGAATTCTCTCTCTTTCTCTCTCTCAGCCACCCCCCCCCCATTTTGTCTCTCTCCCTCCTGTTTTTCCTCCTTCCCTCCCTAACCTCCTTTATCTATCTCTCCCTCCCTCCCTCCATCTCTCACTCCCGCATGAGGTGAGTCAGGACACACTCACAACGGGAGCCCACACTGCTCTCCTCCCTCCTGTGCATGTGAACAAACGTGTCCGTTCCCCAGAGCCTCTCACCACCATGAGAGACATACTGTCTCTCATCCCTCCATTCCTCTCTCTCTCTCTCTCTCTCTTCTCCAGGAGACAGTGTCTCATCACTCTATTCCTCTCTTTCTTCTCCTAAAACACAGTGTCTCTCCTCCCTCCAGTCCTCTCTCTCTCTCTCCTCCAGAATGGAGACTGTCTCATCACTCCATTCCTCTTTCTCTTCTCCTAAAATAGTGTCTCATCCCTCCATTCCTCTCTCTCTTCTCCTAAAACATTGTCTCTCATCCCTCCATTCCCCTCTCTCTCCTCCAGGAGACGAAGTGTCTCTCATCCATCCGCTCCACTGACTCGTCCTGTTAGCGCTCCTGCAGTCTCCTGTGGCTCCCACCCTTGGTCCACTTAGACTTAGACTGGCTCCTACTCCAAGCCTTAATACACATGTTATTAACACGCAAAGCTGAACAGAATAAATGGCTCATTACTACATATTGGTGTTCCTCAAGGTTGTCCTATTTGTTATGGATGGCCATTTGGGACATTCCTCTGGTCTATAGTGTGTATAGTGTCCTTCTCTTAAGGTTGGAGCATTTATTTTTTTATCTTCATAAGTTTATCTCCATGAGTGTATCTCCATGAGTGGTAAACCAGTTGGACCTAACTTCGAATTTAACAATTTTTTCGAGTTTTTCGAGCATGAACCTGTTGGCTTATTTTCTCTTGTCGAAATTTGTGCAAACAGACACCCACACACTTGCGTCGAACGCACGCATGTTGGCCAGGTGCCTGCTCCGGCCTCTCTCTCTCTCTCTCTCTCTCTCTGTCCCACGCTACACGAGCGTCACTGGCCAGCACAAATATTTGGACCTTGAGCTGTTCTTTGATGTCCCGGAATCGATGGGCTCATGTCCGGTTGGATTCAGGCAACACCTGTAGTTTGCTCTTCTTAAGCCTTCATATAACCACTGATACCTTCTTATAAAGACAAACCAGAAAGGATTTAAAAAGCAGCCTGCGCATAGTATATTGATATACTGACACAGTATATTGATAAAATGTCCAGTAATAAAAAAACAACAGGGAGTTAAAATGTGCAGTTTTATTTCAAAAACCATCAATGTCAATTTTTATTTCACAACAGGTCTCTTCTGGGTATTTCACACATACGTGACATATCTGTGCAAAAGGTTAAGTACAGTCATCTGCCTTTTTTTGTCTGGTCTTGTCTTGTTCCCACAACATCTAGGTATCCGTTCACTCGTGTAAATATGCAAAAAGGCTAAACCAGTCATTACATATCAGCCGCATGCTTCATCGGTTTAAGTGACGTGTTTTTTTTTTTTTTTTTTTGGAATGTTTGTCAAAGGACTTGTCATTTAACGCTTGATTGTTGACATGTGATTGACGAGGATTGATTCAGTTTGTTCAAAGGTTAAAAAAATGATGTTCCCAGTCAGCAGGACTGATAATCCACACTGAGATGATTAGACAACTAACCATTCAGTCTTATATTTACCATATTTTTACTTTTAATATTTATTTAGCTTCTACAGAACAAAATTAGATTTATCTTACCTTACCAGTGTGGACAGGAAGAGCAAGAACCTAATTTATGTAGCTTCACTGCATGACAACATTTGGGCGATTGTAAGCTCCCTCCACCACAAAATCAGCACCAGGGAATTTAGTGGTGGGGTTCCAAAGATGGCTGAATAATCTTCCATCTATTGGAGAGTTCTGCTCTGTTCAACAAAGGTGGAATATCTTGAATCATCATGACTGAATAATATGACTTTGTTTTTCAAAGAAGGTGACAGGCCCATTATTTCTCAGCCTGGTTTTGTTGCCTGGTTTTTAACAGTCACTTAGGACTTTCATGATTTGGACTTTGATTGTTTTTTCAGTTCGTTGAATATCATTCAGTTTTCTTGAAAATAGTCCTCAGATAAATGTGTGTGGAAAAATACAGACCGGAAATCAGGAAATAAGTATCGTTTTATGACCAAATAATTTGACTGTGTTGCTTACAAATGCAACAACAGAATTTGCCTCGTTGCGACACTTACCTATTCATTGACACAGTAGTTTATGTTTAAGGCACAAACATCCAGGCTGTTGCAGGTACAACAGCAAGTTGTTAGATGCTCATGTATGTAAGCTTCCATGGTCGTGATGTTTGTTTGTTATGTATTTGTTATGGTCTAACTATCATTACTATTGGTGCGGTGCACAGGGGAGTTGTGTGAGAGTGAACAAACCTCCCACCCAGGCACTTTGTTTTCGCCGCCGTGCCCGAGAGCAGAGCAGGGGAGCCTGCAGTGTCCCGTTCGCTTTTTCCGAGAATGTTGCGAAGTAGGGCAGAGAGGCAATCAAGCAGCCGGATCTGTGCTTGGCACGTGAAGTCCCCGGCCAGCTTGGGTCACTGCCAAGCCTCTGTGTCGTGCATGACACGAAGGGTAGCGTTGTGTGTGTGTGTGTGTGTGTGTGTGTTTCTTTACTTTTTTTTTCTTTTCTTTTTTTATAAACAGAGAGGCGAGGCCACCCGAGCCGTCCCTCCGCCCCTCCTCCATCTCTTTTTCTCCCTCCCTCTTCTTTTTTTTATCCCCTCCTCCCCTTCTCAACTCCGTCTCAATTACTCTCCAACAGAATATCTCTCTCTTTCTCTCTCTCTCTCTCTCTCTCTCTGTCTCTCTCTGTCTCTCTCTCTCTCT
>CM059279.1:3109144-3111644 GCA_030347295.1 Setipinna tenuifilis
TGAACTGTTCTGAACTGAACTGTTCTCGGGAGTCACTCCCTGCAGGCCGGACAGGAACTGGATACTGGGAAAGAGGGGAGTAGGGGGGGGGTAGGGGGTGGTTGGTCACACAGCTTGGTAGCATGTCCACACGGATGGACGTTTTTTGGCATACCTTTGTCTGTGCCCCGGCAAGGGACTAAACACACACACAAATAGAGCACAGAGCACAGTCATACAAACATACACACACACACACAGACACACACAGACACACACACAGACACACGCACACACAATCCAGCCTTCTCATCGGCACCTGTGTGCGGGTGTTGGACTCAACACTGCTGTGCATAGTGTTTTGTGTGTGTGTGTGTGTGTGTATGTGTGTGTGTGTGTGTGTGTGTGTGTGTGTGTGTGCATGTGTGCTTGTTTGTGGCCCTGGTCATCTGCACCTGTGTGACTGTATAGCATTGGGCACCACTGCCCCCCACCAACAGCACTGCAATATCAGGTGCACTAGCCTCCTTTTGGCCACAGGCATTCTCGCCAAAGACCGCCTGCTTAGCTGCCCTGCTCGATAAGTCGTCCTCCCCCCATCCGTCCGCCCTCCCACCCCCCCCACCCCCACCGGCCCTGTCGTCCACAGCTCGGCGTCTGAGTCAGGATCAGTGGGCGTTAGTTGTTCACGGGCCTGCTGGCGCAGCAGAGAGACAGTCTGCTGGCCCCGTACCAGCAAACGGGACAGAACATCACATTCTCATGATTTAGTTTAGGAGCGCCTAAACGTAGATGTGGCCGCGGACAGGAACGGGGAGGGGATCTGAGGACAGCGAAGCGAAGCGAAGTCAGAGCGCAAGTAGAAGGGGGTGGGGGGGTGAGGGGGGGGGGGTGCACTCCCGTCAGGGGCCCTGTTAACGAGCGACCGTCAGGCGACCGTGACCATCATGTCATGTCACGTCATGTCACGTCCCCCTGGAGTCACAGTAACAGGCGGCATGGGACAGATTTTAGGGTCGCTTCAGTGACTCGACGTGACCTGTACGTGTAGACAGATTACAGAGGTGGCTGCTGTCCTTCGCACACACGTGTTTGGGTGTGTATGGTTGTGTGTGTGTGTGTGTGTGTGTATATGTGTGTATGTCTGTGTGTCTCTGTATGTCTGTGTGTTTGTGTGTGTGTGTGTGTGTGTCTGTGTGTGTGTGTGTGTGTGTTTGTGTGTGTGTGTGTGTGTTTTGTGTGTGTGTGTGCGGTTGCCATGCATGAGCCTTTCATGTGATGCATCCCAGGAATCTGAATCGAGAACCAGCCTCAGCCTCTCTCAGCCTCTCTCAGCCTCAGCTTCTCTCTCTCTCAGCTGAGGTCTAGACCACTAAATTGGGCCTCGACGTAAACCATTTTCTGGAAACTTTTTTTTTTTTTTTTTCGCCAGTGAGACAGCTGCTGTGGCTTTTTTTCAGTAAAGGGACTTTGGGGCTTTCCTCCACTCCTCCACTCCTCCACTCCTCGGAGCGGTGCTCAGTTCAGGCGGAGGGGCCCATGGGTGTCACTGTGGCCTGCAGTGATGTCGATGGGGTCAGCGAAGGAGGAAGTACACCAGCCTCAGCGGCGGTGGTGGTGGTGGTGGAGCGTTTTCATGGAGAAATACCTTCCTCCTAGCAGAAGCAAAAGCAAAGCATTGACAGACCTTGTGTGTGTGAGAAATAATGAGG
Source organism: Setipinna tenuifilis (assembly GCA_030347295.1). Taxonomy (NCBI): domain Eukaryota; kingdom Metazoa; phylum Chordata; class Actinopteri; order Clupeiformes; family Engraulidae; genus Setipinna; species Setipinna tenuifilis. The sequence continues at coordinate 3,110,836 of CM059279.1, forward strand.
CCCCACTTCTGTGGACTAGTTTCCAGTCATGTTTATGTTTTTTTTTTTTTCTTCTCTCTCTCTTTCTCTCTCTCTGTGTCTCTTTGTCTGTCTGCCTCTCCCTCCCTCTCTTTGTCTGTCTGTCTGTCTGTCTGTCGGTCTGTCTGTCGGTCTCCCTGTCTCTCTCTCTGCTCTCTGTCTCTCTCTTATTCTGTCTCCTTTTCTCTGTCTCTGATCTTTTTTGTCTAGTTTTGGAAGTAGTCTGACGAAGGCACAGACATCTTGGACCATTTAAAAAATATGCAGTCATGGAGACTGAGTCAGTGACTGAGTCAGACAGTTGTTTTGTATTCTAAAGCTCTATGAGCTGCCTTGCGCTGCTCTTCATCTGTGTGTGAGTGTGCGTGTGTGTGTGTGTATGTGTGTGCGTGTGTGTGTGTGTGTGTGTGTGTGTGTGTGTGTGTGTGCGAGCTGCCTTGTGCTGCCTCTTGATCTGCACTCCACACACGATGCTAGCGTGTGTGTGTGTGTGTGTGGCGTCCGGGTGAGTTTTTTTTTTGGGAGAGGAGAGCTTTGTTTTGAGTTTGAGACTGCTCCACTTTCTCAGTCTCGACAATAAAAAAAACCCAAACAACTCTCTCTTTTCTCTCTCACACTTGCTGTAAAAAATATGTTATATGAGGAACTCACACACCACAGTAGTTGGAAAAGACCTAGCTTTTAGGGTTAACCTTTGTCCAGTATTTTATTTTTGTATTTATTTTTTCTCAAAAACCACCCAGCCAGCTGTACCACAGTTTTTTTTTTCCACTACTCTGAACAATCACTGC
>CM059279.1:3131644-3136644 GCA_030347295.1 Setipinna tenuifilis
CTAGCAGCACACCACTGTGCTAATGCTAACGCTAAAGCTAATGCTAGCTGTCACACCTCTGAAGCTCAATGACAGACAGATGTAGAGTAGAGTACAGTAGAGTAGAGTAGAGTAGAGTAGTAATAAGATTGTCCAGAGTTTGAGGAATAGTCCTTGTTGCTAGTAATAAGTGGTTATGCAAAAACAGTGCAGAACAATGTTGTCAAGGGTAGTGTAGGATAGTGTAGGTTGACCAGTGTTCATGGAATACTGTAGGGTTTTTTTTTTTTTTAAGGAGTTTTACAGTTGACATTTACTCCATTTTAGGGCCTGATGTACTAAAAGTTTGCATATGTAAAAACGACTGAAAATGTCATGTTGCAGCTAATCTACTAACCAAACGCAATGAGGATTTCATCCCTCAGACAGGAAAATAGCATGTGTTATCATGGATGTACCATTTTTCAAAACTTGCTGCCACTCTCTTCCACGTTCTTTGTAGTAAAAACTAGTAGCACACGCAAAAACCTCATTTAAAAAGGGCCGTCTCCACCATGTATACACCGAGCAGCAATCTTCACCCACAACACACAGACCGATAGCACCTGCTATTTTTTACCACATGCAACCAACTTACTGCCCCTTAATCTGGGTTCTTAGTGAAATCAGGCCCTCAGTTTTGCCCTCGTTTGCCCTCAGTTTAGCTCTCATTATCACTCATTTTTGCCATTCATACACCTTTCCCCTGAAGTTGAACTGTTTGTGGTGTTCACACAGACAGACAGAGGGCAGGTGTGGGCTGGCTCTGAGTGTTGAGACTGACTGCATCGGAGACCTTGAGGTCTTGCATACTTAGCTACTTTCACAACTGCACAAGCACGCTCTTTAGCAAGTTTAGCAAGATCGAAAGCAATTCTGATGAAAATTCTCAAAATGCGGGTTTCTTTCCCTGAGAATTTCTCCCCCTCAACCTTACTGTGCAGGTGTGACATTGCGGCTGTAGATAACCTTTTTTGGCATGTGCTCACCTCAACGAGATTGTGCTTTTTTTTTTAGGTCGAGCCATTAATCACGTCTTCCTCCTTAGACACACACACACACACACACCCTCCCATTCATATCTCAATTTGACTCAGCTTAGGTAGCGTAGCTTAGGTTTGCATCTTCCTGGGGACTTTTTGGAGTCCCTCAACATGACCTTTGAATTCAATCGCAGCTCGTCAGCACCTACAACAATCTGGTCATCACTGCAGACTGCTGTAGAAGACCCAGCACTTATTTCAGCACTAATTTACATAACCTTACACACATTTCATTTTTAATATATTTTTTTATTGTATTATATTTTAATGTTTTTATAACTTTGTATTTTTATTTTTAGTTTTTTTCTTTCTTCCAAGCTACTTGTCTGAGCATCTTCCTGTACCGGTCTCAGACAAGTTCCCTTCAGCCACCCTTAACTTTACTTCTTGCCCTAATGTCCCAGGTGTATGTGTGTGTGTGTGTGTGTGTGTGTGTGTGTGTGTGTGTAGTCAGCCCTGCAAGTTTAGTGCCTGTATTATCAGGATCCAGGTACCAGATGGTTCTGGAGCTGAAGTCCTGGCCCCAGAGCTGGAGCTAGTCCCTCACCACCCTCTCTCACCAGCACAATCACATTCAGAAAAGAAAACAATGATTAACCAAAGCCATGGTTTTCTTTTTTTTTTAAATTTCATTAACTGTTTCTTTCCGATTGAAATTTTTTAATTGGAAATCACGCCAGCGGCTGTCGGCTGGCATGTCCAGTCAAAAGAGTCTGGGGAGGAGGAGGACAAAAAGCTCCCTTTTGTCTGACAGGGGGGTACGAGGTGAACACTCTTCAATTTCTACATCAAAGAGGTAGAGAGAGTACACCTTTCCCCCAGTGTGCATGCTGTTCTCCCTTAATGCCCCCACGGGCATCCAGCTGACACTGCAACCCCCCCACCCCCACACCCCCGTACTCCCCGACTCCGCAGGCCTGGGCTCCAGGTGGACAGGCCGGCTGGCCTCCTGGCCTCTGGGCTGAGGTCAGCAGAGCTTGGGGGCTGGGGTGGGGTGGCAGGGGCGCGCACACACACACGCGCGCGAGAGAGAGAGAGAGAGAGAGAGAGAGAGAGAGAGAGAGAGAGAGAGAGAGAGAGAGAGAGAGAGAGAGAGAGAGAGAGAGAGAGAGAGAGAGAGAGAGATGGAGAGTGTCTGGAAACAGTGTTGCCTTTCAGGAGTCTTGGAAGGAGGGTTAGTATGAAATGGCACATTGTGTCCTTGGCTGTTGGCTGGTCCAAACACATGATCCTCTCTGCTACTTACGGAGCTTGCTCACACACACACACACACACACACACACACACACACACACACACACACACACACACACACACACTTACACTCATGCAGAGACATACACAGCAACACACACACACACACACACACACACACACACACACACACACACACACACACAGCTCAGACCTTGCTCACACTTACACACACCCAGACACACAGCCAAGAGCTCACACATTCACTCAGTCTCTCTTATACATACACACACTGCATTTATGCACTTACATACATACAAACAATTCCCCCTCACACACTCATACACATAAATACTGTATATGCACATGTAAACACAGAGCACAGACACACACTCACCAAAGTGCACCTCACATGCACACAGAGAAGCACACATAGTCACACACACACACACACACACACACACACACACACACACAAACACATAAACAAACAAAAACATACACGCATACTTTCAGATGTACAGTAGTCACTTCATAAGCCCACAACGACAAGACACCAACAACACACAACTGCACAGTGATGGGTCAGCAGTCTTAGCTGCTGTCATCCTGGAAAGTGTGTGTGTGTGTGTGTGTGCGTGTGTGTGTGTATGTGTGGTTTAAGTGTGTGTGTTTGGAGGAGGGGGGTGTTTGTGGTGGGTTGTCATTCTGAGTGTAGACTTGTGCTGTCAGTACTCCAAGGTGTTGCACGCAATGCAGAAAGTGTGTGTGTGTGTGTGTGTGAATAGGTTGTCAGCCAAAATGCCTGTTAGACAACCTGCAGACGTCATGTCTACTACCTGAGTTATTATGGACTGAGACTGTTGATCCTTTATGTTTGCGCATGTGTTTGTGTCCCATGTCATTTCTTTACCCACACACACACACAAGCACACACACACAAACACACACACACACTCACACAGACCTACAAACACTTGTTCTTAAAGTAGGTACAACGCTAAAAGCTAATTTGGGGCTTTAACTTTAAACTGCTTAGACACAGCCTGCCCCCTGGACATGCAGTTGCTCTTTCATACACTCTGACCGCCGGGTCGCATACTGCAGTTATTGTCAGAAAAAAGTGGAGAAAAAACATAAGCCCTCACTCAGGTCTCTCACTCAGTGCCCTGTGTGTGGGTGTGTGTGGGTGTGTGTGTGTGTGTGTGTGTGTGTGTGTGTGTGTGTGTGTGTGTGTGTGTGTGTGTTCACAGAAGCATACTAGCATACTCACCCAGGCGCCTAAGGGCTAGTGTAGTGTACTCACAGTGGATAGTGTCATAGGACATAGGACTCTGTCCACTCATCCACTTACAAAAAACACCGCAGACATTTTCCCCTCAATTTCTTGACTTGTCTGTATGGAACAAAGTATTAGTCAGAAAAAAAAGTGAGGACTTCACCCATTAACCGCTTCCATTTGACTGGACATTGGTCATAGTGGGCCCATGTCAGACTTCTCACCGCTCACCGGACCTTGAGTCAGTTCCACAGACAGACGGGTTGGGTTTACCGGTTGAACAGATTACCAGCTCGTTGATTTGAACGCGTAAAGTTGGCCCTTTGTGACCGATCTTGTTGCCTAGCGCCCCGACTGTTTTCGGTGCGGCTGTGTAAAAAAAAAAAACCACGGCTTTGTGTGTGGAAAGGGATTGTCAAGCCCTTGCATTGTGCATTCTCTCAGTGCAGTGAGCAACAGTAGGCCTGGTACTGGAGCCAAAATTCGTGTGTGTGTGTGTGTGTGTGTTGGTTGGATTGAGTGTACTCAGTGGCCATTATTTCAAAGGGACACCCCTCACCTCCAACCCCCCCCCCCCCCCCCCCCCCAACCTCTCCTGCACCAGTGGTCGATTCCAAAAGATTGTGGCCTGCATTCCATTCCGGACGACCTTTTCACAGCCCCCCCCCCCCCCCCCCATCTCTCGCTCCCTGCCTCCCTCACAACCGCTGTTTCCTGAGAGACAGGAAGTGAGCCCGGCTTCCTGTGACAGTCCTCTTTCATGTGGTCACTTCCTTGTGTTTGGCTGAAGCTGTTGACGTGCTACGAGAGTGTAGGGGCCAGAGCCAGTGACTCCCCCCCCCATCTCTCTCTCTCTCTCTCTCTCTCTCTCTCTCTCTCTCTCTCTCTCTCTCTCTCTCTCTCTCTTTCTTCCATTTTTTCTCTGTCTGTTCTGTCTCTCCCTTCTTGGATTTTACTTGTTCCACACAGAGTGCAGAGAGTCAGACCAGTGGATCCGCATCTCTAAATTGAGTCACTCTTTTGTCCACACAATTTTAAATGTAAACATGATTTGGGCATTGAAATAATTCTTAGACTATTTTACTATAGAAATAAAATCATGGCTTTTTGTAGCTCATTTATACTTGAAATACTTTTATACATAAATGTTGCATGTATTGATATGTTACATATACCTATGGTGTGTAAAGCATTATGTGGTTTCTGTGCCTTTTGCGACATCATGGATCAGGCGAGACAAGCCTACAGTGAAACCCACAAAGAGAGAGAGATAGAGAAAGAGAGTCAGAAGGAAAAACAAAACCAGGACGTATCAGAATGTTTCGTTTGCTCTCGTCTGAATGTTTGGTAACCTTGTGCAGGAATGTGGACTGAGGATGGCGTCGGATTCCACATCCAACAACCCCCCACCACCCCCACCCCCACCCCACCCCGTCATGCACACATTCACACACACACATGTACAC
>CM059279.1:3141644-3151644 GCA_030347295.1 Setipinna tenuifilis
ACGACACTGGAGGCAGAGATATGAGAAACAGGAAGATAAAGAGGTGGTGTTTATTTACGTAGTTTGTGAAGTCTATGTTCTTTTATACATAATGTCAAAGACAGGGCATACTATAAAAAAACCTGAGGCTAATGGATGTTTTTCTGTACAGACGGAATGTAGAAAGGATGTCAACAAAGAATAGTAGACTCTCTTGTTGACTGGTTGACTTTTTGAGTGATTCAGACATTAATTGCTGCCCCCAGAGTAAGAGGAAGTGTTTACCATATATGATGTAGACCTACATACCTTTTAAATCTTCCCGTGGATCAGAAAAGATGACTAACCCTTAGGCCTACCTATGAACAGAATGGATGGAGAGAGGTATGACGCATGCCAGGTAGAAGGTGTGTTTCTTCACAGTACACACCAAAAAATCGGGCTCCTATTTTGGTTCTCTGTTGCCATGGTAACCAAAAGGTATAAATATTTGTTCATGGGAAAGGCTCTCGCCGTCTTTAGCAAAGGTAGCGTTTTGTTTTTTTTTTCTCTTTTTTTCCACTTTGTCTTTCTTTCTCTTTCTCTGTCTTTTCTCTCTTTTTTCCACTGCTGACAACAAAAGAGAACAAAAGAGTCGACAAGAGTTTCACATCTCTATGTCAGTAAACGTTTCGACGTGAGGATGTTCTGGTATTATGCACTATGTTTTTAAACTGACGTCGGAGCTCCGTTTTGATGAAGAGGCAGGTTCTGTTTGCCGTGCTCCGTCTCTGCACACCTGGATTAGGCCTGTTCTTCATCCACGTTCGTAGGGACACACACCTTATTGATCCATTCAGTTTTATGGTATTGGTCCACAGATAATAGTTTAGCTGTAAAAAAGATACTGCAGTACAATACTGTTTTAACCTTTTTGCTAGTTGTGCAGTTAAGCAAATAAACCTATGATGATAAACCTATGAACCTTGTGGGAATGTGCTTTTTTTGTGATCAATATCGTTTGGTGAATATATGACAGGTTACATGTAAAGGTAATGTACAAACCAGGTGTGCTGTCTGTTACCTTGTGTCAATGATGTCATCCTTAGAAAAGGTCCTTTGGACTTGGGTACATCAATTACATTTCAAAAGTGTGTGTGTGTGTGTGTGTGTTTGTGTGTGTGTGTGTGCGTGTGTGTGCATGTGTGTGTGTGTGTGTGCGTGTGTGTGCATGTGTGTGTGTGTGTTTGTGTGTGCGTGTGTGTGCATGTGTGTGTGTGTGTGTGAAATCAGTGAGATGCATTCAGGTGTATGTAAAGCAACACAAAGTGACCTTAAGTCGTCTCTCTATCTCCCACTTTGGCCGCCTGCACTGCGGTGCACAGGGACAGTAAAAACAGGTGGTGGAAGGATTTGCACTGGTGTGATTGGCTGTCACAGGAGTCATTATGAGGAAAGGGCACACACCTACCTCATAAAAACATTTTATTTCCTTCCCTTCCCTTGCTGCCCCATCACCCACCCACACACACACGCACACACACACACACACACACACACACACACACACACACACACAGAAGCGTAGCTGGGGTTGGCTGCTGCTGCTTGTAGCTTGATCCTTTTCAGTAAAGTATGGCAGCAATGTAATGTTTGATTTCAAAATAATGCAATCATCAAAGGAAACACCTTCAATCAACAATCAAACATTTATTCCTTCTCTCTGTCCCTCTGTCCCTCTTTCCCTCTTTCTCTCTACCTCTCTGTCTCTGTCTCTCTCTCTCTGTCTCTCTCTCTCTCTGTCTGTCTCTATAACAGAACTCCATCAGACACAACCTGTCCCTGCACAGCCGTTTTGTGCGCGTGCAGAACGAGGGCACGGGCAAGAGCTCCTGGTGGATGCTGAACCCCGAGGGGGGCAAGAACGGCAAGTCCCCCCGCCGCCGAGCCGCCTCCATGGACAACAACAGCAAGTTCGCCAAGAGCCGAAGGGGGGCCGCCAAGAAAAAGGTAAGCAGCGCCCACAGCCCACAGCCCACACACACACACAGTAGAAGAAATCTATACGGTAGTGCACAGGAACCATAAAAGAAAAGAAAAATCGCTTTTTCATTTTTTTTTTAGAGGTCTAATTGTTTTCTTTTTTCCCATGGTACTGTATTCCATTTCTATTTCAATTGTATTGTATTTTAGAAAGAGTAGAAAGACACAAAAAATATCATGGAGACATACTTTTTTCTTTACTTTGAAATGAGTAGAAAGACAAAAAAATATCATGGAGACATAGTTTTTTCTTGATTTTAAAATGTCCTCTCACACAAAACTATGCAGAATTGCACCTTGTCTGATAGTCAGTGATTATCTAAGCTCTTCTCCTTAGATCAAGTTTAAGTGTGCATTCTCGGCATTCATTCCTCTCCTCCATATGCGAGTTATATATGAAGCACACGTACCTCCTATCCTCAGGGTGGTAATTTGAGACCTCTGGGCTCTCTCTTTCTTTCTGTGTGTGTGTGTGTGTGTGTGTGTGTGTGTGTGTGTGTGTGTGTGTGTGTGTGTGTGTGTGTGTGTATACGTGTGTGTGTGTGTCTGCATGCACACATGTCTGTGTATGTACGTGTGTGTGTGTGCATGTGTATGTCTGTGTATGTATGTGTGTGTTATTGTGTGTGTGTGTGTGTGTGTGTTATTGTGTGTGTGTGTATGTTATTGTGTGTGTGTGTGTGTGTGTGTGTGTGTGTGTGTGTTATTGTGTGTGTGTGTATGTTATTGTGTGTGTGTGTGTGTGTGTGTGTGTGTGTGTGTGTGTGTGTGTGTGTCTCCTCCAGATGGCCCTGCAGGGTGGTCCTGACGGTGGTGCGGACAGCCCCGGCGGCTCCCAGTACAACAAGTGGCCCGGCAGCCCCAACTCGCACAGCAACGACGACTTCGACGCCTGGAACGGCTTCCGCCAGCGGACCAGCTCCAACGCCAGCACCCTCAGTGGGCGCCTCTCGCCCTTCATGCCCGAGCAGGACGACCTGGGGGACGTGGGGGACGTGCACATGGTGTACCCCGGCGGGCCCGGCCCCAAGATGGCCGGCACCCTGCCCAGCCTCTCGGAGATGACCGGTTCGCTGGGCGGCGGAGGCCACCCTCACCACCACCACCACCACCACCACAGCTCCGAGAACGTCATGGAGAACCTGCTGGACAACCTCAACCTGCTCTCCCCCCCCAACAACCCCTCGCAGGTCGTCGGGCCCGGACCCGGACCCGGAGTCGGGGGAGGTGCCGTCACCCCCACCCCCAGCCAGGGCTCGGCACAGTCCTCCCCGTCCCCCATGATGCAGGCCAGCCCCGGCTACCCGACCCCTTACAGCTCCCCGAGCCTGGGCGGGAACCAGCCGCAGCCCCAGGAGTACCGCAAGTGCCTGTACGGCCAGGGGGGCATCAACACCCTGTCGGCCATGCAGCCCATGCAGCCCCTGGCCGAGAACAAGCCGTCCCCCGGCTTCAGGCCATCGCTGGGCCAGTACGGCTGCCCGGCGGGCCTGCTGAAGGAGCTCCTCACCTCCGACGGCGAGGCCCACCCCGAGCTCATGCCGTCGGTGGACACGGTGGTGACCCAGTCGGGAGGTGGTGGTGGCGGTGGCGGTGGTGGTGGTGGCGGCGGCCCTGGTGGGGCGGGTGGGCCAGGCGGCCGCCTGTTGCCTCCTTACAGCAGCCCCGGTGGGGGCAGCGGTGCCCGTAACGAGCTGATGGGCAGCGGAGGCCAGCCGCACGGCAGCCACGCCTTGCCCCCACCGCACCCACACAGCCACAGCCACAGCCACGGCGCGCACGTACACAGCCAGGGCCAGGGTGGCCCCCCGACTTCGGTGGCCATGAACGGTGGCCGCTCCATGCTTCCCCTCGCCAACATGAGCCATGGCACAGGGGCTGCCGGCCGCCTGGGCACCGTCAAGACCTCCCTGCACATGCCCTTTAACCCCACTGCCCACCTCAACAGCGGAGGAGGGGGAGGGATGGGGGGGGGGCCACTGACCTACTGCACCCTCCACAGCCCCAACGCCAACGGTTACGGTCGCCTCGCCGGGGGCGCTCTCCTCCAGCACCCGAGCCACCAGCACGCGCACCAGGAGAAGCTGCCCAGCGACCTGGACGACATGTCCATCGAGCGCTTCGAGTGCGACGTGGAGTCCGTGCTGCACGACACGCTCATGGACGGCGACTCGCTGGACTTCAACTTTGAGCCCGTGGTGCCCCAGCAGGGCTTCCCCCACGGCGGGGTGAAGACCACCACACACAGCTGGGTGTCGGGGTAGAGGGGCAAGAGAGAGGGAGACGGGGAGAGAAGGCCACACACGAGCGCACTCACAGGTAAGGAAGTTTCAGCCAGATCTTTTTGCTATCAGTTTCTTAAAGCTGTAGCAGGTGGTTAGAATGGGCCTGTCCCTGATTTTTTTGTTAAGATTTGGTAGTTGTTGCTTTGAAGATAACAGCACAAGGTTAGAGCCAAGCATGGTGTTTTGTTTTTCATAGCACTGCTTTTTTTGTGGTACAACTTCATTACAGTCATTACATTATCACGACATTAAAGTAATTTTTAACATGCTTCCCAGGTTAAAATACAAAGGTCAAAAGGCCCTATGTGGTATTCACTGTGCTTCATGTTGAAACGTAGATATGGTACTTGTAATAAAGAAAGTAAATGCAGTCTTTGAGGTGCTAAATGACAAAGTTAAGACTTCAAAAACCAACAACAAAAAGGTTTCATAGCACACTGACTCAAGCCTTCGAAGCAAAAAAATAAACCTTAAAAATCGTAAGTTTAAATGTGCCTTGACTTTTTTTTCCCTGTTGGAACACATTTAAAGTTGTTATTGCCTGTGATGTTTTTTAAAACTCACAACGTCTTCAGAGCCACAGTTTCTTACCCCAAACACACTGACCAGGGGCGATTTTAGCATCTGCCCGGCCCCCAGTGCTTATCACACAACACTATTATTATATATAATATATTATTCATTTTGCACTGAGCCAGGGGGTGCCGAGCAGTTTCACAGGGGTGCCTTGGCACCCCTAAAAATGGTCTAGATTCGCCCCTGACACTGACTTTGCTCTCTTCCAGCTTCAGTCCATATGCATCTCAGAACGGAACATGTCAACACCAAGAAGGCGAGCCTCATCCACCCAAAGATGCTACTACCCCCACCCACCCCCCCCCCAAACTCCTCTGGTTGCTCATCTGCAGTTCTCAGCACCTTAACGGATGCAGCTGCTCCCAGGACATTCAGACATGCATTCAGGTTTCAGGAGGACCTTCTTGACTTTTATTTTTTTGAAACATTCGCCACTGTACCATGTCATCACAACCAACAACCAAGTGCCAAACTCTTTGCCTTTGAACTTCAGAGCCAAAATTTGATGTGTGCACTGTCGACGTTGCCTTCTCGTTGCAGTTGATGATTCATAGTGGATCGCACTCTGAAGAGCGCTCTGTTTTTTTTTTTTTTGTTTTACAGCTGCAACACACACACACAAATACACACACACACACACACACACACACACACACACACACACACACACACACACAAACACACACGTATGAAAAAAATGCACACAAATACCTCCTGAAGAGACATGCATCAGAGGGATGTTAATGTTTTTTTTTTTTTTATCAATTGATATAACAGCTGAAAAAAATTAGCTTGGAGGCCTTTTACACACCAGCTCTTAAAAAATCACCCAGAGTGCCCCAGGTCTTCAACAAGCACCCACTGAAAGAAACCAGATACTTGTCAGTTGACTGTCACACCATTTAGCTCACTAGCCACATCAGTAAAGGCCACATTCATTCACCTTACAAGAATGCCCACCCACCTTCATGCCCTTTTGCTGGACTCGCCTGCCCTTCAGAGTAGAGTGTTTGCCCAGAGGAACTGTCACAGAATGGTTTCAGAATGGACTCATTAGTCATCAGTTTCCAGGCTTCTAGAAGGAGAACTGGAATGTTTTGGAGGGTGCAGAAGGGAGACTTGGCATGATTGTGGTGTTGTGTGCCAGTGCCATGGGCTTGGGTTGATCTTTTAAAAACTCCCTAGAGCTACCACCACTACCGTCTCAGCCTAGAGAGTGGTCAAGCATGGGCCAAGTCTATTTTGTTTCAGAGTCAAAGTCTCTCCAGGAGCCCCCTCAACTTACGTTATGTAATGACATTTTTTTTTTTTTAGTTGTCGTTGTTTCATTTTGTTTTGCGTAGTTAGATATTTCTTGATTTGTTTCGTTCATGTTGGTTGCGTCGCTGTTTTTTGGCTTGGCTTGGGCGTGTTGGAAGGAGAAGTGTTTTTACTAGGTCATGTACAGAACGTTTACATTGTACAAGCAACCGTTAAACATATATATCCGTTTTGTTTTTGTAAATTGGGAAAGAAGAACTGAATTTTCAGTGGACTAATTCTCACACTTTGAGGGTGCCTCTTGGTTGGACTAGACCTGACTGTTTCCATATGTCTTGTAAATACCAACATAACATACACATATATTGAGAAAAAAAAACTTTAAGTAGATATATATTGAGATTTTTATTATTATTTTTTTGTTCTTATTGTTTTTTTTGTTTTGATTCTGCTGCAAAATTCTGCACGCACACATCGCAAAGTGTTCTGTCTGTTCTAAGTAGATTCTAAGCAAAAGTAAAGCCTTATCGTTATTAATATTATTCTGGCATACTTAGTAGTTCTGAACTACTGGCTGGACACTGGCTTGGCCACTGCAGACGTGAGGGGTCACCGCTCCCTCAGACCTGTAGAGAAAGTCAAACCGCCCTCCCTGGCCTTTACGAAAGTCACGTAAAGGGATGGAATGGTTTGCCTTTTCTGTCGTTTATTTATTTGGTGGAAGGAGACTTCGTATGTGTGTAGTATGCCTCAGTTTAACACGTAGACGTGCTCGTTACTATATTTATCCCTCGACTTGGAGGGAGCCATGATGCGAAATGTGCCGCCGGCATCGTTGACGTGATTCGTTTTCCTAAACATGAGCTGCCTTCTCTTTTTAAAAAAAAAAAAAAACGGTTAGGTGATCGCGACAACGCTGCTCTGGCGAGGATTGATGATTTTGGTCAGATAGTCTGCAGGACCCCATTCCCCACCCGCTACACACACACACACACACACACACACACACACACACACACGTATACACACAGACACACACGTATACACACAGACACAGACACACACACACACACACACACACACACATACACACACACACACACACACACACACACACACACACACATACACACATACACACATACACACACACACACACACACATAGCTTTATCATGATGTCCATCTTCCTCAGTTCTCACTGCCTGATATTATATTCCCCATCCTCAGCCACCCCCTCACCCCAGCTGCCCATCTGTCTCCTCGTTTCCTGCCGTCAGCCAGTTCGACACATTTGCTAATCTAATGACGCGACATGATCCCGCTAATTACTTCGGCTCCTGGCATTAATTAGGGATTAAATGAACTCTCACTCCCAGAGCCTTAGCCATGAGGAGCCATAGCAAGTGATCCCACTCCCCAAAAAACCTAATAAGCCTCTTACATCAGGAATACCATTCGCCATTCGAAAGTGACTCCTAATTGGCAAACGCGTGTACCCTCAGCAGTCAACCAATGACATGACAACATACCAAGGAGCCCTTCTAAAAGATGGCCCTGTTTAGAAACCTACTGTATTGCTTAAACCCCTGTTTAGAAACCTACTGTATTGCTTAAACCCCTGTTAAATTGAATTTGTAGGACCAAAGTCTAAATTTATTATAAAATAGCCAAACACTATGGAGAAAGGAGAGGACAATGGACAGAAATGGTGAGGAAAAAGGCTACAACTCGCACAGAAAAAAAGCTCTGAGCTGTCCTCAGTTGAAGGAGTCGACCTTAACATAGACGCTTGGTTTTGGATTGTGAAAGTGAATTCTCTGGAGGTTGTTGTTGTTGTTGTTGTTGAAGCAGGCGACACTCTTTTGACAAAAGTTAGATTCCCGATAGCTCATTGTTGTCAATGTAAATAACAACCTTCATTTCATATACATGGCGCAGCTGGTAGAGGAAACTGAAGTCATTGAGGTGCCTGTCTAGTGTCTGTCCATGTTGCGTCGCTACGCTCAGAGAGACAACCAGAGCCAACTCACACACGAATCCTTCTTTGTAAATTATATGTGCAGGTCACTCATTTCAGACATAATCATTCTATCATCCAATGTCAATTTTAAAAAGGATGCTTAAAAATATATATTATTAAGCTGTGTATTAAGAAGTGTAAATGATTGCTTTGTGAGATTTGCAAGTGATCATACCTATGCATTTTCATACTTTAATTTTTAATTTTATTTTTTGTTTGTTTTTTTCTTTTTTGGCTATCTGTTTTTCGGTATTTGTTTTTACTGATTATATAAAATGTTTTATGTATTATAGCATTGTGGAGATGTTATGTCATTGTCAAAAATGTTGGTTTCAAATAGTTATTTGAGAAAAAAGATATGAAGTATATTTAGACGTAGAGGATTTACATGCTCTTTTTTGTAAACTGACACTGTTGTCGTTGTATTTAGCAGCAGTTTGTAGGAAAAACTAGAAAATAAAAAATACATAAACTTATTGTATTGTATAAGTACAGAATTGGAAAAAAAAACATTAATTGTCTGAATTATCTGTTAAGATGGTGAATTTTGGACCAATTTTTTAGAAGAGAAAGTATAAATTTAAATATTGCACTTTTATCTTAACATACATTTTATAACATGTTCCTCATAGAGAGAGACAGAAGTAAATACATGAGTTGTTTTAAAACAAACTGTTACATTTATTAACTTATACATGGTAATGAATCGATTTTCAATCAGAAGAATATATCACACAATGTGCAATTTGTTTATGTATTAGAGAAATGAGAAGAACTGAGACATCTGCGCAACGTCAAAAGGGTAGTTTGGGAGGGAGGGCGAGGAGGAGAAGTTGCCATTTTGAAAATGACTGACTGACGTCATGATGTTGATGTGTATCTACCTTTCTGTTTCCTTATTGAAGCTTTTCGGCAGTGAGCAAGATAGATTTCTGTCAGGTGGCCACAAAGTGTAACATATTTGCCTCGCCTGTGAGGTAAACGTCTGTGAGGTCGCTCCTTAAATCAGAAGCCTGATGCACTTGTACTAAGATGCAAGAACAGAATATGTTGCCGCTGTATGAAGCCATATGTGTACATAAATTATGTTACATAAAGATCCTCAGACTGTGTGTCACTGTTTGTTCTGCACCTTTGATGGTTTGTGTACTTCTGCACGCCTGCAGATAAATGTTTTTGGATGTGTGTGTGTGTGTGTGTGGGCTGCTGGTATGTATGTACTGTATGTGCATGCATCTAAACAGTAGTGTGTGTGTGTATGTGTGTGTGTGTGTGTGTGTGTGTTTGTGTGTGTGTGTGTGTGTGTGTGTGTGTGTGTGTGTGCACTGCTGGTATGTATGTACTGTATGTGCATGCCTGTAAACAGTAGTTTGTGTTTGTGTGTGTGTGTGTTTGTGTGTGTGTGTGTGAGTGACATTAGTGAGGAGTGAGAGACAACACGACTGGGTGGTGGTCGGGCGGGATGGGGTGAGTGGGGGGGGTGATTTGTGTGTGTGTGTGTGGGTGTGTGTGTGTGTGTGGGGGGGGGGGGGGGGGGGGGGTCAGCATTGAGAGTGGTGGATGAGCAGGCAGGCGGGTGGCTGGCTCCACGTTGCCAAGTGTCAAATGACAGGCCGTGTCTCTCTTTCTCTCTCTCTCTTTCTCTCTCTCTCTCTCTCTCTCCGAAATCACAGCCGCCGCCTGCCACTCGTGACAGCCTTTCATCTCCTCCGTTCGCAGCTAATGACGTTTCACGGAGTGGCGGCGCCCAGGCTAGGCCTCTCAGGAGGGGTGTGTGTGTGTGTGTGTTCGTGTGTGTGTGTGTATGTATGTGTGTGTGTTTGTTCGTGTGTGTGTATGTGCATGTGTGTGTGTGT
>CM059279.1:3154144-3165626 GCA_030347295.1 Setipinna tenuifilis
ACACAGTCATACACGCACACAGACATGCATGCACACACACACAGACACACACATACGCACACACACACGCACGCACACACACGCACGCACACACACACACACGCACGCACGCACACACACACACACACACACACACACACACACACACACAGTCATACACACACACAGACATGCATGCACACACACACACACACAAACACACACACACACACACACACACAAGCCAACGAGTTTATTCCCACTGACAAATTGCAACAGGAAAGCAGGAGCAAATGACTTGGGGGGGAAATGGGGGTGTAAGAAAAAGGCATACATTGGCCAACTCCTTCCCCTCTTTTTTTTTGAGGTGATATTTTCTTCCCTGCCAGTCACTCCCACCCCCCGTTGGAGATAAAAGTCCATGGAGCCCCTTTGGTGTCTCTCCGCAGGACAGGACACTGAGTTCACTGAGCTCAGGCGGCCTCATGACAAGTTGGAAAATCACACACACAGTTTTTTTTTCTGCCTACGAATCCTATGGAAAGACTGCAGCAACACAAGCTGTAAATAACTCCCAAATGTAAGCCTTCATGTGGCACTGCAGTTCAGTGCAGCGCAGTACAGCATATTATTTGGAGGGGGTTTTATAATGCAATGACAAAATGACTTGAGCATAGAATTTCCATACAGATTCATAAGGGCGACAGTCAGAGACACATGACAATGAGATCATTTAAAAGAAGTACATGAAAATGTTACTTTTAGCCAAATACATTTTGCTGTCAAAGTGTCTACTTTGGGTATTACACAAAAGTGGCATTATTGCATTTAAAATTACATGGCATTTTTTTTAACTAGCAGTGGCAGCAAAGTAATGGCCACTTGTGATCTAATCTAACACCACTTCACTTCAGATAGAGTAGACGGATAGGCTCAGTTCCCATTTACTGTGTGGCAGTTGGAACCATTGACTGTGATGTCATGCCTAGACTTTCTCACAGATCGTATGGGGTTTAGTAAACCGAAGGTTCCAGACGCAGCCATGTTTGCCAATTTGTTCTATTAATGTCAATGTAAATTATCTGGGGATTAAGCTAATGGACTCTGAACAAAAATCAGCCCGCTCACAGTTGTCATGGACTACCGAAACTACCGAAACACACCAAAACGGTATTTTGAACCAGGCTGTAAATACGTTCATTTTTGCTGTAAAAAAATTGACTTTTTTTAAACATGGGAGTCTACATGAAGTTGCTCGCTTCTGCCAGCCAGCCCCTAGTGGATGTGTGAACAACGTTCGTAGAATATTCAAGTTTGGGCTTTATTGTTTAGCCTTGGTGCGCCCTGGCAACTCTGGCCCCTGGGGGACAACCACCTCATCCTCACCAGGAGCACCCTAGAGAGGTAAAAGATGCCCCCCCCTGTTGGCTGCCCTGCCCTGCACGCTCTCTCCGCCTCCTCTCCTCTCCTCCTCACCTCTCCAGGGTCGGCGGAGTGGAGGAGTAAATGAGCCTCGGTGGGCGCGGGCCCCTGTGAGGTGGCAAGGGACTCAGGGAGGGAGGCAGACTGACGAGCTGACATTCAGAGGCGTAGCTAGCCAACACTACGCCAACACAGGCAACTTGCTCGGGGGCCCACAGGCCACTACAAGGACCTTGGAGGGTTAGACTGACAGCCTTTATACTACAGCAGGGGGAATGCAGTTTTCAGTGGTACGACAGTGGTAGGGGTTTGTGCTTGGGGACCCAACAGAATCTAGCATCATGCTGACATGGAGCAGAGGGTGGTGGGCAGGGTGGGAGCCCGGAAGGGTGTGGGTGTGGGTGTGGGTGAGACGACTTGGGGGAGGGGGGTGAGCAGGGAGGGAGCAGAGCTGTGATAGTGGGAAACCAAAGGACAGAAAGGATATAATGAGGGAAGACCCGGGGTGCAACTCAAACTCAAAGGCCTGGAAAAGGGCAGGGCATCCATCGTTACCATCTGCTAAGGGTTCCTATCAGGGGTGCCGCTTGAAAATGTGGGCCCCCTGAAAGAAACTCCTTTTTTGGGCCCCCATCCAAACCATATCATAGTTCTCTGTGGGCCCCCCTGGGAAGCTCTGGGCCCCCTGAATTGTCCTGATCTAACCCCCCCTTAGTGGCATCCCCGGTTGTTATTGCATAGCTACACACCATGGAGCTAACAGTGCTGGTAGTATACATTTTACTAGTGTTAAAATGTAGAGTAGTACTATAACAGTAAAAACCTGACTAAAATTGAAATTTACATTATTTAATATGTGGTTTTGTCACTATTGCAATGTGAATTTTGTTGTGGACACTTGTACTGTACATTACATTACATTACATTGCATTACATTGCATTTGGCAGACGCCTTTATCCAAAGCGACTTACAAAAAGGAGGACATAAGCTAATAGAGGTGTAAACTGTATGGTATGATAAGGTGATGATGATCTACTAAGCAACTGCAAGTGCAGACAAACAGTCGGCTATGAAACAGACAGAGAGACAGACAGCCAGAAACTCCTCAGTTCATTGGTGAAGTGTTTAAAAAGCAGAGTGGCGGAGGAGGAAAGCTCCTCAGGCAGATTTACGACACAAATCGAAATTCATTCATGGCCGGCGCTACACTTCCAGCATGTTTAAAACATACTTTAAATTTCTTCACTCCAAAGGGGTCGTCATATAAAATAATTCCATGGCAGATTGCCAAGCACTCCCAACCCAAGCTTTTAGTACACTTTTGTGTGTGTGTGTGTGTGTGTGTGTGTGTGTGTGTGTGTGTGTGTGTGTGTGTGTGTGTGTGTTTCTGTGTATATGTGTGTATGTATGCGTGTGTGTGTGTGTGTGTGTGTGTGTGTGTGTGTGTGTGTGTGTGTGTGTGTGTGTGTATATGTGCTTGTGTGTGTGTGTGTGCATGTCTGTGTGTGTGTTTGTGCGTGTGTGCGCGTGTGCATGCATATGCGTGTGTGTGTGTGTGTGCGTGTGTGCGCGTGTGCATGCATATGTGTGCGTGTGTGTGTGTGTGTGTGTGTGTGTGTGTTTGTGTGTGTGTGTGTGTGTGTGTGCGTGCGTGCGTGTGTGTGTGGCTGGCGGGGAGTCAGAGCGTGATTAGCGTGCGGTGAGCTCCATCCTGTGTAGCCATCTGAAACTGGTTAAGGAGGCTGACACATCGGGCCGCCATGAAGTGGTCATAGGGAAAAGGGAAACTGACTAAGGGGAGCCATCCAACAATAGGGGCGCCGCCAGGGACTCAGGGGGAGATGAGGGTGAGGGTGGGGATGTTGGATAGGGGGTGAGGGGGGTGGGAATGGGAATGGGGGGCATACAAGTAAAGAAGAAGAAGAGAAAGAAGAAGAAGAAGAAGAAGAAGAAGAAGAAGAAGAAGAAGGAGAAGAAGAAGAAGAAGGAGGAGGAGAAGAAAAAACAGAAGAACAAGAATAAGAACAAGAAGGAGAAGAAGAGGAGGAAGAAGAAGAAGGGATCAGTAATTATGACCAAAAAGCTTCACCCATTAATTTACAAGAAGGGAGACAGTGAGATGGAACACTGAGCAAGAACTATTGAGAGGGGGTGACGCGGTACGCTATTGTTAAAATCGGGATCATCTGATAAATTGGTTGTATGGGATTTGGCATAATTTTTTTTCTTAGCAAAATATACCACCAAATAAAACTGGCAGTTTAGACAGGAAACTCTTAGAACAGCTAAACAAAGATGTTTTAAATGAGTATGTACTATGTAGTATGCCTGGATGTGGCTTCCTAGATCTGCTTAATATGCTGCTGTGAAAAGCTGCAAAAACCTGAATAATTGTCGATGCATAACAAAATACAAGGTTACACTGAAAATGCTGAGGAGAAGAGAGCAACAGAATACCACCATCGCACAGACCTGTGTAGGGCTGCTTGCAGAGCATGGATTTAAACTACCATCGCACTTAGAGGAGAAACAGCTGATGATTACCAATGACCAATTACCAGCATCACCCAAAGTTTCCTGTATAAACTTTGTCACTGTGTGTACTTTTCTGGTGGAAACATTATTATGATTTAGATGACTTCCAACCTACAAAAAATACAAAGGCAAGGAAGAAATCATTGTTCTTTTGTCAGCAATTCTCAACCATACATCAGAAACGTTGACATGTCACCATGGCGACAGACATCCCAGCATGCTAAGTATTGTTGCCTGCAGACATAACCGCATCCAGTGGGAAGAGGCAGACTTTAGAGTGGCGGAGAAGCATTACTGATCTGGGGTCAGTGATGTCTCAGTCACCTCATCAGCTAATGGTGGTCGAGACCAGAGGCAATTCTAAACTCCGTTGGGGCCCCCAAGCAAAAAAAAATCCCACAACTGTCATTGAAAACTGCATTGCCACCGCTGTCGTTTCAGGTTTGTCAGCCCCCCCCCTCCGAGGTCCTTCAGTGGTCCAGCTGGGGGGGCCCCAAGCCGTTGCCTGTGTTGCCTGGTGGTGGCTATAGCTACTCCTCTGGTTGGGGCCGAGCAGGGGTGAGGGCTGAGAGTGCAGAAACTACAGATGAAACAAATCGTACCGCAGGCCCCCTCGCTCTCAGCTGGAGCCCCTGCGTGGCTTGCGGGGGGAGTGGGGGGGTCATGAGGTCTATGTGTGGTCTGTATGTGGACTCTCTCTCTCTCTCTCTCTCTCTCTCTCTCTCTTTCTCTGTTTTCCTCTGCCCCTACTTCTATCTTTTTCTGTTTCTCTCACACATACTTCTCTATTTCTTTCTTTCTCTCTCTACCCCCTCTCTCTTTCTTTGCCTCCTTTCATTGTCTTTCTTGCTCTCTCTCCTCTCTCTCTTTCTCTGTCTCTCTTGCTCTACTTTTCTCTCTCTCTCTCTCCCTCACTCGAACCCCCGCCCCTCCACTCTTAAATGCATGGGCTGTCTTTCATTACCAAGATCTTATGTCACGCTGGCAGTGATTAGAATACTGTGAGGAGAGCATCTCGAAAGGGAAGAGAAGGGGAGAATGAGAAAGAGCAAGGGAGGGAGAGA
Source organism: Setipinna tenuifilis (assembly GCA_030347295.1). Classification (NCBI taxonomy): domain Eukaryota; kingdom Metazoa; phylum Chordata; class Actinopteri; order Clupeiformes; family Engraulidae; genus Setipinna; species Setipinna tenuifilis. The sequence continues at coordinate 3,159,146 of CM059279.1, forward strand.
GAACAAAAGAAAGCAAAATGGCAGAAAAATTAGGTAGACTGAAGAAGCACTTAACCTCTCCAAGGCTCTATCGATGGAGAGGACCAATTACGTGAGTCAAGGCAGGAACAATTGATTAATATGCAGCACTGACAAAACCTCATTCAGTCACTTGGGCCTCACAGGAGTAATGGAAAGAGATGTAGAGGGGCTTTGTTAAATATGGCAGAAATTATGAAAGGGAAGGCCTAAATGTAGAATACGAGAGCTCTTTAAAAAATCTTTGAAAAGAACATCTCTCAGTCTAAAAGCCTCTCTTTGTGTGAAAAAATCTGTCTATACGAATTATGCCATTAAGTTGGTATATGCCGTAACTCTCTTCCAAGAAGAAATCAATGATGTTAATGTTGACGTTGACATTGATGATGATATTGACAATGATATTACAGTTTTTGGCAATTATCACAATTGTCTCTTTGCAGTGGTCACGTTTTCATTTGCTGCAAAATGTACTACAGCTACCAAAACTCTTCACACTTCACCCAAAACTTCTTCTGCGTCGTAACTATAACACACTCTGTTGATCAGCAAGACTACAATGCCGCTCAATTTACAATAAGCTAAAAAAAACCCGCAAACAACTTGAAACAAATCACATAAAATCTAGTCTTTGTCCTACAGCATGGCACATGTTACTGATATGTCCTGAAAATACACACTGTATCAAATCAATAAAGAATATAGGCCCATACAGTTTAGAAATGAATGATTTATTGTACCTGTACCATATGTATGTGTGTGAAAATAGTGATGCTAATTACAAAAAACAGTGGTTTTCTATATTTTGTAATTTTTTAGAATTCTATAAGTGCAGTATATATTTCAGAACTGAAGATAAATTGTGTCAATCAAAAATGCACAATCATGGAAACAGAAAACAAATCACTCCAGAAACACACCAGAATGAACTGTAACATACCTTCAACCTGTGCTTATAATCACATTGCGTTCCACTGAATGAAAGGTCAACACCCATTACCTGCATCACTTAGAGTTCCTAAAAGAAGTTTCCCACTGCGAAAGAAAATACATGTAATATGTTTTGTATATGTATATAAATATTACCTTGGGCCCACCCATACTGCCTGTGATGCTACATGTTTCACATTTCACATTGAAGTCAGTTTGGCCAACCTGCCTATTCTCGCCTGTTCTTTTGCCTGGAGAATCAGGCACCAATGAAAAGCCAAAGCTACGCATTCGCCATGAGAATCAGTGTGCTGTACCAACATACATCTGAGCACATCAGTTAACGTTTGCTGCAAAACTCGTCACACTTCACCCAAAACTAGTTCTGTTTTCGTAACTATAACACACGCTGTCGGTCAGAAAGACTACAATGATGGTCAATGCACAGTAAGCTAAAAAAAAAACTCTAAAACAACTTGAAACAAATCACTTAAAATCTAGTATTTGTTACACAGTATGACACATGTTACTGATATGTAATGTAAGTACACACTGTATCAAACAACCTAAGTGACATTTGTATTTATGCACCTTTGACAATAGATGATTAAAGATTATAGGCGTGTACAAATGAATTGTTTTTGTACCTGGGTAAAATATCATAGGTATCAGAAAATGGTGATGGTGATGGTGATATCTGCTGTATCCAAACAGAAAACAAATCACTCCAGAAACACACCAGGATGAACTGTAACGTGTTACCTTCACCCTGTGTTTACATATAATCACATTGTGTTCCACTGCAGGAAAGGTCAAGGCCTGCATTACTTAGAGTTCCTTGAAAGTACAGTATGTCCCACTGCAAAAGAAAATGCATGTAATATGTGTTGTAAATGTGTGTAAATATTAGCCTAGGCTCACCCATACTGCCTGTGATGCTACACTGAATTTCGTGTTCAAGTCAGTCTGGCCACCCTGCATACTCTCGGCTGTTCCTTTGCCAGAAAATAATGAAAAACAATGAAAAACAAAAGCTATGCATTCATTATCAGAATCAGTGGTCTGGTTGGTTGTAACTTTGTCCAGCAGTACACAGAGGACCTTCCTACCCATGGGAGGTTTGCCAGACCAAGCCCCGTCCACGAGCTTGGTGCAACAGCCAGGCTATGTAAATATAGCTGTCCATACAGTACAAGTTGTTTGTGGCCCTACCTACTGTAAGGCTGATCTACGTATGTTGCTGCTGCATTTTGTATAAAATGTGATGAAGCCTACAGTACATACTGGTAATGGAATACACAGCAACTTTCCATATCATAATGTTTTTGCCCATAAACATGCAAATGTAAATCAAATCAAACAAAATCTCTTTGTTTACCTGTTACGTAACAAGCTATAACAAAAAAACTATAAAGAAACAGTCAAGTAAGCATAACAGTGCTAATTATCAATAATTATTTGGCTAAAAGATATCTCAAGTACATTATTTTGTGTGTGTGTGTGACAAAATGCAAAATGTTTTGTTTTGTTACATTATCTTCTATTATGTTTTGGTTTTGTTTTGATATGTGTATCCAAATGTCTGCAAAATAAGCTTTAGTTGTACAAAATTTTGTTAGTCATGACCATTAATGGAGAGAAGTACTAATGAATTTTGGTTTAAGTGGTGACTGAATGCAATTGTGTTAAAGCAATGTAAAAGAGAACAATGTTTGGCTCCCACCGTCTATAGTTGGTGCAAAAATGTTAAGAGTGTTGAAAAAGTGACCATGGTATTGAGGCACGTGTGAAAATAATTGGTAAAAACTGTAACTGAGAGAAGTACTAATGAATTTTGGTCGAAGTGGTGATCATCGAATGCAATTGTGGTAGAGCAGTGTGAAAGATAACACTGTGTGGTTCCCATAGTCTATAGGTGGTGCGAAAGTGTTAAGAGTTTTGAAAAGGTAGCCATGGTATTGAGACACATGTGAAAATTATTTTTAAAAGCTAAAGTGGTAATGTTGATGGTAATGGTGATGTTGATATTGACATGTCTATCTCATTATTGGTCTGGTAATCCACTGTTGTTTGCTTACCTCCATCTGTGTAATCTGTCTGTTAACATGCTGTAAGGCAATACAGTAACAGAGGGATGAATCACTTTTGGCATAACCATGAAAACAGAGGTGGCTTCAGCTAGTGTATTCACCCGTTTATAGGTTGCACGCAGGGAAGAAAACCATTGAAGAGAACGGTTGTTCGGGGTAACGTGAGGTCAGTCAGAACTGTAAGATTAGTAGTTTATTTGCCTATGCATTTTTGTGTTCACACTCTAAGACAGGCAAGATGTTTTGGACAAATGTTTTATTACCTCGAAACTTGGTTTATTACTGCAAAACTAAGCCCTGTAATAAAAGGTGATGAATTTCACTGTATTTGCAAAATGCACGACTTGCCCCTTTTTGCCAAATTTTGTACTATAAAATGGCTTCTATAAAGTGCATATGTGCAGGCTTATTCGCTTATTCGTGTGCATGTGCCAGAGTGAATGTGTGTGTGGTGTTTGTGTGTGTGTGTGTGTGTGTGTGTGTGTGTGTGTGTGTGTGTGTGTGTGTGGTGTGTGTGTGTGTGTGTGTGTGTGTGTGTGTGTGTGTGTGTGTGTGTGCGTGCGTGACCGTTAGTACATGTAAAATAATAATAGTTCTGCATACACGGCAGGTGGTCCGGCGTGAGTAAAGACCAAAACAAAAGCATACTGGGAATTAAACAATTTTCTTTTACTTCTTGTATTTGTCACAGCCTGTTCTCTCCTTATACTTTGAGCCGTAATTGTCACTTCAGGGAAGCACTTTGCATGGCTCAAGTCTGTATGCAATTAGGAGTGCAAGGAGGAAATATGTTATGCTTGAGCTAGAGTGACTTATCAGAGGGGCATGATGATTATACATGTTGGCAGGGAGGGCGGTACTTAAAGAGGGCAAAGCTTGGCAACTCCACCAACCACGGGTATGTGTGTGTGTGTGTGTGTGTGTGTGTGTGAGAGAGAGAGAGAGAGAGAGAAAGAGAGAGAGTGTTTGTGTGCATGTGTTTAAGTGTGTGCTTGTGCTTGTGTGTGTGTGTGAGAGAGAGAGAGAGAGAGAGGCAAAGAGAGTGGAAAGAGGAGAGACAAAAAAGACAGGGTGGGAGACAGAGAGAGAGAGAGAGAGAGAGAGAGAGAGAGAGAGAGAGAGAGAGAGAGAGAGAGAGAGAGAGAGAGAGAGAGAGAGAGAGGGAGAGAGAGGGAGAGAGAGGGAGGGAGAAAGTTAGAAAGGGAAGAGGGGGGTGAAGGACTGGCAGCAAGACGTGGTACACATGGAACTATGGGTGGTGCCCATGCATCTTGTGACTCTGCGCTATCTATTTTTAAACAAACTCGAGAGTACTTCCTAAGTTTGTGTGTGTGTGTGTGTGTGTGTGTGTGTGTGTGTGTGTGTGGCCCAACAAGACCAGCACTTAATTCTCTCTGTGTATGTTTGGAGCTGCAACTTCAAAGAGAAGTCAACATAGAGAATAGATAAAAACTCAGAAAGAAAGAAAGAAAGAAGGAAAGAAGGAAAGAAAGAAAGACACAGTGAGGGAGATAGGGAGAAAAAGAGAAGTAGACAGAGAGAAAAAAGAGACAGAAAAAAAGGGAGAAAGCAACGAAGAGAGAAAACCGGAAATTCGCCATTAGTACCATTTGTGTCCTTCTCTCTGTCCACACTGTCTCTTACTCATCACTAGAAAAAAACACACACACACACACACACACACACACACACACACACACACACACAAGCATGTTTGTTTACAGGCGGAGGCTGACGCAGGTGGGCTTGCGTGCGCCTCGGATCAGTGTGTGTTTGTGGCCCCTCGTATGGCCGCCTCTCGCTGCAGTTATTAATGAGGGCATTAGATTCTGTTCCTGGCGCGGGTCAATGTTGCAGGAGCAGGCATGGGATCAGTCCCCCCCCCCCCCCCCCCCCAACGTCCTCCCGTCCGCCCACCCACCCCCCTGTGAGGCCTCCCTGCCGCGCTTGTTTTTCTAATAATCATGACCACATGGAGGATACCTGAGCCTGGCTCTGACACATCAGCCCCTCCACACGGGTGGCACGGCCCCGAAAACAACAGCGTGCCTGCCTGCCTGCCGAGGACTCAGCAAAACAGCAATACTGAGGGAAAAGAGCGTCCATTGCATCGCATCTCTCTCTCTCTCTCTGCCTCTCTCTGTCTCTTTCTCTGTCTCTTTGTCTGTCTCGCTCTCTGTCTCTCTCTTTCTACCTCTCTCTCACACTCACTTTCTCTTTCTACCTGTGTTTCTCTCACACTCACTCTCCCATTCCCTCTTTTTCTCCCTTCCTCCCTCCCTCTCTCTCTGTTTTACTCTTTCACTATCTCTCCCTATTTCTATCGCTCTTTCTCTCTCTCACTTCCAAATTCAAAACAAGCTTTATTGATATGACAAGAGCACTTGTTGTTGTTAAAGCATTTACAAGCAATAAATAGATCAGTGAAAACAAGCAACTTAAAAAATAAAAGGAATAAAAAAAGATATAGAAAAATGAGTAATGAGTAAGTAAAATTAAAAATAATAAGAAGAATACAAAGATTAGAAATTATCGTACTCGGATGGGAAGAATAGGATGTAAGATGGTGAAGAGGAGATGAGAGTATTTGCTATTTGTCCATGTGCTGTCCAGCTCAACTGTTTGTTTATCCTCAACTAAAAGGGCTTTCATTTTCGAATTGTTATCTATTGACAGAAATGGTGCATTATATCTGCTAAGTAAAAGTTGTTTCTCACTGATAGATAATTGGGACACCTCTTCAGAAAATGTATTTCATCCTCAACCTCCATAATGTACCTGCATACTCTCTCTCTTTCTTTTTTCCCGTCTCTCTTACTCATTCACTATCTTTCTCTCCCTCATTCTCTCCGTCACGATCTCTCTTTCTCTACTTCTCTCTCTGTAATTCTCCCTCTCTCCCTCTGTCTCTTACTCTGTCACTCTCTCTCTCTCTCTAGTTCTACCTTTTCTACCTCTGCCTGATTCTTCCTGGGTCATGGTTTCTCTCTCTCTCTCTCGCGTGCTCTTTCTTTCTCTCATTCTACCTCTCCTGCTTGTTTCCGGCTCTGTATTTGTCATTCACATATACACACAATCAGACAAATATAAACTCTCACACACACAAAGGTACACTGACTCCCTATTTTGCTGTCTCTCTCTGCCACTCTTACACACACACAACACACACATACACAAACAACACACACATACACACACAATGTAGTACACACACAACAGCATGAAATGCCACATTGGCTAACCTTTCTCTCCTCCGCTCTGTTTCTTTCATGCATACAACCAACACACACACACACACGCACATGCATACACACACACACACACACACACACACACACACACACACATCGGACACACACCCCCAAACAAACACAACACACAAACGAAACAACACAAAACACAACTCTCTCCTCTGTCTCTCTCTCTCTCTCTCCTCCTCTCTC